>OW679194.1:108925978-108977083 GCA_940337035.1 Agriotes lineatus
GTGCTACAATGCTTCGAATTTTGCAAAGTGGAAAATCGCCACCTTTCGCCAAAACCAAATAGCGCATGAAGGTGCTCGGGACCTTAGCAACAACTTTGCCCCCTTTCAAAATTTCGATATCTGTAGCCGTTCGAAAGTTACAGGCGATCCAGACGGACGGACGGACGGACAAAACGTTCGCATAAGTACGCTGAAGCTACTAATAACCTGTATTACGATCAACTTCCTTGAAGCGCATCGTCAGCAAAATGGAGATTTAAACTGTTTCTGCAGTATCATTCTGAACTGAAATAATCTCGGGGAAAGCACGCAAGGGGTTGTGAAGGAATATGGCACGTACATGTTTACAACCCTTGTATTATAAAGACAAACATTACAGGAATTGCTTATCGTCTATATAAATAGAACATGCTTTACTTCTAAGAAGTTCCAAATGCAACTTTAGTTGTAATTTTTTAAGTTTCAGTAATACACGTCAGACAAGTAAGAGTCAACTACATTTAATATCAGCTTTAATAAAAGTTTTTGTTTTGTTTTGGCGTTACAGCGTTTTTGCTAAGACTTCAACTTATTTTTGTAGAAAATAATTTTCGGATTTTCGAAGGTGTCACTAATATGCTTCCAAACTAAAAAAGGAACAAGCCGCCTTGTAATAAAAACAATAGTCCTCCCCTTTAGTGTAGGCCATTTGTTAATATAGTTGGTTTTGAAAGTGTAACTATAAACATGATATCTACGGTATTCAAGAAAAAATATTGTGCGACAATTGCTACACTTTGCTCAGGTGAAGTTACGACTACGGATTTATTTATTTATTAATTTATTTATCGATTTATTTGTTTATTTATTTGATATATATACAGGCGAGTCGAGCGAAATGTCCCATAAAACTATATACAACTTAAAATTATAAAAAAATATGTAACTTATTGCATAGAATAATGAAGAAACGTAAACTTGTTAAGAATGTCGTACAAGTAACGAAACCAAAAATAAACATATATATTATTTTTGAACCTAAACCAAGAATATATATTATGAACAATTCAGAGCAACTAAAAACCAGAAGAACGCTAAGTAAATTAAATACTGTAATACAGAGTGGTAGCGACTAGGGCAACAACTGCCTCAAAGCAGACTTAAATGTAATCAGTGGCATGAAATAATTCTAAATGTTTACAATAAACATCAAATGATTTAGTGAGCCTTGATACTGGTGAGTTATAAGCCAAGTTAGTTTTACTAAATATTTGACGAAGATAAATTACTTTTATCTACGACCACTACTAAAAGTAGGCCTTTTAGCGCTAGCTTGTTTCACTAAAAGTGATGTTTTATAATTTACCGTGTTTAAAGAAATCAGCTGTTTACTTTTAGCACATGTGCTAAAAGTGAAGCGAGGTTCAAAACTACAATTTCGAGTTGTAAAGCTATTCTAGTTGCTTCTTGCGTTACAGGTAAAGCGTTTTTGAAATAATTAAAGCGTTATGTAATGAATACAGTCATATGTGGAGTATCAATAATTACATTTCGTAACTCACCTTGACAGCACGGGCGTAGCCAAACAATCGCCACCGCGGCGTAGGCTACTATTCATTATGACAAAAGCGTCGCAGATGCGAACCTTTCTTAAATCGATATTTATGGATTAATAACGGTAAAATTAAGGTCGTAGATAAAATATTGTATGCAACGCGTGCTAAAAGTCGTTTATGCGTGAGACATGTTATGAAACTCAGCCTTCGGCTTCGTTTCATAATTTTCATGTCTCGCGCATAAAAGTCGACTTTTAGCACTTGTTGCATAAATAGCTATTAACAAACCGTCCTGGAAGACAATTGAAACGTTCTTCAGAGAAACGTTGTGAAAATATAATGGTTATATAGTTTGTAACCTCTTTCTATGTATAAATAATTCGCTAAAATAGGAACAGGTCACAAGGTAGTTCTGGGTAGAATAGGACTAAATATACTGTCTAAAAGAATAAAATCTGGAGCACTTAATTTATTACCATTACAAATGAAGAAAATGTGGTAACAGAAAAAGGTGGATCGGACATGAAAGAAATGATATATTGTTACGATTTGCTTTCTTTAATGAAATGAACTATTCGCGGTTGTAGGAAACTGTACTTTAGTTAGCTATAAGCCATTTGTATCATAAATATTTTAAGGTAGAATTCTTAGGCAAAATGTAATATTAAAATTACAACGGGCGAATGTTAGCCGGTGTTTAGAAACGTGCCTTTTTCTGGGAAGCTGGAGATATTTCAATCTCACGAATAGATTAGAGTAAATTTATGCAGGGTTTACTTCGTACGCCGAAAAATTAGGCAAAGGTATATGGCCAGAACGTGATCAGAAGTGCAACTGTTGCAACTCGGTCGTAAAAATTTCGTGCCGGCGGGGCCAAATTCTTGTAGCAGCATTGTAAAACTTTATTAGCAATCATTTGCGGGGGATCGAGCTTGACAAATTTCATCGTGTGAAAGCTTCAAATTTGTCAAATTCATAGAAGTATTATGAATTGTCACGTCCGTATGGACGTGCCAAAGTCCACAAATTAGAACTGCTCTGATAGGCTTATTTGGAAATTTGTAAACGCCTACCGAGTTTTCTTGGTCAAACTGGACTTAGAATTGAGTTAGTTAATAAGAAGAAGTTAATAAGTAGAGTTAAGAAGCAACGGTATTAAACTTAAGTGTTCCGTGCAGAAAAATAAATGCAAGTATTTGTACTTAAGTGTTCGTATTAATCTCGCAACAGTAGCTTTAGTCTTCGTGTACAAGTGTATTTTAACTAAAAGGATTGCCAGTTACCCCGACTTTAGGCGTCACGCGACAATATAAAGCTTTGGGCAATAAAAAATTGATTAAAATGTAGAAAAATCACAGATCCATTAACAGACAAACTAATACAGTCGGTTCGGTCGACCCTGCAAAGTTGTATCCGGCTCTTTTTAAGTAAGTTGGGATTAACAGTTGAAATACTGAACCTTCTTTGTGGTACGGATTCAGATCCGTACCTGGCCGTAAACAAAAGTCTTCCTAGGTGTGAATAAGTCGATGTAAAATGAGCTTGATCTTTTGTAAAGCCGTAGTTGCTTAGTTTGAATTTTGCAAGGTCGGCCGAACCGACTACACTAGACAAAATGTACGCAGGACACGAAACATGATTTTTATTCATACAGACGCAGGCAATAGAAGAAACGACGTGGGAAACATACTTACTTTAGGAAATTATATAAGGAAGATACTACAGCAACAGAATATTACGACATACGAAAAGTAATAGCTACTATAGTACTAACGATAGAACAAATCGCCGATGTAATAAACAAAGAAAAACCGAAAAGTCCCAAAACCTGATCAAATTTGAACTAAACTTCACAAATGTGGAGCAAGCGATGTAAGTATAAAGATGAAAAATCGTGTTCCAATTAACATTCAATAATTGGATGCAGTTATGCAGAAAAGTACTATCCGACTAAAATTCGAAATTTGAGTTAATGCGATTTTATTCTACCTAAAGGTCAATATTATACTGGGTGATTATAAATGCTTTTCCATCAAGTTCTCTTTGAAATATTTTTTGTATGAATTATATGTTGGTGGCACTGTAAGTCTATGTCAAATTCGAGGTTAGCAGGTTAGGTTTTGCGTCAGTCTGTGTCAAAAATGACGGAAAACCTAACCTGCTAACCTTGAATTTGACATAGACTTACAGTGCTACCTTTTCATTCTAATTAGAATTAGAAACAAAAAATTTACATGTTCGAATTTAAATACTCTTTATTCTTCAAAATTGGGGGTAATGAAATCTGAAACTTAAAGGTAAATCACAAGCGAAGTTTCGTTTTTCTATTCAAAATGTTATCCCAAGTAATATGGGTAGCCTGATAGGGGGAAACTCAAGCTATGTTTATAAATCATACTTAGTCCGCGTTGACTGTTAGTTTGTAACAGAGTACAAGTTTCAACCAATTGGGGGTCTCCAACCTTGCATTTGTATATAATTTCAGAAGCACATGCAACCGTACACCACCAGAAAATGATTGATACATCTTACATTTCTACATAGAAATTATTGTCATCGCTTATTCTGAGCCAATCGAGAGCTTGGTGGGCATATCGCTTTAACATAAATCTGTTCAGAAACAAAATAGTAACACAGTAGGATAATTTAAGAATAAAAACCGTAAATCATCTCAAGTAAACTTTCATATAAAACAAAAAAAAAATTGAATATTTGATATACATTTGTGCAAAAAGTGTTTAACTAAAGAAACCATTAATTCCCATAGCAATGATGTGCATTTGTTTAAATCTTTGCTTTCTATTTGCATAAAAGCATTAGGCTCTTCGTTTATTTGAATCCTAGCAGCATTATTATTATATTTAAATACAATATGGACAAACTTATTTTTACTTCTTTTGAACTCTGCTAGAAGCCGTTTAAATCTCTACCGATGAGATGGTGGATTGCGATTTTGTACTGGTCCAGAGACAAATGCATTATGAAAATCTGAAAAGGTTTATCGAGAATGTTTGTGACTTTTTCTACCATAATATTTGTTGCTGTTGAAAGAGCATTTCATGCTTTTTATTGCCTTTTCCGCGGTTAGAGATACGTAACTAGATTATAGTCGCCATTGCACAGGTTCACAAATAATAAATTTTGGCACAGCTGAAAGCGATTTGTATCTAGATTAAATATAGCAGTTAAACGCACCACGAAACGTTGATTTATTTTTTGCTACTCTAAATTCCAGGTCAGGGCAACAACCATAGAGAAGAACAATTTTTGATTCTCTAGTGTGTTTGAAATTGTTCGGTATAATTATCATAACTTTTAAGTAAAATATTATACATACATCAATAGAAATAAAATGTTTTAGAGTTAAAACATTGATTACATGTTATAATTAAATTTTCCGTAAATTTTCTGTTACTTAGAACATTTTTAATTTGGCTCCAGAATTTATGCTGAGCAAAATTGCAAAACTAAGTGGAGGGTAGTTTAATTCTAGCTTTGTAAGCAATTAATAATGTTAACTCTTCCAACATACAAATGTATTACAAGGTGTTTTGGGAAATCAGACCACCTGTCAGTTCTGTATATTCATGAATCGCTTGCATTTACCCCTCTTTAAGCTGCTGCAAATCTACGTTGTTAGCGGTAAAGCAAACTACACAGGATACGCTTTAGGAATTTCGGCCAAAGTCTTGGAACTAACAGCGGCCTGGTTTAGCAGGTTCATGACTGCAGTGCCTTGGTTGATAGAAATGCACCTGACTTAATCTGCATTAAACAGGCTAATTCTACGCTGAGTACGGCTTCCAAATGACTAATTCAAACAACCCTATGTAGAATCGTTAATTGATTTAGTTATGTATTTAATAAAAGAAAACATTAGAACATTGGCTAACCGTCAATGAGAACGCCTCAACTCTCTTTTTTCGATTTAATTAAAATAGTTATTTATTTATAGAAGGCCGAAAGGGGAAGTTTACGCCCGCGGACGAAAGGTTGTCAACTTTCTTTCGGCCCGAGGTACGCACAATGTTTTACACATAACTGAGTGCATCTGCTGGAATGACTTATTCTTTGGAATATTTGCGCACTTCGAGAGCCTTGCTTTTTACAGTCCGCCAGGCCATGGTAACTAAGGTGTAAACTTTCACTTTTCTTCACTACACAGTGAATAACCATAAACAATATAAGAAAAACAACCGTACTATTGGAAAAAGAACCAAGCAAGGTAGACCTATTTATAAATAAATACAAAACTAAGGTCATGTCATTAAACCAATATAGGCAGAACAAAATATCGAAACAGCCGAGAGAAACATAGAAGTAGTCAGCGAATTTAAATATCTACGCAGTAAGATTAATGAAAGAAATGAATTGATACCAAAAGTAAGAAGCAGCATATTAGGAGAAAGCAGAACATATTCTGCTATGCGAGACATCCTAGAATCTAGAAAAATACGTACCAATACTAAGCTAATCGTTTAGAAGATGATTATCAGACCAACGGTCATCTATGGGTACGAAACGTGAATACTGATGAATAAAATAGAAAATTTATTGTCCATTGAATGAGAAACATTGAGAAGCATATACGGCCCATTCAGGAAGATAACATCGAGATACCGATGGACGCGAAGACTTGAAGAAGCCAAGGTTCAAGGAATTGAAATGTAAGGCTACTGGAGGAATAAATCATAAGGCTGAGTAACACGGAAAAACAAGAAAGCTATGGCTGCTATCTTCCGTCGCCCAATGCATTACAATAATGTGAAAGTTTGGATTTATTTATAAAGCTGTTACTAACTGTGTATTGATGTGGCAATTGTGTCTATTGCTGTCTTGCTAGCCAGTGGTCTGTTTGTTTTAGAGCATCTTGGCTTACTGTTTGTGGAAGGATATGTTGTGTATTGGGAATATTCCATAATGGTGTTCACCTCCTGTTTAAATTTCATTATAATGCCGACAAATTGAGGAGCGTTGGATAATACTATACTATATACGGTTTTTTACAGAAAAACTATTAATAATATACTATATATATTCTACCAAATTAATAGAATAGTAATGTAGAGATATCAATATTAAGTTCGTGCTACACATGTTATCCCACGAAAAAGAAAAATAAAAATTTCTACTATTCGCAGTTAATCAATCTGGACATTCTTATACATATCAGTATACCTGATACTTTATCATAAGTAGAAGATCGCCTCTGAAATTCATTGAACGACATAAGGACATTCAAGCAGCTGAAAAATGTTCACTTTTCTTAGCGTGGTATGAAATGTAGCAAAGGTATCTTGGGTAGTTCTATCCACTACAGGTTTCATTAGTTTTGCATGCAAGAAGTGGCAATAGTCCGAAACGTAGTCTCTTGCAAAGCTATTCTCAAACTACTCCGTAACCACCACGTTGAAAGTACAAAAATTGTCGGTATTATCAGTACAGATCGCCGGACGACTACACGAACTGATCAATAGTAGCATACAAAACGAACCTTAAACATTTGGAAGTTTCAAACGTTAACTTTTGAAAAATAAAATTATAATAAAATTGTTATGAAGATATGCCACATTCGAAATGTTTCAATATAAAAACATCATACATTTTAGTTGTGCATAAGGTATGCATTTACTGTAGGATTATTGTTTGCTGCGCTAAGTCTAACGATTTACGAGTACTCAACTTACAGTGTAGTTTACACTTAGTGCATAGTAAATGCAGATGTTATTTTAAATAAAAATCGTTCTTTACAGTATACGTTTCATGTTCTATGCATAATTTCTTGTGAACGTAAAATTGCGTGATTAATTTTCAAATAGCATGTAGAACATTGAAAAGTATTATTATTCAAAATTGCTTTATATATTTGTTATTCTAGTAACTTATGGTCTATATTACTTGATACGGGGGATGTACAGTATTTATTGTCGCTAGCATAAAATACATGATTTTTCAAAACAATATCTTAAAGTTGGACACACTTATTCAACCTATGTTCAACATTTCTTGAAAAACTGTTCATAAAGAGTAAATGAAAATTACTACGGGCACGGTCAGTAGAGTGAGGTCAATAGATGCTCCATAACTTCAAGCGCAACGTCACGAATTGCATTCATAGAAACAAGAAATAATTCGACGTGACAATTTTCTCTTAGTTTCTTTAATACAATTACGAGGTTTTGTAACTAGTAATATTGACCACTGCGGGTAGCGGGTAGACACCCCTCTTCAAACCCGGTGGAGGATAGGTCTACTTCAGGGAAGCGACCCTGCCCACGCAAGCCTTGGTTCTCTCCCATTTCCTTGTACCGGGAGAATCCATGTCCCAACCTAAATCCTACTATTATACCCTTATACCGTTCCTATACCCCACTCGCCAACCCGCATTTGGCCAGCGTGGCGAGTTTATGGCCAAACACCCTCAAGATGAAAAAAACGATCTCCGAAAATGATCCCCAGGTGGGTCGAACGAGTCGTTCGGAATCCCACACCGCATCGTCGGTCTGCCCCAAGGAATATGGAGGGGGGGGGGGGGGGGGCAAGAGTTCGCTACGTTCAAGCTGCCAAAGTAAAACACAGCTGAAAGTTGCAACACATAACATAAGAACAATGATAAATGACGACAAGCTAGTAGAACTAGAGAGAGAATTGGAAAAGATAAACTGGGATGTATTAGGATTATCAGAAGTAAGAAGAAAATGAGAAAACTGGCTTAAACTACCGTCTGGAAACGTACTGTACTATAAAGGGAAGGATGACAATAGCCAAAGAGGCGTGGGCTTTATCATAAATAAGAAATTGACGTCTAATATTACCGAATACAATGCAATATCAGACAGAGTAGTATATCTAATTATCAAAATATCGATAAAAATTATATAAATATATGCACCAACCACTTCGCACGAAGATGAAGAAGTAGAAAAACTATACGAGGAAATATCGACAGCGCTAAACAATAACACCACAAAATTTGCCATTGTAATGGGAGACTTTAACGCTATGCTTGGAGTAGAACTAGAAAGTCAAGAAAAAAGAATAGGAAATTTTGGTTATGGAAAAAGAAATAGCCGAGGAGAAATGCTTATGGAATACTTAGAAAAAGAAAACTTAGACGCTATGAATACATTCTTTCAGAAGAAATCCCAGCGTGAATGGACCTGGGTAAGCCCGAACGGTGCTGCAAGAAATGAAATCGACTACATACTATCAAATAATAAAATCATAGTGAAGGATGTAACAGTAATGAATAACTTTACAACAGACAGTGACCACAGACTTATTAGAGCAAAGATAGTGATAAATGCAAAGGTTGAAAGAGCAAAATTATTTAATAAAAGAAAAACACAAGTAGACACTACATTACTCAAATCTAAACATGACGAATACAAGACCATAGTAGAAAACGAGCTATCAAAGCATGAAAACCTCGAAAACAAGAATATAGAAATTCTAAATAAAGTGTTAACACATACCCTAACCGATGCAGCTACAAAAATAGCAAAAAAGAAAACCAACAAACAAAGCCAAATATCAGAAGGAACAAATAAAATGTTAGAAAAGAGAAGGCAACCATGGAAAGACGGGAAACGAAATTGATAAGAAACGACAGACAAGCTAAACAAGACCAAATGATACAAGAAGTTATAGAGAAAAATAAATATATGAAATGCCTTAAACCTCAGCTGGGAAGACCACAAATTGTTACGTTGAAAGACAAAAATGGAACTAAAAAGCAAGACTTACCCGACATATTAAAAATATCAGAAGAGTTTTACACCAACCTATATAGCACACAAATAAAAGAAACTGTTGCCAGAAGAGGAAAGCTAAAAAGAAAAGTAATGAATATTAATTCCGAAGAAATTCCCGATATAGACAAAGAAGAAGTGAGAAATGCCTCGAAAGACATGAAAAACAATAAAGCGGCAGGCAAAGATGGCGGAATTGGCGGTAAAAGAAGGGGGAGATATGGTGCTGCATGCAATAGTGGTTCTATAAAATAAGTGCTTGTACGAAGGCACTATACCATTAACATGGAATGAAGGAAACATGGTTTTGATATTTAAAAAGAGAGATAAAACATACTTAACAAATTATAGACCCATCACCCTACTCCCCCAAATATACAAACTATATACGAAGATCTTAACAAACAAGGTTAACGAACAAGTTGGATAGTTACCAACCAGTAGAACAATCTGGGTTCAGAAGCGGATTTAGCACCATCGACCATCTACACACTGTCAAAATTCTGATCGAAAAAGCAACAGAATTCCAAATACAATTCTATATTATATAAAAGTAATGACAAACACGGAAGAAGAAGTTACGGTAAAGATAAGAGAGACAAATATAAAGCAAGTGGAAGAATATATATATATATCTGGGGCAACAGATAAAAATGGGGAAAGAAAATAAAAAAATTGAAATAACTAGAAGGACAAGACTGGGATGGGCAGCTTTCGGCAGGTTGAGCTATATTTTGAAAAACGAAAATATTCCACTGCATATGCGACGCCGGATATTTGACCAATGTGTACTCCCAGTGGTAACATATGGAGTACAACTCTGGACTTTCACCAAACACAATATAGACAGACTCGCTAAGACCCAAATAGCAATGGAAAGATCAATGTTACACATAACACTAAAGGACAAAATAAGAAATGAATGGATTCGGCAGCACACAGGAGTAAAGGACGTTGTTAAACATGCAAGCCAGCTGAAGTGGAAATGGGCAGGGCACAACGCTAGATACGATGACAACCGATGGAACTACATGGTTCAACAATGGAGACCCTGGACTAGAAAAAGACAAAGAGGAAGACCACAACTACGATGAAAAAAACCCGCGACAGAAACAAATGGAGAGAGATTGAGGAGGCCTATGTCCAATACTGGAATGAAAGTGGCTAACAACAGTAATATTGACCATTAATTAGATGGCAACATCAAGATAATCTAAAGGTAAAACGCTTTTTGAATCCCAAAAAACTGTGGCTATTATCTTGCCCGCTAAAGTTTGTACACGAAACGTGGATGAGATCTTGGATGACTCCACTTGTTGTTTAGAGTAGGAATTTAAGTGACGAAACCCCAAGTCTCATCAACCGTAATATTATGGATTATGATTAAATAGCTAAATCGTATCATTTGAAAGATCCGTTATCTTCGTTAACTTTCTTTGCTAGGTATTTAGTGACAGCTTACTTTTTACTTCCCTAGTCTGAAAGACTAAGGAAGTGTTGTAATCACGAAAATATCTCCTTCCGAGATTTCTTCAGATCTTCACGTTTCAGGGTCCCTAGATGACGAAAAACAGGTTTTCTCAATTCTGTCTGTCTGTCTGTTTATCTGTCTGTCTGTTGGCGGTATAACTCAAAAAAAAAATGTCGGAGGAAAAAGATATTTTGCATACACATTATATATATACCTGGAATGAAACCAGAAAAAAATCAGAAAAATATATACAGGGTGAGCACTTTAAAAAAATAAAGTTTTGTTTATTTTCCCCTCAACTTAATAATAGATACAAGTAATAATTTGTACATAGTGCAGGCTGTATTCTTTCCAAAAATGGGAGCCAATAAATGCAGTATAACGTTTTTACTATACAAAAACGAGGCACAAACTAGCGCGTTACTAAATATAGCTGCGACGTGGTGCAGTTAGAAATTGCCCAGTCACTTACGATATCCCACTAAACGTTGGGGCTGCACACGCAATCCGCCTGTCGTTCGAATTCGACCACCGGTAAAGTTTTTTAATTTGAAAATGTATTTAATTTATTAGAAACGCGAAGATATTTTTACTCCTAACTGAATTTGATTTTTAAAATTATTTATTGTCACAATGTCGAAGAGGGAAGTTCTCGGAAAAGCCTTTTACAGATTTTTTCATTTCTCAAAGTCTTCGTGGAACCACCATATTAAAATGGTAATTATTTAATGTCGACTAATCAAATTGGGCAGTGTGCTTGTCAATGAAATAACATAACAAGCAATAAATACTTTACATCTCTGATACTATGGAACTGTGGAAAAAATTGTTTCTAGCATTTTCAAGTAATGGTTTGGAATTAAATTTTATTTTGTTATTATTTCAGATATTTTTGAGTAATATTTATAGTTTACAGTAAGTATGGATAGTAGTGGAGATGATAAATTTGATTAAATATAAAAACAGATATGGTTTTCCTTAAATTTCCTGATAATTTTGTGCAATGTGAAAAGTCGACTAGGTACTTATTAAAAATAATAATAAAAAATTTCAAACTATCCCCAAAAATAAAGCATGTTCATAATGGCAATAAATAGTTTATCAAAAATATGACAACATACATTTTCTTTTAAAATATTATTTGAGTTTATTATTCTGCTAAGATAGGGAAACTTTTGTTTTAAAATTGTGTCTCCAATAGAGGTTTCAAAATAAACATGTACCAAGCTAACAAGCCGCATACGTTTGTAGATTTAACTCATTAGTACAATTACAAATTAAAGTTACAATTTTAGTGTATGTAGTTTTATGTGTTGCACAATGCTTGTATAATGATACTGACTTTTTAAAAATAAAGTTGTCCTAAGCTATAGCCATATAATAATGCCCTAATGATACATTATGAAATTGCATTCTAAATGATTTGCACAAAAAATAAAATATCAATGTGATTCGCAAAAGTTACCCGTAAAAAAGAAAATATAATGTAAATGTTTGTTATATAGCGTTTATCCAAAACCTTAACTACCTATAAAACATTAGAGTTTAGATCAAAGTCTGCAGAAGACTTTAATAATGTCAAAGCTGCTTTGAGCTCTTATTGACAATTTATTATCAAATTAGATACTAAAAATCTGTAAAGGGTTTCACTTTTCAATTTCCCTCGCAAGTGGACGTTGTGACACTAAACAATTTTAAAAATAAAAGGAAAATCGAAGGAAAATATCATCACGTTAGTAATTATACTGAAACAATAAAAAATAACTGAAACAATGAAAGATAACACTTGGTAATGCAAGTTATATAAATTTTCAAATAAAAGGAATATTACCGGCGATTGGATTCGAACTTCAGCAGCTGTGAACGAGCGCACGAATGCAATTTCAATAATCTGCGCGTAGCTAGACGTAAATCACGCGTTCGGCAGCCTCAAATCGAACGCATTTATTGTTAAACCATGTCTTATTTTTAGAATATTTATTGTGTATCTGTTGGTTGCCATTTTTTTCAAGGGTAAATCCTGAGGTATGTGACAGTTGCTACTTTTATCTATTTTTCAGTTAAAGCAAAAATAAACAAAAATGTATTATTTTAAGGTGCTCACTCTGTATATATTTGTTCGATTTTTTCTCGGTTTTATGCCAGATGGATATATACTCTGCATGAAGAATATCGTCTTCTTCCAACATAGTCCAATAGTTTTTCAGTAATTCCGCCAAGGGCAGACAGACAGACGCAATTCAGAAAACATGTGTTCAGTCATCTCGGGACTTTAAAACGTGAAGATCTGAAGAAATCTCGGAAGGTAAGTTTTTCGCGATTACAATACCTATTTCCTTCGTCTTTTAGACGAGAAAAGTAAAACCGAACCTAGAAAATTCACTGTCTTCAAGCTGTAGTGAAAATTAATTAGAAATTTTAAGATTTGAATGTGGATCGTATTAACAATTGAGATATTAAAAATTTTGATCGAATTTAACCCGGCGGAGGTAAGGTGGGGCATAATATGCCCCAATGCATATCAAAGTAACATATCGTAGACTCCCCGAGTAACACCTTTGTTAGACTCCGGATTTGGTTTACAAAGTTGGAGCGCACATTTTGTGCTTTTGCAGCAACCATTGTGTGAGGTGTGTGTCTTGGTGATGCGTCCGTGGTAGAGCACAGTTAATTTGGTGCAAAACCGTGAATGGTCTCAACGAGCCCGATCCAATCGCCAAAGCTGCGGAAAAATTGCGGCCCCGCGGAACTCAAACCAAGGACTTGCATAATGCAAACCTACCTAAATATTATAAAGTATATCATATTAAAGCCAGTAACCTTTATTTGCATTCAAGTCGTAATTGGCCGTCTTTTACGATAAAGAAAATATTAATTCATGATATCCATATTTACTTGCCTGCTAATAAGGTAGTAATAGTACTGTGGTTATTACCTAGAGTTGTTTATCACTTAAGAGAATATTTGAGATCAGCTTTTCTTTTGTACAACGTTCTATATAGACTCTAGGTAATAACTCAAATGTGTGTACATATAGTTTCATCCAACTTACTAACATTATTTCAAATATGTATATCTAAAATATGATTGTTATATATTTTTATAATTAACACTTGAGTGTTTCTGCTATTCTTGTTTGGTCCAACATTTCTAGCAGTGACAATACTATTGGCGGAGAAAGAATTGTGCATATCTAACATTGTGTCCAAATGCATTTGCTCTCTTTATTAACAAATATAAATAGTATAAAGAAATTAATCATTTTTTATAATTTTCTTTTACCATTAAAACTACATATTGTAATATATTATATGCTCAAATAAATACTAGGTACAGACGGGATATCATGCGTAATAATATAATAGTTAAATATTGTGTAATATTACATGTTGATAATGAAAATTGGTGAACGTTGCCACGGTATAGTATTTAACATTACTAGCTTGGTAAGAGGATATGACTGGCGAGCCGCAGGCGAGCCAGTCACCTTCTTGAGCCAGTAAAACCTGTTACCTTGCGTGTATTGTTGAATATTTTATTTGTTCCTCACTTGTAAAAAACTAGAAATTTACCATTTATTCAAAATGTCAAACTGACAAGCAACTAAATTCATCAATATGACACATACTAAGGAAGACAACTCTGGCTTTGCACGCTATCATTTATCTATGAGCACGTTTGTAAAACTGACAATTAACTTGTAAAGATTTTACAAGTTAGTAACTTGTTAAAATAAACTTTCGTGGTTAATACCGTGACTTGATAAACTGATGTTTACAAGAGAGGAACAAATAAAGTCTTTAATTTTTTTTATTATAATATATCGAGTATTAACTATATCAGCGCAAGCACTTAACTGTAACAGAATTAAATTTGTCTCAGACAGTGCAGTAAGCTAGTTCAGATAAACGTCCAAATAACCAGGACGAATCCTTATTTAGTGAGCCAATCAATAAACAGTCCAGTTTAGCTTTCATGTGGTGCAGCAGCAAGCAGCATGAAAGCTCATTTCGTCATGCATTTATAATTCCTTAACCCTGGGTTATTACTATTTTATAAAAGAAGAGAAGTGTATGGAATTATATGAACAACACTTAGTAAATCTAATTTTCTTGCTTTTAATTATTTTTAAGATAACCAGGCGAACACAAACTATTTCCAACTTTCAGAACTTTCCAGTTTTAATGGCAGAAGTTTGCATATGCCATTATTACAGGCGTCCGCAACCAGGTGTGCAGTGCTATTTATCATTCAGTTATATTAATTAGCATTTCGGTAGCCCTCTATAAACATTGTATTAATCTACCAAACCTAGATGTCCAAACTGTAGGCGGATAAACTGCTGTTATGTAATCGTTGAGTGGCTTGTTAATGCTTCTAATTAGTTTATACTTTCAAATTTGCTGCTGACATAGATACGAGTTAGTATAATATTCTAACGTGGTGGTAAGCGTATGAAGGATATAAACACACAAATGATGTGATTACATTTCTAAAACAAGTCATCGCGATATATATTGATATGATCTTAAAATGACAAAGCAGTTTAAAATGAAATAATAATAATGCAGCTTAATGATAATATTCATAAAAGTTTATTGGTTGCAATAACTTCATTTTATCATTAGAATTTCTATTTCCTACAATGGTATTAGCAGATCATTAATAATAGTCCATTTGTGGTAGCAATTGTAATTCAAATTAGTTGGAGGTTATTCTGTTAGTCAAACTTTATCTGAAAAAAGTAAATAACATCATAAAAGGTAAAACAAAGTGTAATTCTTATATATTTGGTGTGAAAAAGGGTTAATATCATTATAGATGATAGACACACTTGAGAAACTGTTAACCTAAAAAGTGTGATTAGTAACAAATACAAAAGTCATAAAGGTTGAAAATCTGTATTATCATTGGTATAACTAAGGTTTCTGGCGGAATTTTAAAAATAACAAGAACTAATGGTGTGTAATATTTATTAATTCGATTGACACAAGTTCAATTTCAAACTGAATTAAGTATTCAATTGTACATGATAAAATACTGGTATGTACAATTATATGTCATACTAATAAGGAGTGACATATAGAAGAATAAGTGTAAAATAGAGAAAGACTAAGTGAGTGCATAAAACCTAGAATCAGAAAGGGTTGCTGACTAGGACTACAACGAGAAGAACAGCTAATGCAGACATCAATTGGATTGGAAAACATAGAAGACAAATAGAGCTCGAAGAAAGAAGACATTACACCAGTAAGTGTATAAAACTTCAATAGAAATAAAAGATATCTGAAAAGGAAAGCAGTAATCACAAGCATTTAGCTTCGACTTCTTCTTCTTCTTCTTCTTCCTCTTATATTAAGCCAGTGGCCTGTTTATTCCACACAATTAATTCTTCGACTTAAGAACACGAAATTGAATTCAAATAAACAACAGAAATATTAACGTCTAATAAATCGAAAAAAATAAACAGCAATTCAATAAAATAAATAATAATAATTAAATATTAACTTATGTAAACATGAAGTATAGCTAGCAGAAACTTAAATTGAATGCAAATAATTAGTTTACAAGCATATAAACCACTTAATTTATGTAGAAACAAGAGATATTGCTCATGCACTTACTTAAAAATGTACCATTTGATACACGATAAGTTATATCGTTCTTTCATGATTGAGCGCCAGCGCATTTTGCCAATGAAGTAGAGATCTTTTATATCTAGATAATAATTATTATTGGTAGCATTAGATCATTCGAGGAAGCTCTATTCAATGGCCATAGCGTTTATCAGATCTATTGTTTATACTAAACTAGCGGACCCGACAGACGTTATCCTGTCCGAACGTTGGCTTGCCTTCTATTAGCGGGTTCAGCAAACGTTTTTTCGATATTCGAATTATTGATTTTTTTCATTTAAAACAAAGGGGGGTGAAATTTTTGGGGTTATATATTCTGATATGCGAGAAATCTTTAAAAAATAAAAAAATATATTTTCGTCAAACTCACTCAAACACACACAAAATTTCATCCAAATCGGTCCAGCCGTTTAGGAGGAGTTCAGTGATATACACGCGTACATAAGAATTATATACGGTGTATAATAGTTATTTACTATACAAGTGGGATAACAGCATCATGAATATACGTGTATGTAAGCACACAAGTATATTAATGATGCAATATCACACATGTATTGTAAAAATTTTATCTACGACTGCCTAAAATTGAGAAAAGTGCATTAAGAGAAATGTCAGATCTGTCATTAGGCAAATGTCATTATGTCATTCATTTGACACTATTTCAGTTACGTAATTGTCATTACACAACTCAGTTGCGTAATGAAACCATTACATAACTGAGTGGTGTAATGAGCTTCATTACCTAACTGAAATAGTGTCAAATGAGTGACGTAATGCGTTACTTATCCCACTGGAGTAGATAAAGATATACAAACGTTATGGCAACGAATGCAAATAGCTTGTAATAATTCTTAACTATTTAGAGAGAATATTTACATTTTGGCCAACTACTGCAGATGCTTTGAAGTTTGGTGGTGTGGTATTATTCTTATTAATCATACCTAAATTCGTTCTGCCTTTATTTGATCGTATTTTACTAGGTAGGTAAGCGTTTGCAGACATATGTTTGCAGGAACTTTTTTCTTGCTGTGGGCCATAGAAATAGAACCTTAAAGTTCGATGTCGATCTTTTGGAACACTTGTGTAACGTCAGCTCTCAAGTTATAATTAGAGTTTTTTCTATTCCATTCTTAACGTATACTGACAATTTCTGGATGCCTAAAGTGAAGATAAGGGGTTATCTTTCGCTTAAATAAAGAGTTATCAAGAATTAACTATAGAAAATAATACAATTCTCTGTGAGGATTGTGACAGTAAAATTCAAATTAATGACCTGTTTATTTAATGTACTATGAATTAATAACTTATTTGTTACAGATTTCTATTGAAGAAAAATACGAGAAAGTACAGCAAATACAAACCATTGAATTTAGATTATTCGCAATTCATACGTTCATTCACAAATAAATTAAGAATAAAAGTAGTGAACAACAAAAGAAGTAATAAATTTGCTTGCGATTTATGCAACACAATGATATCGACATTATATTCCCTGTAACAAATAAAATCAGAGCTTTCTTGAGGAATATTGTGAGACAGCGATATTGAGCGAGATGTATGTCATTTGTCGTATGTAGTACTAGTTTTTGTATTTTTTCAATAATATGTAAAATACACTTTTAATTGGTCTTCTTTAATTATTAGTTTTCAGTGGTTTTTAAAGTTTTTAATGCTTCATTTCAAGAGCATATGCTTATTCATTCATTTACAATATCTAACCTTTTTACGTTTCGTGTCAAAATAGGAGCTTACTTTAAAAGAAATTATTCTTAGTCATTCTGATCATAATCGTTAAGTTAGTAACTGTAGCAAAGTTTGTAATATGTTTATAAAAAATGCATTAGCGATTTAAGTTGAACAGTAAGAAATATATGAGAGTTTTAGAAAATTAAGTAACTAGATTGACACTAATGAAAAACTTTTAACAGATGACCTTTTCTGGAAAATTCTTGTGCTTTCATAAATTGTTGATGATGATTTAGAAGTCAGTCATAACTAGTAAAGATGGTATTGTACGGTTGTGAGTGGTGACCAGAGCTGGGCAGTAATTAATTACTTTGTAATAAAACTACTAATTAAATTCATTTTTGTTGATTTGCATTGGAATTGAATTACTTTTCAAAATAAAGTAATTGTAATTGATAATTGCCTTTTTTGTTGAAAAGTACTTGACAATTACTTTTTGAAAGTCATTAATTACTGCATTCAATTGCTCAATAATTTTTGAGTAATTAAATTATTTAAATTACTATACAAGTATTTGACTTACTTGTGGTAATTGGAAGTACATGCAGTAATTAAATTACTTTCTGGTAATTACTAAATTACTGGCCTAGATATATTGGTGCAGACGCGTATGTTTGTAGATGAGGTATGCATATGCTGTGTCTTGTGTAGTGTAAGCTGTGCAGGAGGTAGCATTGTAGCTTTCTAATAATTATTGTACAAGAAGGGAAAAATATATCTGCGGTAAGTGCAGAGTTAATTTTTTCCATTACCAATTGTCTAATATTGGTTCATAATAATTATATATTAATTTCAATTTGATTGCTATCTAAATACAAATATAGGACAACAACTTTAGTGAGAGTAATTTATGTTGTGCAATTACAATTACCAAGCACTTGATATGTGAATTACTATTTCATTTGGGTAATTGAAAATCTTGCAGTTCAATTACTTCATTACTGATTTAAAGTAATTTTCCCACCTCTCGTGTTGACGCCTGAAATTTTGCTATTGCGTTTCTGAATCACGCGATCGTAATAGTACAACAGCGAGACGTACTTGTCATAATGACTTCTATTGTTATTTCCAGTTTATCTCATTTTATATTTCATTTTATATCTAAATTTATAGGCATATACAATATTTTTTCACATGTATGTGTATATGCCATAAGATAAAAAAATTGAAAAGAAATGGTAATTTTAAAACAAAGGAATAAACATAGTCGTAATAAAATAACAATTTTTTTCAACACCTCCTAGTTATAAGGTTTCAACTAGATTGATTTTAGACCTATAAAGTTGCCTATAATTAACTAGTGAGATAAAAGATATAAGTCACCCTAATTACGCCATTGTTAGTGGCACTGTCAGTTTACGTCAAATTCTAGTTAGCAGGTTAGGTTCTCCGTCAGCCTGTATCAAATACCGTTCATGTTCTAATATTTTTCAATTTTTAGTGTGGCGAAATACTCAAAAAGATAGCATGAAACCCAACCTCCTACTTTCAAATTTAACACAGACTGACGGTGCCACCAATAATGCACTGCAGTATTGCCAACGTATAACAGAATCACTGACGACTCTAATTAGAAGTAGCTTTTATCGCTCGTGTGTTTTTAACTGTCTTCCAATTAATTTGTCATTTTGACTTGTCACAGCTAGCAATACAAAATTTATGTTTTTGTGTATTTATTGGGTTGTTGAATAAAATTTTGTACGGGTGGGTTATTGCAAATAATACAGTCGAAGAAAAATCCTTCTCGGCTTGACGGTATTCACGGTTCAATTTTTTTCTCGTAGATTATTTTAATATAACACACTTGTACTATAAATAACTATTACATGTACATCGAAAAAATCGAACATAATAACTGATTCAAGGTTCTGCAACCCCGTATCCCCTACTGAATAACCGCCACAGACAGCTTTAGAAGAATATTTAAATACGAGTCTCTACAATTTTTAGTTAAAAATGAAGGAACCAAATGTAGTCTCGAATACATATTAGTTTTCAGCATTTTGACAGGAATGACTTCATAAACTTATCTGCTCTCTAATTCTCCACTACATTAGAAAGGAAAAAAAGAGTTCTGGCACGAAGTTATTAAGGTAGTCGTTTAAGTCAAACGTTCGATGTATATGTGCAGAACGCAGAGGTCAGCAGTGACAAACGAAAACGTTATGGCAGATCTCTACGTTTTCTTTTTGCTTTTGAGAGCTCATTTGTGCGGCAGCGTATCTATAACGCGACGAGTCACGCTATAATTGACGGTCTTACAAACCGCCATCTCGAGCGGATGTTACAGGCCTTCAGCATTAAAGGCGCCCTTGCTAATTACAGCGCTCATTTCGCGTTCCCTGTCCTACATTACATCACTGACTTGCCCATCATCCTTCATCATAAAGTATATGCGTGTTAAATTTTAAAGACCAACCATATGGCGGCGGCAGCGTTTCCGTCGTGTTCAAAAAACAGTTAGGAAAGCGTTTTCCCATTATTTACACATATTTAACACGTAATTTTCTTCTCCCGCTAGTGATTGTCCGAATAATATAAGTAACTTTGCAGAGCACAGATAGGCTTATAGTTATGTTACTATCTAGACAGTGTACTATAGTTGTGTTATAATACAGGGAATCATTCTTTTAATGTGGCGTGCACTTCTAGTTTACACCAAGAAGTAATTTTGGTATCTTCAGGAATTTTTTATAACAGTTATATTAAACAAACAAACGACATACAATCGTACATATTTCAGAAAATATGATTAATGATAATAATGCCTGTAGTGTGTCATAGATCGAATCTTGGCTTTATTTTGTTTCTAATATTTTAACTTATTATGGCAGTTGCCTTCGGCGTCGGCCTGAAATTTGCCTCCATGTCATGTAAAGATATTCCTTCCGGACTTGTTATGTAAACTACTATAAATATACTTCTGGTTATCATCATAGCCTTGTATTTCTTGCGTTTTTTTCTGTCCACCATGTGTTTTTGATATTTGTCAGTAGAACCTGTACAAACCGCTTTCCAGGCAGTGAAAACAGTGTATGATTTTAAATATAGCAACTGTTGTCCAACAAATGACACAAGTGGCGTGCTGATAAAGGATGAACAGACAAATAGACATCGCTGAAAGTAGTAGTATTGAACATGAGCCTACAGTAATAACACATACAAAGAGTCTGAAAGACCACCGACCGTTGAAGAGAACTCAGAAACCTAAACAGATCAAAAACAATAAGTCAGTAGGATTTAAAGGTATCTCAGCTGAAATACTGAAAGCGGTCAATAACAACATAACTTCACACGTAAAAACTATATATGCGATTATGTGGGCTACTGAAAGTGTCCGCAAGATTTTAGAGCTGCTCTTCTAGTGAATATCTTTAAGAAGTAAGACGACGTTGCTTCCTGTGAGACCTACTGTGGTATATTATCAATTGCAGTTGCAGGAAAAGTTTTAACTAAAGCTATGGACAATAGACTACTTCCCATTGTTGAATAGCTGACCCCAGAGTCGCAAAATGTTTTCAGTTCTAATCGTGCCACTGCAGGAGCTATCTTTTTAGTTTATCAGCTTAAAAACCAGAGAAGAGAATGCGAGCATCACCATAGCATTCATTCGTCTATAGTAAGCTTTTGACCTTTCTCAATAAAAAATACTATTGAAAATCATGAAGGTCTTTGGTATGTCTCATAAATTCAACAAACTACGCAACAGTCTCCGCCATAACAATAAGGCTCAAGTAATATGCAATGGGAACCTTACTGACTCATTTACAGCCTGCACAGAACTCAGGCAAAGATGTGTCCTAGTCGCAATGCTTTTTAATACCTTTCCTACCCTCTAATACCTAATGTCGTTTTTGATGAAAATCTCATAGAAAAGGTGTAGAAATCCAGCATAGAATAGATATCCAGCATGTAAATGACTGCAATTGTATGACACTCTGCAGAAGAATTGCAGGTGTTATTAAATTTCTACACATGAGCTTGCAGCGGTTTACTCCTTAAATTAACACTAAAAATACTAAAATCGTGTTTTCCTCTGCACATGATATTGTGATAACAGTGAAGGAGAAACAACTCGAGAGTGTATAGTGCTTTGGATATTTGGGGACAAAGAAAGCAAGGACGATAGCGTAAGAAATACAAAGATATACTTCATGAAAATCTCAAGAGAAAACTGCCACGCGGTATGTGGGTCCGACAGAACACATTAGGGAGCGAAAACCTGGGTTGAGTGGCTTTGAGTGTCCATAATGCGGTCCATACATTATGTCACGCATATGACTACAGTCATCAACGTACGCAGAATTAGTATAGTCTTTAGCAATATTTTTCATTTATTGCATACACTGGTATTGTAAATACTACTATATGCCCGGTATACTAATAATAATATATTTAAACGGAGTGTTCCATATAAGTATTCTGTTATGAATACGAGGATCTTGAAAATCGTAAGAGATACAAAAGTGGTTAGCTCATGCAAACTTTTATACTTCAGAAAGATAATGCATCTTTCTAGATATGATATTTTTTAAACTTACCATTATTCGTTTACTTATAAGCTTAATAATGTGAAAATTGGTGTAAGCATTTACGTGATAATTTGTTTCATAATTCTTAGACCAATTACACGCTTCTGACTTTTTAAAATCCACCAATTTCTGAACCTTAGTTCAGATGACCCAAGCTAACTTAAAAATCAGATATTTTGGTTGGAAAGTTAATGCATAAGCAGAAGGGTATGAATAAATGTTTAAATTCGTTACAAAAATTACGTCGAATGCCTCTCTTGACTATGAAATATTCAGAAAATTCTGATGTCTTAGACCACTCCTGTTTGTTGGTAATCGCGCAAGCGCTCGAGGTGATATTCGATTACAAAAAGAACTCATATCTAAACCTGTAAGAATTTACGAAAATTGTGTAGTCTCTCGGGACATATGTGAATAATTACATATTGAGCAGCTACCTATACTGCTTTCATTTGTTTAGAGGGAAGTCATTTTTTTTCTTTACTGTAACAGTATTAGTTCTTCACCCTAGAGCCGCGGTGACCTTAATGAAATCCGTTTTTCATTGAATCATAATTCAAAAAGTTATATGTGAAACTGTATTTATGAAACAAAACGCTATCAAAAGCAGTAGAACTGTAATGCTCTGTGCTTTAGTATATGCCGGATATATCTATTATTCAAGTTGCAATGTGCATTGTTTGAGCAGTGGTTCCCAGTAATTTCGAGAAGGCAAAGCTAAATCTGCAATTGTACATGACTGGCAACCCATGAACAAAATAAAAACTATTGAAACTTGATCAAAATTAACCCATACTATTAACATTCTTTAACACGAAGTAGCTTGGCCACTAATTGCAGAAATATGTGTATAATGTCGTTTCGTTTTAAATATACATATTATGATATTATGCATTTAAAAAAATCGATTAGAAACGTATGTTTTGTGCTAATTAGAAATATTCTTGATTATAAAAACACATATGAAAAGTGAAAAGCCATATGATAATGTTTCATACAAATAATCAATTATAAAGTAAATTTTATTATAATTTTAATGCGACATTCGCTAGGATTCGAATATGCACTGCCAGAAATAAGCCTTACTTACCCGGCTAGGAACGCTACCTAATGCACGTGCTTATCGTTGCATTATAAAGGACACAGTGAGGACAGGACCGGTGCCCATTGTTGACAATAAACATGTGACAGACGCAGACAGGCAACACATGCTTATATATAAAGACATAAAAAAGAGATTGAATACCAGGTAACCATGCAATATATGCAAACCATTTAATACTGTTGGTAATCATGTTTACAAAAGTCACTTTAACAAACTCCAATAGCTTGCCACTTCTTAAAGAATTAACATGAGAGGACTTTGACCATATGACTAAAGCAGTCGGCGTCTAAGGTACCTGGTACTCTGCATGCCTAGACCTTGTCCATTAACAAACAAACAAACAAAGTTACTTACCCGAAACAAGTTAAACGTAAGTAGCTTAACATTGAATAAAGCTTTTTTTTGGCACATAGGAAATTAAGTGTCGTAGGTTAGAAAATTAACACAACGTGAGAATTCAAAACTATACACCGCGAACGTCAATGCTCAAAAATGGAAAGTGTTGCATGCAACGCTAGAACATTATATTCATTAAATCCTCAAATGTCATTGGTCGCGAAGTCTTTAGTCTTTTCCATGTCTATAAGGATTTAGGATTGAAAACATAAAACAGAGGGATCTTTCTAATTCGGTGTAGAGGCCGGTGTTTTATACGTTTGCGTCTGGCGGTATTGTACCGGATTCGGGTTACAAAGTTGGAGCGTCCCTTCCGTGCTTGCGCATCTTGGTGATGTATTGACCTTGTTACTCTATCTCTTAGGTCTGTGGTTTTGAGTAGAACACCGTTAATTTGATGCCTAACTGTGAATGGTCTCATCGAGCCCGATTGTAATCGCAGGCTGCGTAAAAATTCCGGCTTCCGCGAGATTCGAACCGAGAGCTTGCTTAATGCAAGTCTAGAACTTTTCCAACTGCGCTACCCGGCTTCCACTAATAATAGTTCAATTTAAAAAAACAAAACCTGATTTAATTAGAATAAGGTTAGCTAGGCGCTAGGCTGATTCTACTGCTATAAAGAAAAAAAAATGCTGCCGCTTCTAACAAATGAAACTCGACGGGTGGATGTACAGTATCCTGAAGCGAAGAATAATGAACTTATAAGTAAAAGTTTCTTTTGTCAGATCTAGGAAAGAATACATTTTTTTGAAATGTGAAAGTTGGCCTCACATGGCTAGGATATTGCACAACTTTGGTTCATACAACCAACTTTTTATCTCTTACGGTTTCCAAGATCCCCATGCTGTGAATGACGAACTGGGCCACTTTGTATAACTTGCAACTTAAAAATGCAATTAGCGTTCCAGCACACTTCTCATTACTTTTATTTGCTCGGGTTTATTATTAAGTGAAATTTACAAATAGCCTCTCTTTTTTGTGATTTACTTCCATAGATAGCTTTGTTGTTATTAAGATGGGGCTGGTCTTTCTTTCATAGGCGAGCTTACTAGGGTGTTCCTGTTTCATTTGTCCTTCTTAATGCAACATTAGATTACGCACTATTCAGAGTACATGGAGTGATATTTGTTTAACTTCAAAGTTAGCAGAAACTTAAGCCAAGAACACTAATTTTAATGATGATTAATTAAAATACTTGGTAAGTTACACATCAAATTAAATATAGTTAAACTTGAAACCTGGAGCAAAAATTCATTAACGGCAAAGCAGTTCTACATCAGCAATTTACACAGATATCATTATTATTATTGTCAAATGTGTATTGTTTTATAGGTATTTCATGTTTAAATCATAAAACATTAAATTTAATTCCACTGGTAAATAGATATTTGCTATTTTTATTAGCTATTATGAATTGTATATTTTACTTAGCAGTTATAAAAGTCTTTAGTCTTAATTAACAAATAGTTTCATATTATTGTGGCTATACTGTTATACTTACGACAATAAAAAGACGTTAGTTGCTTAAGTAAATGCAAAATTTAAAACCGTTTGAAAAATTGAAAGAAAATTTTAAACGCTTATCAAGAATATTAATAGTTGAAGTTGAAAATATCTAATTGTACTTTCTAGCTAATCAGTAAGCATCCTGTATTCTAAAGAAATCTCTAGTATTTTTATTTTTGAACAAATTATTGTGTTCAATACCTGTGCCAATCACCAATCTTTCTCCAGTCCTAATTTAGCGAGAGAAACAATATTGTAAATAAATATTAAGCAGTTTGATCTCATTTAAGAAGCGGATAATGTTTCCGTATTTCGAGTTTTAAAAACATCTTATTCCAAAGGTTCTGTCTTTGCCAGTAAAATATAAAATAAGCAAGCGAAAGCTGATCTTTTTGCAAATAGAAGAGAAATTGCCAGACGACGTCGAGTAATGTAAGTGAATGTAGCTCAAACTGAAATTAAGGAAATGCGATTACTCTGAAAGGTAAAAGTTTACTTCGATGGTTGGGACACACACAAATAATGTCTTAGAAAACAAGCTTCGCAGTGCCAGAGGGGTTAGTGGCTTTACTAAAATTATGTACTGCTCGATTTAGGTTCAGATGTCAAGTTTACAATGATAACATGATGAAATAACTGGCGTTTAATAAATGTTCCTCAAAGTATTTTAATAATTAAACAAAATATAGTATATACTTTTAAATTTTTATATTTAATTGAAAGCACAGCTAACAAACTAGGAAGGATATATTTAATGAGTACGATATATTCTTTATGCAGATATAGCTCAATTTTAGTTTTATGCGTTTTTAATTAGGAAATTACTTCAAATAAAAATGTGCTCGCAGCTATTTCGACAGAAAATCTAATATTTATGTAGATTTGTTTTAAATAAAGCCAATTAATAATTTGTGTAAGTCTATTATTAGACAAGGCTGGTCAAATCATTTTTAGTATAGATGCTAAACTTCCATTTAGTACACAAGAGATAAATATATAATTTCTGCTATGCTTTCAGATACATATTTAATTAATTCACTGGGCTTTGTACGTTAATTCATTCATCTGAAAATCTGTACATTGTCAGCAACATTAGCAATTTTAAGAACAGCTGACAGTTTGACAATTATTACAACTAAGAAAAATAAGACACCCCCTGTTAAGCTGAATTAACGCTTATTGTGGTTTGTTCTATTACATTTCTGAAAATAAAAACCACTGGATGAGAAAATACAAGTTTAAAATGGCGAAAAACATTAAGAAGTCTTGTTAAATATATTATAATTGCACTTTGCTCACGATGTCGTTGATAACAACAAGGAGCTATTTGGAAATGAACTGGTGAGGACACTGGGAATTAACATCTTATAAGAAAAAGAGTTTACTGACGAATTAGGACTGCGAGGAAGTTGTTGAGTGGTACATTGGTCTAAATACTGCGTGTTGATACCTTGAAAAGAGCAATTCGGAGTTATGGAAGTAAATGGCTGATGAACATTTGTGGAAGTGAAGGTAAAGAATAATTATTAAGTGACAATTTATATAAAATAAATAAGAAGTCTTGTTTATTCAATATTAGAAGACAGCTGTTTCATGAACTGTCATAATTTACTCAGAGAGAAGTTTAAAGTACACTAAAGTATATGCATGTCCCAAACTGAGAAAAGGAGAATAATATGCTGATGATTGATACCTGAGACAGATTATTGAATATCATTATTGACATTTATAATATTAGAAAGGGTGTAAAAAGTGCTTGAAATAAATACATGAGAATTAGATATGTTGAGTTAAGTCAAAGTGACAGATGATACATGAGATTTCATAACACATAATTCAATATTTTAATATAAGTATTTACATTAAATTAAAAAAAAGATGTTATTGCAATACTTGAAAGTAATTATTATTTTTGAAAACTCCAAATATTTTACCGTCAAAATCATGGCTAAATCTTATAATGCCGAAAGTTTAAGTTACCGTACTCTTGTTGGTTACTCTGACTCTGACAGCAACAAAACAACAAGTCCGTTATAGAAAACTCCATTTTACTTGGTTACTATAGAAACAACAAAAATGCACTTTATTTAGGCCAATCATATTTCTTCAGGATTCGTATCTTTAATTTTTTCTCCGCATATTCTAAGGCACTTACCGATCATATAAGGTAATCTACTACGTATGATATGACGTTATCTCATGCCGTTAGTTCGAGTTCACCTGTTCTCTGTATTAGTAAGCATACAAAGTTTGTTATTAGAGAATATTGTTGAATGATTAATACAAAAATCATTATCAAACCTAGCACGCGAAAGCTGCGCTTTATAAAATCCAGCGTTTGATTCCGTCAAAATAATGCATGACCTGGTTTCTGCTCTCAGAAACTTTCGGGAAATAGCACGTGGCGCTACGAACCGGCGCCAATCGACGCCTGAAAATCTGCGAAAGTCATCGAAGCGCCATCTGCAGGAAGCTCGCTGAAAGTTACGAACGCGGAAGCAACAATTGATTCACGGTTGGGTTCCTTCGATATATACTAGCACTAAAATTTATTCGTGGACGTTTAGGGTTACTAAATGAATTTAATCGCACTGAACTACTTTGAGGATTTGATTGATAGCATGGCAATTATGACAAACAACGGAATTTGCCATTCTGTTGGAAGAATAAAATGAATGATGGTGCAGTAAACCCTGCGTTTTAAAATGCCTACGGCTATGTACTATTACTCTTGATGAAGGAAAACGATTATTACTAATAAAGGCGGGGTTGTGCACGGTTTTTTATTTCATCGCATTTTATATGGTAATGTACTATATTCTACATTGAAAATCGTGTAGTAAAGTGGTACTTTACAACATAGCACCTATTGCAAATAGAAACGGCTTTAAACATGGAAAATGCAAATTTTTAATTGGTAAAAATATTCAACATACAGTTACTTACATTTTAGAAAATAACACCATTTGATTCAACATCAACAAACTGGAGCGGATTATTTTGCTTCAGTACATAATAACGAGTTCTGTTCATCTTGGTTCTGTTTTCACATCGAATGTCCCTTTTATATGGAAATTTAATATTTCACATTTCTATATGAAATTCGATAGTATCACTGTTTCCGTACTCGCTAACGCACGTCTCAAACCAGCCATACTTGTTCAGTAAAACATCACTTTTCTAAATTAGTTGCGTAATGTACTGTTGGCATATGGCTAGCAATTTCAGCGACGTTTTCAAGTCCAATTATGCGTTATACAGGGTGATTCTTGACTTATACGCATAATTGCGAGGAATGATAGTTCGTGATGTGTAGTGATGGTAATTTAAAAAAAGTGTAGTAAAAGATGTTTATTAAGAGAAATAGCCAATTAATTATGTTGAGAGTGGTGAACTAGTAAAATATAAAATTATCGCATTATCGAATTGTATCTAGTACAAAGGTATGGCACCTAACTTCACCAACGCAGAGCTCATAGACATGGTATTAACGGATGTCCCAAGTTTTGAGAAAAAAATATTAACAGCTATATTTTATATTGCTTTAATGTTATATTAATTCAACAAGCAATTTTTTCTACAGCTATATTTAATAGAATGGTCTAGTTCTTCAACGCCAACCAGATTAAAATAGTTTTTCCTATAATAAACTACAACGGATTTTTTTTCTCAAAACTTATGGGACATACGTTAATTCCATGTCCATGAGTTCTGCGTTTATGAAGTTAAGCGCCATAATTTTTTTTACGAATAGAAGAAGCTCCAATTTGACAACTAGTTACGTATAGTGTCAGATACAATTCAAGGTAAATGCGATAATTGTATATTTTACTAGCTCACCACTCTCAACATAATTAATTCGTTATTTTCGTTAATTAACAACTTTTACTACACTTTTTGTTAAATACCCATCACTACACATCACGAACTATCATTCCTCGCAATTATGCGTATTAAGTCAAGAATCACCCTGTATGAAGGCTTAATAGTATTTTTATTTTTTATGTACAAATATGTACAGAATTCTACTTATATAAATTTCCTAATGTCTTAAGTATAATGATTTCCCTAGAAGAATCTATCAGGTGCTTTGATAAAATATAAAATTGTATAAAATAAAACGACAGTGTATCTACAAATCAATGTTAAAGCATATTAAATTTACAGACATCCTCGATTTCAAATTTTAGTGTACTAAAGTAAATATCGATGAATATATGGAATATCGATACTCTACATTTCCAATATAATAAATTATTTATTAGTGTATTGCTATTTGCTGGAAGTACGCACCAACACTTATTTTTAAATTGAAAACATATATGCCTTTCACGATCTTTTTGGGTCAGGTGAGGCTATGACCATCTAGTAATTTTGTTGGCAGTACCTCTGTGGCAACTAAACTCCCTAATGGAAACTGACTCGTACTTTCGTAATTGGAAGTTGGGTATTCTGCATGTAATCAAAACAAAGTACAAAGAGAAAGTACTTGAAGTTCTTGCTTTTTTAATTCCACCTCATTAGAAAGTTTTGAGTAAAAATGTTTGATTCCTCTCCTATGGACTATAGACTCTGCAACAGCTACCCGCTTGGCAGTTTCGTTTAAATTCACTTCATTTATTTTAATTCTGTGTGATTCCCAAACCGCGCAGACATCAACCTGTAGTCTCCCGAAAGACATTTTGAAATTTTCTACAAAAAATTTATAGTAGGTAGCATAGGATATATTTTGGAATTCAGAATATCTAGTTTTAAAGAGCTGGTGCATTTTTTCAATATTTAAGTGGTTACCCAGGTAATGTACTTCACGACCAGAATAATGACTTTTTAAGAAAATGATTCGATATGTTCTCTCATACACAATCTTGCTCCTCTGGGATATGCATTTCCGCTAACGCTTTTTCTAGGAATATCACTCATTTTTAACTCAAGATAGACACTGACACTATTACAATACACTCGAAGATCCACAACAACTGTTATCAGCAAGAATCACAGAATACAAACTAAACGCCATAATGACCGACGCACGCAGGGAAAAGCAAATTTCTTGCAAAAAGGTCATAAGTCGGCGACTAATGTCCTTTCTGGGTCAAAGCACATGTAATCGCAGCTGAAAATACTAAAGAAGCAATAGATGACCTTCAAAATGTGTTCACACACCTCGAATATGGAATTGATTCTGCTTCAGTGGCATTTTTGAGTGGATATGTAGCACGAACAGTTGAAGAAAGAGTTAGCTGTAATATTTGCTTAAAATCTCGTTGAAACACTTCTTCCTCAAATCCATTGTTAGCTCTTATACGTTTACAAGAAAAGGGAGCGTTGAAATACCCTACTAGAAGATTTACAGGTTTAATAAATTAATTAGTTGATCTAATTTTAAATATACTTCAGTATTTATCTGGACAATGCAATTCATCTAAAATTATAACTACGCTACTTCTTGAACAATTTGCCTCATAGAAGTTTTTCATTTGTATGGATCACAGAGAGAAACCTTCTATAATAATCCCTTATAAGTCACTCAGACCAATTCTAGCAAACATAGGAGCTACACGGACAGATTCAGTTACTACGAATTCTTGGGACTTCAAAACCTCTCAAGAAAAATATTAAAACTGTAAATCTCTGAAATGTACGTACACGATACTATACCTAGATTATACGATTCATATTATATTAAAGTCCAGCATTTCCCTCCAGTACGTAAAAAAATAGCATGTGCGAGACGAGAGATTAAAGATTAAAAAACCCGTGCCTTGCGGAGAAAAACTACATTTTTGTCAACTTGTACAATATACTATTTCGTCTTCCTCTTATTCTATATAGTCCAGTTGCCTGTTATAACCAAAACGTGGTTCTATGAGCCCTATTTGCCCTTATGCTGGGTAGGTGGCTAGCCTTGCCCCTCGAAAGTGAGAAAGACTTCCCTTGGTTTAGGGGTTAACTACTGCCACAGCTAGCTTGGTAGCCGGGGAGCGTATGATTTTTAAACTTAAGAGTCACCAGGCCTGCTCGATGGTCTATCCGCTCACCACCTAAAATTAAATGTTGTAGCAGTTGTCACTAGAGTAGTGCATTTAACAAAATGAATGAAATGATTGGAAACTTAAGGATGCGATGGCCGTAACAATTTGCGTACACACAAAATACTCGTAAAATATGTGGAGTCGGATTAACCACATATTTCGGGACCTTGAAAGTTCTTTTAAGAAAACTGCATATAAAAAAGAGCGCTCAAATCAGTTTGGATAATATTTGGTATCACACCCCATACGAGTATAAATCATATTTTGAGATTATATACCTCATTATCGGTGGACTATTAGCACATGAACCACATAGAATCTTTCCTGATATAAGTTTTTATGTCTAACAGAACTAGAACGTTTCAGATTTTCGGAACCATTAAGTTTATTGTTTCTTACAGGTGCTATACTCAAATAAAATAATGTAATCGCGGTCTACCTGATTTCGTATTTGTTTTTTACTCCCCTCCTCTAAAAGGCGAAGGAAATGTTGTAATCACCTTCCCAGATTTTTACTTCCCTCGTCTCAAAGACAGAGGAAGTATTGTAATCACGAAAAAATCACCTTCCGCAATTTATTCAGATCTTCACGTTTTAAGGTGCCTAGATGACGAAAAAGAGGTTTTCTTAATTCTGTCTGTCTGTTTGTCGGTCTGTCTATTGGCGGTATAATTCAAAAACTATTTGTCGGAGGAAAATTATATTTTGCATACACATTATATATATACCTGGAATGAAACCGGGACAATTTCAGACAAATATATACAGGGTGAGCACATTAAAAAATAAAATATTGTTTAATTTTGCGTTAATTTTGAAATAGGAAGGAAGTAATAATTTTCACATAGGAAAGGCTTTACACTTGCCGAAAATAGGACTCAAGAGATACAGGATAATGTCACAAAAGAGTCGAGACGTGTCAACAATAAGACCGTTCCTTTAAATAGAGGCGCGCTGCACCCATTTCAATTAGGCTGGATGGCGCAGTTCGCTTTATCGATGCAGTTACGAACACTACGCAGGTGCGGTTACGATTGCTATGCAAATGCGGCGGGTTCAAACCCCAGCGGGATACATGTTTTGTTTAAATTTGCAAATTGATCTAATTCGAAGGAGTGATGTGCGGTGTAAACCCATTCCCAGATTTTTTCAGATCTTCATATTGCAGGGTCGCTAGTTGACGAAAAACAGCATTTTTAAATTCCGCATGTCTGTCTGTGTGTTGGCGGTATAACTCAAAAACTATTTGTTGGTAAAAGACGATATTTTGCTTGCAGGTTATATGTGTACCTCGCATGAACCGAGAAAATTTTGGACTAATAAATGCAGGGTGGGCAACTTAAAAAAATAAAGTGTTGTTTATTTTTGTTTCAACTGAGAAATAGATAAAAGTAATAATTTACAAATAGGTCAGTATTTACACTTGAGGAAAATAGGGTCCATCAGATACAGGGCAATGGCGTAAAAAAGTCGAAAAGTTTGAAAAACGTCCGTTCTGTTAAATACAGCCGCGTATGGCAAAGCCGGGACAGGTTCCCGATAGTTTCGTGAATCAGGCGCCTGGATTTAAATTAAATAAACGGCTATTTTGGTTTGATTTTTACAATTGTTTAGACTCACAACGTTCACTTGCAAGGGAAGTTCTGATTTTTTGTTTATTATTTCGTCAAGTAACGTGATAAGTGTTATACCTTATTGGAACCTATGTGAAAAGCTCTATTTCGATTAGTAAAAACTGAATATGGCGCTAATCAGAAAAAATAAACTTGACGATGGCTTAAAAAATCTGAGAAGCTGTGAATCTATGTATGGACTGAACTGAGGTGGTTGTAAAATTAAATTAGACTTAAAATTTGATATTCACAAATTATATATTTTTGTACGAGTGGATATTCAAATATTCACTCATACAGCTATCTCAATCAAAATGTGCTATTATAAAACAAAAATAAACCTCTTTAAGTAGATGTTTAATGTTGTCAAGCGTGTGAGCATTATACTTTAAAACAAATGTGGGCCCAATTTTGTATGCGACGCTCTACGCAACGATAAATTTCCAAAGGAATTGAATGGAAAAACCTATGCGAGCTATGTGGCTGTAACCGTAAAGAAAAAAGCGACATCTCTTCTGGGACCTATAACAATCTAACAATGCAAGAAAGTTCTGTGAGGAGTTGTTTTACTAGTAAACTGTTCAAAACTTGAAATATTACTGTTTTCTATAAATTTACTATAATATACAGAAACAATTGTGTTTGCACTATATTTAAATTAGGCAGGTATATCTTAATGATGGCTGATTAAAATTACAGTAATTATTCATTGCGGAACAATATTTCTTCTTCGCATTTCTACTACATTATTCAACAAACATATAACCTGTGCGTTTATCTAGCACTCTCAATAAGCCAATAAATAGTTAATATACTTCAATCTTTCTACTGCTGATGAATATAATTCTAAAAAGTAAATGCAAATGACAAATATATTAAATGGCAAAATTTGTAACAACGGTACTGAGAATATTAAACTTTGGCACGGTGTAACGATATACAGATAACGAGAAAGTACAAAGTAGTGGGCATTCAATGTTTGAGGCATATGTAATTAATACGACACACTTTAAATATAAACATAAACATAAACATTAGACGGTTATGATATTCATATCTGTATTATTTTGACTATGAAATTTATTGGGAATAGATATAACAGTTCCGTAAGATCCAATTTACTTGCAATTATATGAGTCTCTTAAACATTCGTAATAATAATTAACAGTTGCAGGGGAATTACAAATTAAAAATTTCATTCAGATTGAATAACTAAAAGCAATACTAAATACCTTCTCTTTAAGTAGCTCAACCGATTTTAAAGATAATTTTGTTCCACAATCCACGAAGTGACTACTTTTTGCACATTTTTTAGTGTCAAAAGTGACCGCTTTTAATTTGAACGTGCAAATTACGATTTTATTGCACGTTACCATTGACGACTTGAAACAAAAACATAAATAGCACATCACACGCTTGGTCGTGAACTTGTGTGTCAACATAACCTAGATTATCTAATACCGTGTGACAGAACAAACTTCATCCAACAAAATTTCAGTTTTTTCACGACCGTAAAAATAATGTTGCCTGTAACACGAGCAAATGTGTGTTTATGGCATTTGGCATGTTACCAAGCCGTGTACTATAAACACGCACTTTTTTCACTTGATGCATAGATATGAAGCTATTTATTACTCACTGATTAAAGTTTGTCAGCTTTGATTCAATTACATTATACTACATCAAATAGTAGTACTTATTTCTAGTAGTTATTATGGACACAACTATAAACTGAAATATTTTTTTAGTTTAATTGCGTTTTCAGTAGCATGCGATATACCGGGTGTACCTGAATTGCTAATGTATGGAACAAAGCTGTAAAAAAAGTTCCGATAAACACCTGTCCAAAAATGTTTCCTTAAAGAGTTACGCGCGATTTTCAAAATTGCGAATAATCAGTAACAATTTTTATTAAAACAGCAAAATACAAATTTCATATCGTATAGATTTGTAATTAACACGGTTTATTAGATGTGCTATGGTTAGACGTTAGAGTAAGTGCTCAAAATTCCTTCAGCTGCAATACATCGTCGAACCATTGATTGTCGTACTCGCTCAAGAATTCCGGGACTATTCCGGACTACACGAAACCTATGTTTTATTCGGTCGCGGAGGTAAGAATCGGCGTAGATAAACATGATGTTTTAGGTAGCCCCGTCAAACAAATCTAACGGATTGCAGTCTGGAGAGCGCGGTGTCTACACAACGGGAAACTTATACTCCCTAGCAAAAATGTTAAAATGTGATGGAGCCCCATCATGCATGAACCATAAGTCACGGCGTGTTTTCAACGGAACGTCTTCAAGTAAGACAGGTAGATCATTTGCCAAAAAAACCCTGTAATTTGGCCCATTTAATCTGTCTGGTAAAAACATTGGTCTTATTAAATAATCGCCAACAATGCCAGCCCAAATGTTGCATGAAAAAGTTTGCTGGTGTCTTGATTCTCTAATCGTGTGAGGATTTTCTTCAGCCCATTGATGGTCATTATGGAAATTAATAATTACATCCCTAGAAAAGTTTGCTTCTTCTGTAAAAAACACAACAGATTGGAAGTTCGGATTGATACACTGCTGTAGAAACCAGTTAAAAAATAGTATTCGTGGTCGAAAATCAGTTGCACTAAGCCCCTGCATGTGGTATAAGTAAAGTAGCTGTTCATGCAGAACTCTCCATACCGTACTATGCGAAGCACCTACTTCGAAGGATACTTTCCTCTTCTTCCAACGCCGGCGTTCTGGTGTTTCTTTGAACCCCACAATATTCAGTATTTCGTTTAAAAGATCCTCTATCACGCAGCGCTGTTGGATTGACGCAAAAGTTCCTTTATTAACGGGACATCTTCGATACGGAAATGTCTGGGCATAAAGCCGTCGAGCCAAATTACAGTTACCGTTTGCTCGCCCATACGTGAAATGTATGTATGCCATTTCTTTGTTAGTAAAATTCATAACTAACTTTGAAAATGTGAAACTTTGTTTATGTCTGTCACTTAATTGCTAAGAAACAAAAAGGTTATATCTAATTCGACCACCGCACACTTGACAAACGCGGATAAACGGTTGAAATAACAACCTTATTATATTTTGCTTGTATCAATTTTGAAAATCGCGTGTAACTTTTTAAGAAAGCATTTTTGGACACATGTTTATAGGAACTTTTTTTATAGATTTGTTCCATACCTCACGTTGGTAGAGTTTGGCCAAACAATTCAGATACACCCTGTACAGTGAGTGTGTCTGACAGCATAGCGAAAAGCCAATGGTACATTTCGATAGTATTGACTATGACGGCTAAATAAATACCGAACCTCAGAATATCGAGCTCTCCTAAAAAGTTATAGTAATTTTTGCTATAAGTAAAAATAAAACTGCACTGTAAGCCAAAACGAAATATGAATTATAATATACCCAATATTGAATAATGTACTCCGATAAATAACTTGAGCAGGACGATATAAATGAGCGCATTTTATACACTCGGAATGACCGATCCAACAAATACATTGCTGCCAGCCCAAAACACCCACGACCCTCGTTGATCTTTAGCAAAATTTACCATTCACGTTTTCTTATATTGCGCACGTGGTCAGACACACTGTATTATTATTTGTGGTTATTATCAGAAAAACTTCAGGCTACTACATTTTGTTATCAAAATTTATAAAAACTTCCACACAACAAAGTTGGGCAATATTTTCCATAGTACCGACCCCCCCCCCCCCCTTCCGCAGTTTTACCCGTCCATGTGTATTTTACATCACCAAGAGTAAATTTATCTTTTTAAGCAGTTGATATTAAAAGAAAGATTGCGGAAAAACGGAGACTCCGAAAGATATGGCAACAAAGTAGAACACCAGAGGACAGGCGTCGATTAAACACTGCCAGTAGAAACCTAAAGGAATTCATTAAGGAAACGCAAAATAAATACATAGACGAATACCTGAGCGGGTTGACCGCATCCGAAGATACCGAATACTCCCTTTGGAAGGCTACCAGTTGCCTCAACCGACCACAACAGCAAGTTCCTCCAATCCGCAACAAAAATGGTCCATGGGCACGCACCGATATGGACAAAGCTGAAGTTTTCGCTACTCATCTCCAAGAAGTTTTTCAACCATTGCCACCTGACGACGAACAACGTGACGATCATAAAGTGGAAAGTTATCTGACGGCTCCTTTCCAACTCTCTCTACCTATCAAACCTTTCTCATTTGCAGAAGTTGAATCAACGATCCTTAGAAACACTCACTGTAAAAAATCGCCAGGATATGACCTAGTTACTGGACGTATACTGAAAGAACTGCTCCCCAATGCCATAAAAGTGGTGACGATGATCTTTAATAGCATATTACGAACGGGTTTTTTCCCGGTCCAGTGGAAAGTCGCGCAGGTAGTCCTTATCCCAAAACCCGGAAAACCGGCCAACGAGCCTTCATCATACCGACCCATTAGTTTATTACCACTCTTCTCCAAACTTTTCGAAAAACTTCTACTGAAACGACTTTATCCCATCCTTGACAACGAAAACCTGATTCCTGATCACCAGTTTGGGTTCAGAAGCCGACACTCCACCGTAGAACAAATACCATTAACGCAGCATTCGAAGACAAAAACTACTGCTCAGCCATTTTCCTTGATGTCAGCCAGGCCTTCGACAAGGTCTGACATGAAGGCCTATTGTTTAAGCTAAAGCGAATCCTACCACACCCATACTACTTGATCATTAAATCATATCTAGAAGAACGGTATTTTCAAGTCAAGTTCGGAGAAGCAATCTCCCATCTTTGTCCCATCGAATCCGGAGTTCCCCAGGGAAGCGTTCTGGGACCAGTCCTGTACGTCCTATATACAGCCGATATACCTACGAATCCCAATGCAATTACCGCGACATACGCTGACGATACGGCAATTCTTGTCACACATCATGACCCTGTCATCGCCGCACAAACTTTGCAACAAAGCCTCGATGACGTTTGTGATTGGTTTAAAAAATGGCGCTTTAAACTCAACTGTTCCAAGATCGTGCAAATTACTTTTACTAAACGTCGAGGTGCCACGCCGAACATTAACGTGGATGGCACTCTCCTTCCCCAAGCTGACTGTGTTAAGTATCTTCACCTGCACCTAGATAAAGGATTAAATTGGAGAACACACATTTGGACAAAGAGGAAACAGCTCAACCTAAAACTAAGAAAATATTACTGGTTACTTGGCCGCCACTCTAAGCTGTCGCTTGCCAACAAACTACTTGTTTACAAATGTGTGCTGAAACCAATCTGGAGCTATGGTATCCAGTTATGGGGTACGGCATCGCACTCAAATATAGAAATCCTGGAACGTTTCCAATCTAAAATGCTCCGTATAATCACCAACGCGCCCTACTTCGTTCCTAATAAAGAAATACTTAACGACTTGAAAGTGCCATCAGTGAAAGAAGAGATAGTTCAGTGCAGTGTAAAATATCTTCAGAGATTAGAAACACATCCGAATCCGTTAGCGTTAAACTTACTCGACAATAGTGCTGATGTGCGCAGACTAAAACGCTTTAAACCGCTAGATCTACCCACACGTTACTAATTATTCAATTCATTCTAATTATTTATATAAGTTAATCACAAAGAGGAACGTCATCGGACGTTCTCTCACACGTTACTTCCAGTGCAATGTTACATTTCTGTAATTATCTGATTTGCTTATTGCTCTGTAGCAGATTGCAAATAAATGAGTCTTAAAAAAAAATCTTTTTAAGCAGAAAAAGTTGAGTAGGTGTACAAAGTTTCAAATAATTATGTTTGAACGTTGCGAAAATATTAAACAAAAACGATCCTCAGCACTACACTTTTAACACCCTGTATCTGCAAAACCAAGGGTTTTTCGGCCTATGGTTATATAAACTTTTCTTAATATTTCCAGTTCTAGAATTCGCTATTAAAGTTTGGCAGGCTAATTTTGGGACACTCTGTATATACCAGCCAAAGAACACACAAAACACAAATTACTAATTCAGGACTAAGGCAGGGATGTAGTCTGGCTCTGACACTTTCATTTTTATATAGACGAAGTTGGGAGATGGTTTAACAAAACAGACGAATATGTACACAATTTTAATAAAAATAAATATAATTGGAAGCGACAATAATCTAGAAATATCAATAAACAAAACAAAACTTATGCCCTTCTGTGGCAAAGAACTTAGCCGTTCTAAAATAGTTATAGGTGGTACAATAATAGACCAAGTTAAGAATTTAAAAATTTTAGGTTGCAATTTATTGTATTTAGCTTATGGGGTATAAAAATTGGAGTAGCGCGAGGTCTATTGATTGTAGAAATACTACACCTTTTTCAATTCTACTTCAGAAAGTGTAACTTCTAATTCAAATTAATAAATTGTAATTCAGATTAGTAAATTGTAATTCAGAAGGTGTAAATTGTAATTCAGAAAGCGTTAATTGATTCAGAAACCAAGGGACGATCTTTTTGAAGAATTACTACATACAAGTGTGTAAAGTTTACAATTCATTTAATATTTAATGTTAAAATTGTCGGACATAAAAGGCTCTTAGTAACAGCATATAAAAATGACGTGAATTTTATGAGGAACAATTTTAAAGTTAATTTATTTTCAACCAAAGATGACAAACAAAAATTAAGATAAATCTGTCCGAAGTGTTTAAAATCGAAAGTACAATAAATATTAAATGTTGCAAACTTTACACACATTCAGTATGTATAAAGTGGGTCTTTACGTTGCTGAATTATAAATGATGCTTTCTGAATATCAATTAACGCTTTATGAATTACAATTTACACTTTTTGATTTGGGATTTACTAATCTGAATTACAAGTTATAGTTTCTGAATTACAATTTACTAATCGGAATTACATTTGACGCTGTCTGAATTACAATTTTCTTGATCCGAATTAGATGTTACACTTTCTGATATTCTTCTTACACTTTCTGAATTATACATGAAAAAGGTATGGTATTTGCATATACCCATGGGGCAAAAATGATATGTAATAGCAATGAAACGACATGAACCAAAAAATAATATACATTACTTGAGTAAGAAAAAGATCAACATAGAAGGACATTTTGGATTACGTACAAAACATTTGAAACATTCTATGCAATGGCACCCCAAGCGCACACTGAAACACAAAATGCATCCAGAGACTCTAATAAAATTTTGAGCGGTATCTCATCCTAGTTTCACGCACGGTACTGAAAGTTGAACAGCAGACACTAGAACTAGAGTAATAACATTTGAAATGTAATTTCTAATGTGCACTGCAATATACGCTAAGAGATGGAAAAAGTAAGAAGAGATTTAAACAAAAACTTAATATCTATGACATCCATAAAAAAATACAAAATTTATTATAATATCTAGAAAGAATAGACAACAATTATAGGCTGCTAAAAGTATACTAAAGATATAGAACAGAAAAAATATAGGCCGTCCAAAAAAGATGTAAAGGTCAATAAAAGAGAAAGCAACAACATATACAGTATACATTTAGTCGTGATACGCAACGGACCTTTGTCCAAGACATGAAGGAGTTGCGTCATGGATGAACAAGGATTAAAACATTTCCCTATGTTGCGTATGTCTTCAGATGCACATTATACATCATCATTGTATATAACCGTAATAGTTAGTTATGCATCTAGTGTGTAAAGTAGGTCTTTTTAATCGAGTGAGGAATTATATAAAATTTTGTAAATAGGCAACCCCAAATATATTTAATTTTTTCTGCACTAGGGTTTGTAATTGATATTTAGGCTTTAAGGGAGATATGAATATGTTTTTCTCTGAGCTTGACATGTGTTACAGACCGAGGATCTCTGGCCCGAGGTCTGTGTCAACCGAAGGTAAAGAACATGAATATCTCCTGTGGTGCATACAATATTTTATTTACTAGCATAATAGTAGAAATGGTATAAAATATCAAAATGTCGTAATGACACTTAAAATTAGAATATGTAAGTAACATCAAGGATTGTCTCAATGTATGGTTGCTAAGACGTTATTTGTAGTTACCATGAGTTTGAGAGAGTCCCTTGGGAGTTATGAGTAGCTTTTCATATTTTGTATCTATGACGAAAATGTACAATAGCATGTTGCTAGTATTAATTATGTTAGTATCTCAAGATTATTATCGTTTTGTAGCTATAATTACCAAATTCTATTAAATAAATGACATCTTTCTGATTTTTCACATTACTAACATCTAGAATAAGGTTATGTAAATAGGTAACCCAAAATACATTTCACTTTTTATGCACTAGGGTTTGTAAAGAACTTTTTCCCGCTGATGATCATATAAGTCAATGATACAGCCTTTGTAACGAAATGTGTAAGTCGGTGATTATATTTGTTTGCTGCTTTCCCTTGACAACGGAACTTATAGTATTTAACATTACAAGCCAGGTAAAACAGTTTTTACTGGCGATAGGATTGGGATGACTGGCGAGCCGTTAGCCGAGCCTGTCATATCCTTGAGCTAGTAAAAATGGTTACCTGGCGTGTATTGTTGAATATTTTATTTGTTCCTCACTTGTAAATAAATAGAAATTTACCATTTATTCAAAATGCCAAATTGACAAGCAACTAAATTCATCAGTATGACACATACTAAGGAAGACAACTCTGGCTTTGCACGCTATCATTTATCTATGAGCACGCTTGTAAAATATAACTGGCTAGCCAGTAAAAAATTTACTGGTTAGCCAGTTAAGAAATTTTTCAAGGTGAATACAGTGACTTGATAAATTGATGTTTACAAGTGAGGAACAAATAAATATTATTATTAAGTTCCTAGGATAATATAATTAACAACGCAAGATGCAGACTTAGACGTTTTGTTTATATTTGCAAGTGTTTATGTGACATGTGAAACTCACAGGTAACACGACTCTATCTAGGAAAATTTCGATAAGCAGCGGGAAAAATATAATAAGATAACTCGGAATGTATCGCCTATTAACATTTTCGGCAGGCAACGAGCCGCGGCTTCGGCTTGGCTTGTACTTGCCTACCTCAAATGTTAATAGATCCTTACATTCCTTATTACTTAAATAGCTATTAGTCGTGGTACATGGTAAAAGGTATTTATAATACTCAATGCAGTAAGCCTGAATCGCTATAAAAAATTGCAAAACTAAAAATGATGTTTTAACATTATAGGATAACAAGATAATATTTGTTCTTTTGAAGATAAAAATTAAATAAGCGTTAACGTCCAAGTTATACATTAAATGGACTAATTAAGAGTAATATGCTGTCACAAAGTGATGTTTAAAATTAAAGAAATTGAATGTTAGCTTAGACTTCATAGGTTTTTTGTAGATTATCGAGTAAACTCAAGCGTTAAACAATAACATAACAATAACATTGAAGCTAATCGTTTGAGAGTAGCATTAGTATTGAACTGAATATCTAGTAAAATGCTATTGCTTTTAATATGTCCTATATTTAAAAAAGAAGAGTTATACAAATGCTACACCACTATTGCGTTCATAAAATGAACTGAAATAAAAAATAATTTGTATGTAGTCAGTCATCATCATGTCTTTCAAAGTTTCAATGTTTTGCTGTACACCATTACTCTTCTAAACTATAAGATCAACTTTTACGACTACCTATTTACAATGCGTAATTTTATGTTAGGATCTGGAAACGGTTCGTTAGGGAGATCAGGTTTCTTGCATTTAGTGAAAGATGTTCAATTATCTGCGAATAGAACATCACTTATGATATAAAAATAAAGTTTTGAAAACATTGCTAATACTAAAATTCAATATTTTGATAGAATTGCAGCTAGTAATAGAGTATTTGGAGGTGGTAACCATCGAGTTGTTTACCACTAATTTCCTAATAATATTTTTAAGTTTGTAATATTTCTGTTTTGTATCGAAGTTGTTTATTTTAACAATAAGAGGATTTCTTCTTTAAGGTTGCTAAAATTCCTTAGCAAAATAAGTCAGTGTTATGCAATAAAGAGTTTCGACTGGGCTTCCTAAACCTTTCATATTACGACCCAACACTTTAGAATTTGATAATGTTTACAGCCAATGTTTTACTCGTGTTTGTAGCTGAAGATTATACAATATAGATCTTTAAGGCGATATATGAAGTTGTAAAAGATTTTATTGCGCAACTAAAACTGCCGCTTTCTTGAATAAAACATACGGAATGCAACAACGTTTGATAGAGATTCAAAACTTCTGTAAAACTATTAGAAATGTAAGGGCACATTGGGCCATATTTGGATTTAGAAATTCTTGTTATAAAGTTCCCATATCTTACGCTTGCCACATAGTCTTCACGCGCCAAAGGGATAAAAATGGAACAACGGCTATGAAAATTAGACAACTCCGCGTAGTACCTATGTAATATTTGTTTTAAAAATTCTTTGGAGAAAGTCCTATATGAAATATGAAACGAACTGGTCAAAGGGTTTTGTTATTAATTTTTAAGAAAGATTATCTTGATTTCAAGAGGATTAATTTCAACCCCAAGAATATACTTATTTACAGACCTTTCTCCATAATTATATATTAAATATCATTACCACATAGAAACATTATCATTATGCATTGGGTATTATTTTACAACAGTATCTCCGGAATAATTTCAAAACTTTGAATAGGTATATTTCTTACATGCCCTTTGTACCCGTTAGCTGTCAGTCAACTACCGCTTCAACTAGCAAAATGTAGTCATTATATTGGTCACAATTTAATCCACGCTTTTGCATTTAATCATTTACGCGCCCATTAATGAATCGTGTTCGTTTGTTTTATTATCTTTCTCATATCAGCGAATCGCACAGAGCAACAGGTGTTAGTCTACAACTTGAAAATATGAAAACACCTACCGTTATCGATGCCTTTTTGGTGAGAGTTGATCTTTGCTGTTTAATAAGGCGGGATAATCTTTGAGCGCGCTGGGCACAGGTAAGGGGGCCACTGTTATCCGATTCCTCGGAGATGAAAGATTCCAGCGAAATTTCCACTTTTGGTCCACATTCAGGAGGTGACTGGCGTGGGGTAACTGTGGATAACGGCACCATGCGAGCGATTAGAGTTTCACTGCGTACACTCCACTGACTACTTCCGTATTTCTTTTGGTTCATAAGATCCCCTATGCTGTCCCGAACACTGGGGCTCGTGGTGCTCAACATCGACCTCGAGAAGTACGGACTGTGGGGCAAAGAAGCTGGACTGGTGGAAAGCTGATGGTTTGCCGTGGTGGAACGCACCAGATCTGGTAAAGGCCCACTGGAGATCTTGTCCAATTCGGACATACTTGAACCCCTCCGCATGCATAATCGGTTGCTTTCGGGAATGTCTTTTGCACTGCTTTTCTTTTTGAGGCGATCTGCAGACCGCGTGACCGCTGAATGCTTCACCGAAAATAATCCCGTTTTCAAAGGGAACAGCAACGCCCATTCCGTCGAATGTTTATCTTCTTCTTCCATGGTCAGACGTATGAGGCCTTAATGAATTTCACTGATAATTATTTATTGTTCACTTTTATAAATGCACCAAGTAATTATTGATTAGGTTTAGTTTATGCGTAGTTTAAAGTTATATCAGAGACACTCAGCGTTGGTTGCGACTGTGAGGATAGTAAACTGTTAAGTAAGATCGTTCTCGGGAAAGTGCGTTCTATGCGCTGTCTATGTTAATAGCAGACTAAAATACAAAGGTTGTTCAAGAACAGCATGCAGTCTAAAACCAGGGCACTGACTACGAAGTGATAACTGCCTACCATTATAATGAGGTTAATACAATTTCCTTCCGGATGAAGCGATAACGCATGAGGCCTCGTTGTGCAAGGTTTTGAATTTTGAAGCAGGATTTGCGTTTCATTATTTTTAAATTTAAATTATTATCCAAAATTATAGGGTAGAATACATAACACCGTTTTTACCGAAATTTAGACAACTGCAAAGAGTATACACTTTTTCTGAAATATTAGTTGTAACAATGTTATACATTAGCACAATGCTGTTTTGATTTTATTTTGCATGATCTCTGTATTTATAAAAAAAATATATACAATTTCACGGTCTTTAGTGCAGATTGAAAAATAATTTGGAAACTCTTACGTTTAGATTATGTTGCTACCGATTCAGAAAATCGCCGAATAGTTTTCTAACGCGCCCTTTTATGCCAATTTTGCCTATAAATATTTTAAATTAAATATAGAAGATAGCCAATTTCCTCTGGAAAGCCGTATATGTGCAGCAATAAGAATTCTGTTAGGCCTTTAACAAGGTAATTTACTTGAGCTAAATATAAGTGCAATTCGTGGAATGTTTTTTAAGCTCAATGTCATCAGTCAAGGTTTCGACATTGGTAGAATGCTCTAACAAAATGCATGATATGGGTAACCCTGCACAGCTATCCTCGTAGATAATTGTCAATTATGTGGGTCAATATCACAGTATCACCTGTCAGCTCTTCATTCCACTAGATAAAACTAATTGCGAATAATTGCACCAATTAGACAAACACAAAATTCATAAAAAATATACGGAACTCTCACCACCAATTAGTGGCATAGGCATATCTTATCGCGGTGGATAGGAAATATAGTAAATAAATGTGGATGGTATTTATGCCGGTTTCTACGAACTCGCACACAAAAATGCTCAGATAGAGAAACGTTAATAAGTGTTATTGGTGTAGATTTAGATGTTATCGATTAATTAGATATGTTAGTGGGAGTTAAATAGTTGATTAACTTCACTAAACACTAGGACACTTTCCCGATAATTAGGTGTATTTTCCGCATGTTACAAAGCAGATTTATACACTGTCATAATCTGTCAACAAACACGTCTCACTACACACTGTAAAACAGCTTTCAGAAGTGGTGTTTCAGCAGTATCGGGGAAGGATCGAAAGCCCCACTCTTTATTGGTTACTCACTCATCTAGATACTAACGTTGTTAGCATTGCCTTGGTCATAGGCGTGAATGAGAGCTTTCAGATAAAGGAGAAACAGTACGTCTAAAACATGCCAATATAATTATAGAAGAATAAAGTATGCTGCGTCAGAGCTGGCCCCAATGAGTTTGCAACCCTTGGATGAGAATTTCTTATTAACGCAATTATTGCTTAACCTGAATAGAAAAGCAGACTGGTAGGCTATTAGTGGGTGGCGGAAGCTGAGATTTTAGCTGTTTGTCGGAATATAATTAAGGTCGTTGGAAAATCACTGTATTTTAATAATTAATCGACACGTGTAAGATATGTAATTTAGTTATTAGCGTTAGTTGGTTATACATAAAATTCTAGTACACCAACATCTAGTTTTAGTAAGATTTATACCAATAACAGGAGGTGCAATTTTTTATGTAACACTTTTAGTGGGAAACCCACACTCTGCATATTATTTGTGCCACTACGCCACTAAGCGAATTAAAAATATCAAATTCAAACAATACTTGCATGGTAAGGTAATAATCGGGTGTGTTTTATTTGTACTTATAAAAATGTTTCCAGGTTAATGAAATGGGTTTGGCTGGGCAAATGGTGTTCTAATTATTTTATCATTTGGAATTAACTTATGAATAGATAGGTAAAAGCATAAAATAGAAGCTGAAAGCACATAAACTTAGAAAAAAAATGTCGCTTGAATGTGACGATTAACTAACTCCACTAACACTACCGTAACATTTCAGAAAGGAGTGGTTTTATTCTTTCGAAGCTTGATTAAATTTGAAACGTTTCTAGGTTTTTTAGTTTTATAACGTTGTTGAAACTGCACGTGATTTACATGCAAATCTAGCAATAAACGTATAAGCGACAAATCCTGCAATGCATTCCAACGTGCTTTTTAACTATTTTATTCAATAAACATCTACAACAAAGCTGTTTACTGTAATTTTTATCATTCAAGAATTTATATAACCCTTCTGTTGTGGTTAAGTGATATTTATAAATAACTTTTCTATATTTAATGTAGTGGCACGCCATAATTATTAAAACGCGTTAAAACTCAACTAAAAACAACTGAAGAAAGTTTATAATTTTTATGTAGAGACCGCTAAAGCTCATTCGCATTACTGCTGAAAAACTAGCACAACCCTTATCGTGGCGCCAACGATTTTCGGATATTCAGTGCCGTCTGCAGAACATCTCCCTGATTCTAAAGACTGATTTCGTCAAAGAATGAAGTAAATAGCAAATATGTAATACGTTTAATAGTCTAATTAGAAAAACACTTCAATGATCCTATCATTTCATATTAATTAATTTGTGAGACTAATGCTAAATAAACACACTCGTAATAATTAAATAAGAATAAGTGCTATTAAAGTTATAGTTCTTTTCCCGCTGCTGATCATGTAAGTCAGTGATACAGCCTTAGTAACAAAGCGTGTAAGTCGGTGATTTTATTTGTTTGCTGTTTTGGAAGAATTGGAAGATTCGTTATTGTGAGACATTTTAAAATAGCAATACTTGTAAATAATAATTTCAAAGAAATATGTGAATTTTAGTCCATTTGTATCAAGTGTCACGTGCATACTTAAAAGGTTGCCCACAGATTGCTAAAAAAAGGTCAGGTATTTTTACTTCGATAACCATTGAATTAGTCGATATTAATCGAGTACCTTTCCTATGTGAAATTAAAACCCCCATCAAAATATCGTACCTGTGATACCAAAATTGTGAAGTTGAAAAAATATCATCCTTAATGACAAGTGGAAGTAGTGCGTAGTTAGCTTGCACTACACAAATTAATAAACCTATATCGTGTCAAGTTTGTGCTTGACCTGATAAGCATTTTTTATTGAAGATGAAAATCAAAAATAAACATTAAACTGGTATTATACTGGGTGTTTTAAAATTTCACAGAACAAATATAAGGGCGTTATTCTACAGCAAAAAATTTAAAAAAAAACTCTTAATAAACATATGTTTTAAAATTATTCATTTCAAAGACATCCTTGATCAAAGAATTAAAAATAGCAATTCGTTTTTAAAACGTTTGTATTTAGTAGGCTGGTCTTTTCTTTTCATTGTCTGTTTGTTTTACTTACAACTGTCGGAATTATTATGAGTGACTCAGAAGAAAGAGATTACTTTAAACAGTTTTATAAATTTTGCTTCAAAAAAGAAAAGGAAAAAAGTTAAACCTGAAATAATTTATTTTGGAACGTGTGCTTATTGTTTTACTATTGTTTACTATAGAACAACGCCCACAGATTGTGTGTAAACAAGAAACATGCGTTGGAGCAAAACACCATCCTAAAAAATTTAAGGTTTGAAAACGAGTTACTGTCTTTAATTCTTTTATCAAGGATATCGTTGAAGTGAATTATTTTAGGACATATGTTTATTAAAGTTTTTCTCCGATAATTTGATGCCGAATAACGCTCTTATATTTGTTTTGTGAAATTTTGAAATACCCTGTATATTAAAGCATAGTAGATGGGTTGGTGCGCTATTTTCGAAACATCCTGTATATATAGATGTTCTAGGGAAAAAATAGGGCTTATTGTGTCCTATACTAAAGTATACTTATACTAAAAGAATATTCGTGATTCTATACTCTATTTATATATGTTTTGCACAAAAGTTAGCTATGGAAGTTTCCACAATTTAGCTGTATAGAATTACTCTGTTGTGCTTAAAGGAGGTTTACATTTGAAGTTATGATTTCCAAATATATTTGCGTTAGAAAATAACAAAATACCTTCAAATGCAAAGTCGCCATATTTAAGCAGAACAAAAAATATAACTTCCGCCAATTTTTATGTGTGTATCCAGTTTCAGAAGTTGCGTAACTGAAGACATTTTTATTTAAGTACATGGAAGGTCTTAAAAAACTTTAGATTTTAAATATTTTTCAACATGTATTATCATATATAATGCAACTAGTGGGTTCTGGATTATAAAATAATCACTTATAATACCATGAGTAGTCAAAGTTATGTCGACTATTTTTGCGGTGGTGTCACGAATGTCCATTGCGCTTTGGTTCGATTAGGACGAGTGCGCTAGCACTCGTCCTAATCCCAAGCTCAATGGACATGAGTAGTGATACCACCGCAAAAATAATCTACTTAACTTTGACTAAGAATGGTATTCGAGGGACTATTTAATGAACCAAACTACTTTTTCAAATTAGTTTTCAGTAAATCTACCAACAAACTACGCAATTTCTATAGTAACAGAACACTAATATTGACTTTTTCTAATAAAAATCACATTTGTTTAAAATAGTCACTTGAATACCTTCTAGGAAGATATATCCACTGATATTTTTTTGATTGGTCAAGAAACGTCAGAATTCTGAATTTTCATTGGTCACTTTTTGACAGATGACAGGTGAATTGAATAGTCATTTTTGTTTACACGAGATATATTGTTTAGCAATCACGCTAGTCCGAAAGAGTAAAAACAGAAATGATTTAATAATTAAGAAGACACGAGTTGCATGTGGCTAGATTATATCACGAGCCAATAAACAACGTTTGAGCAGTTTATTTATAGATATTAACGATACAAGTTTGATTATGAGTATCTTAATGAAACGAGTCTCGTTTATTGTTCAATATTTTATCTTGATCAATAACTTCTGGATCAATGTATTTCTTGTTACTGCCGATTGGAGAGTGAATGTGGAGGAGTATGCATTTTTACTAGATCTGATCACGTTTTTACATCAATAAATTTCATTAATGAACTTAACAGTGAAAAACATTTTGAATGCACTGGCATTAAACTTGCTGATTTGAACTGTGTTGCGGTGGCTTTATATCGTTCACCATGTGGTAACATCGATATCTTTAAAAATAAACTTTCTCATGCTCTTGACTTAATATCTAAATATTTTAAAAATAGTCAACTAGTGTTTGGGGGCGATTTTAATATAAATTTTGCAGTTAAATCTAAGGAAAGCATCGAAATTACTAACATATTCCATTCTTTTGGATTACAAAAAAATATCACCGACTTTACTAGAGTACAAAAAAATTCCAAGTCGTGTATCGACAACATCTTCACAAATTTTGAAACACAACTTGCAACTGTGGCTGAATTTCACATATCTGATCATAAATCTCAAATAATTAAATTTAACACTATTCAAAACGGGCGACCTCTGTTTACAAAACCGTACCAAATAAAAGTTCTAGAAATAGAATAAAATTTTCAAATTACCTCTTAACTGAAGATTGGGTAGAATTATATAGAGATTCTGACCCAACCTGCTCAGTTAATGCTTTTTATAAAGTTTTTTCATATTATCATGATTTATCTTTTCCTCCCATTAAAATTAATACAAATAACAAATGTAAAAATGCCTCTATATTTACCAATCCAGAAATAGTTTCGGCCAGAGAAGAAATAAATCGTCTTGGAAACATTTTGAAATTGAACTTGCAAAATAATGATCTTCTATCGGCTGAATTTAAACAAAAAAAATACGAATACGAACAAAAAATCTTAAAATTAAAAAAAGAAAAAAATCAGTAAAGAAATCTTGGAGTCTGATAATAAACAAAGAACAACATGGAGAATAATAAAAGAAGGTGTAAACAATATCAATAGCAATGGAGTGGTAAGTGTGATTTCCCCAGAATCTCACAACGACTACTTTGTGCATGTAGCCGACGATTTATTATCAAATATTCCCCCATCAAAGTACTCACACAGTGTTTATCTAAAGAAATTACCAATAAACAATGAACAATCACTCTTCTTATTTGCTGTTGAGGAATCCGAGGTAGTAGATATTATAAAGGCATTA
>OW679194.1:108977183-109032587 GCA_940337035.1 Agriotes lineatus
ATCGTTTATCGGTTGTAGAGAAGAATTATTTTTCATTCTAGATTGCGAAATGCTACTTTTGCATTCGAGAATTTCGCAATCGAGTATCAAACAACGTTTTTTTTCGAAAACTGCACAGCTTCACTGTAGCGGAAACTCAAAGAAAATGTTGTCTACATTGTGACCTCTTCTTTAATCAAAAATTGCTAAACGTAAGTCTTTTTTGTTCTAGATTGTAAAAGACTTTTACAACCAGTGAACAAAAAGCAGTCACTTTGACAACCGATTTAGGTCATGTAAATGTCAACATTTTTTATCAGTTTTCGAAAATATATTCTTCAAGACCCTAACAACTGTCCGTTGATAACGATAATCAAATATAATTATTGCAATGGGAATAGTGTATACAGAGAGATTCCAATATAGTACATTTCCACTACTGTATGTTGTAGGGGACCATTAATACAACTTGGAAATGTTTAAAAAATCCTATCTAATTTTGTTTTGTAGTTATGGGCAAAGAACTCAAAGGTAAATTTGACAACATGAATACAGTAGCTGGTAAATCTCTTTGTAATAAGTAAGTTCACTGTTTCTAAGGAAACCATTTAGCAAAATAATTCATTTTTTAAGTAGGGAGACATTTAAATATGAACTAATTTGAATTTTCACAAATTTTAAGCATCTCTTGTGTACACTATTACTGACCAATAATAATTAATAATAATTGGTTTGGGAATACGACCTTATTTCAACCAGTAAGTTTCAGTTAGATTTGTAAAATTGGTAATATTAAAGTTAATGGTAATATTATTTGTCTAATCAAATAATTACTAATGATACCGGCCCACACATTTAGGCTAAATATACAGATTGTCTGCCGGGACTAAAAACACACAGTAACTAGAGCACAAGGATGTGTTGCTTAACAACCACTTAAAATTTTAAACCACATCTATATCTAGTTACCGTGTGTACTAGTACCAGCAGACAATCTGTATGTTGATAATTGCGTTCATAGGTTAAATGATGATTTGCTATGCTACTATAATGGCTATTCTTCTGATTAGAAAAACAATCTCTGGTAAAGTTAGCTTCACCCATCCATAGCACACAGGAAACACAATTTTTGTCCGCTGCTGCTTTGGACAATAACCAGTCGCAGTCATTTATCCGTAGCTGAAAGTCATTGGGCAAGAAAGCTTGGACTTTCTGTAGTGATAGGGATGATATCATTTACTCACAATAAACTTGCGAACCTAACTCTGTGACAGCCCCAGTTCTTGTGAAATACTTCTGATGCTTCGTGTTGGCTTCTCTTCCAGGATTTTTAAGATTTACTCTTTCATCTCAGAAAGCAGGTTATGTTTTGCGTCAGTTTGTCTCAAAACTGACCCAAAACCTAACCTGCTAACCCCGAATTTAACATAGACTTGCAGTCTTGCCAATTTTAAGTAAAGTTTTGGATTGTATTATGGAAATTCAAAGCATACTAGATATAATTCTTTTTAAGGCGCGCTGTATAATAATTACAGCTTGACCCTTGGTGAAAATTGAAAGTACGTTAGAATTTAACAATTTTCAATTTTCGTGTGGGTAACATTTGGGCAACTATTGTGTGCAAATTAATAATAAAAATTCTATGGCAAAGCTTCGTCTAAAAAATGTGTGGACCTATTATACATAAGGTCAGTAAAAATAATGTGAATTAGACATATTTCACAAACTGAATATGGAATATATAAATTTATACTGCGATTATTTGAATATAATTTCGCAGCCTAGAAAGAAACTACATATTCGTAGTTATATCCCAAGTATTGTCATTTTCTGAACACTTGGGAGTAGAAATTAGTTTCTACGATACACAAATCATGACAGAAATAACAAATTATTCCCTACGTAAACAATATTTCAAATAATTCACGAGAGAGTTTTCATTATGAAGCAAATAACAATGGAAAATTTTTAATGTTTATTAAAGCTATCATTTCAAAATCGAAAGATACATTTAAAATTATTTGTTTACATTAGAATTAAACATTACATATTCATAATTGTAAAAATTAACACCAACCATGTATTAAGCACAACATTTTCAGTAGAAATATAACAAATTCTTGAAAAAATTACCCGGACATATCTGGAAATATGTTCTATTTTTTTATAAAAGCCTAAGTCCATCAAACTGGAAAAATTCCGACTCCGAAGAGAAGAGATTTTTTGAGGTATGTACCAATGCTTTTGTTAGAAAAAATAGCTACCGAACATTTTTTGTAAATATTTCCATAGGATTTTTTTTAAGCACGCGTTATATTTTAATAGAGGATATCATGAATGTCAAAATCTGGTCTAATACACGCACACAACTTCCTTTTACAGTGATTTTATAATTAACCAAAAATTTGATTATTAATTTTAAAACATTTGTCAAAAATTACAAATTCTACAGAAACCGTACAAAATAGAGGGTTAGTTGAAGAGATTGTAAAAGACTTTTACAACCAGTGAACAAAAAACAGTCACTTTGACAACCGATTTAGGTCATGTAAATGTCAAATTTTTTTTATCAGTTTTCGAAAAATATATTCTTCAAGACCCTAAACAACTGTCCCTTGATAACGATAATCAAATATAATTATTGCAATGGGAATAGTGTATACAGGGAGATTCCAAAATAGTACATTTCCACTACTGTACGTTGTAGGGGACCATTAATACAACTTGGAAATGTTTAAAAAATCCTATCTAATTTGTTTTGTAAGACAGTAACGAATAAATTAAAACAGTCATTTGATAAAAGTAATACAATAAACGATGTCGTCTTGAACACGTTGTAGCATTTGTGGGTTGACAGTTGCAACAGCATTTTGAATGCGATTAATGAAGTCTTCAGCATTTTAACTCCGAAGGAGAAAGGATTTTTTGAGGTATGTACCAATGCCTTTGTTAGAAAAAATAGCTACCGAACATTTTTTGTAAATATTTCCATAGGAATGTTTTTAAGCACGCGTTATATTTTAATAGAGGATATCATGAATGTAAAAATCTGTCTGATACACGCACACAACTTTCTTTTACAGTGATTTTATAATTAGCCAAAAATTTTATTTTTAATTTTCAAACATTTATCAAAAATTACAAATTCTACAGAAACCGTACAAAATAGAGGGTTAGTTGAAGAGGCAATTTTTTACATATAGTCTCATAAGAGCATTAATTCTTTCCGGATTTTTTTTGAGTGAGTTCAAACAATGTCGTATTAATTTGCCCTCGCTTCCCGCTCGTGCAAATTAGGACGTTGTTGGAATGCACGAAAAATAATTTCCGGATATGAATTAATGCTCGAATGCAGATTCGGTAAGAAAATCGTAACGACACAAACCCTCACAGTTAAGTTGGTTTACCTACAAAAAATTTCCAAGAAATTTTGTTGTCTTGGTTACGGCTCCTTAACTAACTTTTCTATTGGTCATTAATGAGTGTCGTACGATTTTCAGCTATAATTTACCAAGGGCAGTGATAATCACCCGCAATAATTTTGACAAATAACAACCCGAAGTGCTTGCCTAGAAATAACCCTCGGCTTCGCCTCGGGTTATTTCTTAAAGGCAACGCACTTGAGGGATGTTATTTGTCAAAATTATAAGGATTTATCACTGGCCGCGGTGAATTCGGAAAGATAAGTTCTTAAATAAATTAGCCATTTTCTGACAAATTAATTTGACACTTCATTATAATAATATTATGTTGGTGGCACTGTATGTCTACGTCAAATTTGAGGTTATCAGGTTAGCTTTTGCGTCAGTTTTGACACAGACTGACGGAAAAGCTAACCTGCTAACCTCGAATTTGACTTAGATTTACAGTGCCACCAACTTGCCATATAGGATACTACTGAAATTTAATTAGGTAGTTTCCATAGTGATTGAAAATCACCCTAGGGTCGTTTTCACTTCAAGCGTGATCTGATTTGTCAAACTGACTCACGTGATTAAAAATAATCAAATTGGATTGGTCTGCAATATATGTAAGAACTTATCAGCTATAATATCCCAAGGACAGAAATAGTTACGAAATAATTTTATTGCAATTTCCGAATGCACGTTGCTTGGAAGCAGTCCCGACGCCAGCGCCGGAGGCTGTTGCCTAAAAGCAACGTGCTTGAGGAAGTTGTAATAAAATTATAAGTATTTATTAATAGTCGGGGGATATTCGGTTAAATAATTTTTTTCCCTTGAAACTATTTATTTACATTTATTTAGTGGAAGTGTAATTATGAAAAGAATATGGCATCTTAAATACTTCATTGCGAACTGTCAAAAACTTGACGTAACATAGCAACCCGAACTGACCGCTGTACACAAAGTGATAACAACCCATGGGTAGTTTGCAATGTGAGGGTAGTCTAATTGGTTGATTTTTCCCACATGACTAGAAAAGAGTTAATTTCATTGGATCACTAATTTCACAAAAAATTGTCTATAAAATTTTAAGCCGATTTCAAAAATGTAATAATATACCGGGTGTTTTCTTTAAAATAGGAGTTAATAAAAAAAATAAAAACAAAATAAATCCATTTTAGAGGTATTAAACTGGAAAATGACCTGTCTTACGTCAATACACATTAAAAATGTAATAAAAATGTAAAGTTTGAGCCGTTTTTGAAAAAATAAAAAAACTGAAAAAACACAAAGTAAATATCATACTTTCGGTTAGGCGATTTTCTTCAAAAGCCTGCTGACATAAGAGGAAATTTCTTGGTAAATTACCAAAAATTGCCAACTAAATATTCATAAGGGATATTCTCATTGGAATTTACATTTATAATGTTCGACGTACTTTTCCCTTGCTGTATCTGATTAGTGATGTTTTTCTTACTTTCTACGAAAATTTCCACATAACCCTCAGTGATTTCCGTAGATTTCCATCCACCGTGTCTCTTTATAGTTGATATGTCGACACCAGCGTCTGCTAATAAACTTTCGGTTGATCTTCGTATACAGTGTCCACTATAAAAATAAGAATAAGAAGAAGAATTTTATTTAGTCCATATTGTAGTTTCTACATACAAATAAGTATATAAAAACAGTTTAGACAAGTCGAAAATTAATATAAATGACTGTAATTAAGCATACACAAAATAAAAATATGCACCAAAGAATCAGGTTGGTTCACGTTTAACACAGTGGTCAATAAACTCATTAATAGAATAACAAACCATTTAAAGTTAGAAGTTTCCTACGCCCGTATTCATAGTCGTTCGCCAGCGGATCGCCGGCGACTCGCCAGAGTTTCGTTATGAATAGTATGTTGGCGGCACTGTACGTCTATGTCAAATTCGAGGTCAGCAGGTTAGATTTTGTGTCAGTTTCTGTCAAAACTGACTGAAAACCTAACCTGATCACCTCGAATTTGACATAGACGTACAGTGCCGCCAACATACTATTCATAACGAAACTCTGGCGAGTCGCCGGCGATCCGCTGGCGAACGACTATGAATACGGGTGCTAGTTTTCTCTTAAATATAGTTTTTGTTTGTCGTAATTCAGCCGACAGAAGATTAAAGTATATTGGACCAGCGTAATACATAGATTTTTTGTAGTAAAAATGATTGAAATCAGGGGCTCTATACAGCTCCAGCTTTGGTAATTTCAAGAAATTAACAATTAGATTTGGTATCTTTGTAAGTGTATTTTACCAATCGACTGGACGATACATTTCCCAGCTCTCGTGCCGATTATTCATTTGAGGTGGCCGAAGTTTTGCATATTTAATTACGAAACACATGAAGTATGTTTATACTTCCCTAATTGGATGTGACTACAAAAGTTCTGGAAATATAGTCCTCGGTATTTGTAAGGGTAATTATCAAAGAAAACCCTACATCTTCAATGTTGTCAATACTTAGTTATTTCATTCGTACACGCACTATCAATTCCGAAAATTAATGCAAGCTAAACTTCAAAATGTGAATTTTTAAGTTCTTTTATCAATAATAATGTATTAAGGGCAAATGATTTTGGCAGTAAAAATTTTTTACGAAAGTATTATATTTTGGCAATGACAATGACGTTTTTGAAATACCGCCTCGATTAAAACAACATATTTAGTGGTTGCCATGGATATAAGTGGTAAAAGAAACTGATAAAATCCCAAGGGAAAATTTGAATTTTTTGCCACTATAAAAACAAGTGGTTAGTTGAATTTTGAAAAATCATGACATTTAATTGGATAATAAGAGATGCAGGAAATAGTCTGCATAAATTTAATTTTACCTTTCTCATCAGATGGGCATGATCATCAGCTTTAAATCAATAGGTGTCTACATGTTTCCTGGTAAAAGTTTAGATTTTTCTGCAGAATAGTCATTCGTTTTAAAGAAGATGTTAATCTTGTGTACTTACTTTTGTCAATAATATCGTACATTACCATACACGATTTAACCATCTAATAATGTGCCATACGGTAAAACATCTATATGTTTTAGCTTTCTCGCTAAAGAATATCAGCATCACATTTTGAGTAAAGTTTTCTACGTTTTTATCTAAGCACAAGTCTTTAAAGCTTTAATATGCTACTTCCTATAATCTTCTCGACTTTCCTGGTATTAAATTTACTGCAACAGCATTTGCTGCTTTAGCAATATCTTCAGGTTCGTCTGAAGGAAAATTTTTACGTCTTTTTTTTACGATAAACACCGTTTTCAAGGTTGTCTACTAATATTTTTTACCGTTTTCAGGATATTAAGACTTTGTTTGCGTATACAAAAGTAGGCTGTAAATAAGTCATACATGTATTTGTTCGGTAGTACTTCTTTACCGCACATGCCAACTATTGTCCTACTGAAACCAATAAACTATTGAACAAACCACGGATGTTATGAATCATAGCCTTAGATGTATTGAAATTTTCGCTCTACGGCGTCTGCGGCAGTTGTAATATTCATAGCACTTATAATATGTTAATAGCTATAAAATTATTAAATATCATTAATATGTCAAAAAAATACATTCCAAAATAGATATTTACGATACAAGTGGGACAGCATCAATGCTTTCTACCTGGCTTAAACTGCGCAACGCAGTTTTTATGGTGTTATAGAAGGCACTGATCTCCTAATGTTGACAATTGTCATAAATCTCCTTACCAGATAACCCCTTCAAACCAGATATTTGATCATTGAACGGTACCAAATTACCATAAAATGCAGATGTCCTTCCCAGATGGGTTCTTAGAAAAATCACAATTCGAAATCGATTACACTTTTTAATTTTAAATTTTACGCTGCTATTTGTCAGCGGTTGTGCTTTTTTCCAGAGTAACAGCATTCGTTTCTGTTTATTAAAACTTACCAAGACCAACTATTTATGCGTACCTTCCCGAATGTATTCAAATTAAATCTAATATTTTCATATATGTGCATCGATTGTAAAGAAATTTATATAACTTAGTGAAGTATCATTTTGGCCTCCATGAAAGCGTTTTGATTTCGCCTTTGATGGAGCACTCTGAACAGTTCTGTCCAAGGAAATCTTGTAGGTGTGGATTTGCGCCACCGAATGTAAATGCCAGTTTCTATATTAACCACCATATTTAAAAATGGAAATTCTATTAATTCAAGTACTAAACATGCGTATGAGAAACTCCGTTCGGCTGTCATACCCACGCAGAGCATAAGAACATTTAGCGTAAGAAACCACGACAATTGGCTCCTTTTGAAGTGTTGGTATTTTTAATTTTACAAAAATGCTTTCCCACTAACATGCACGCTATTCCCTCCGAGTAATCTGCATATTCTAGCGTCTAACCCCAGAACCAAGCGCCTGAATGTCCAAGGCGGAATGTTAAATTAAACCGACTGCGACGCTGAAAGCTCCTAGGGATAATCTGAAAATCTTGCGTAAAATTGCTAAATTTTGAAATAAATTTGTAAGCAGGCATAATATATCGGCCTATAGTCTCTCAACATGCGTAACGTATTGCCTATATTATTTCAGTAATAAATAATCGCTAAATACGAACCAAATTTTAATATTAACGCCTTATTCAGGCATAAAGTCGATTTCCCTCTAGGCATTAGGTTAGGGTACATAAATTAATAAGTAATCATATATCCAAACTAATCGTATATCCTGCCAAGGGGAAAAAGTAGGCAGTATTTATTAAAACCGAATATGTGGCTTGTGTTCTTGTAGAATACTGAATAATAAAGTAAGCTTATTCCCAATTTTCTTTTTGCTGGCAGCCTAATAGCTTAATTTCTACTACTAAACCTAAGGATTATAGAAATCACTTGAACTGGAAATTGTATTATGGATTTTCGGATTCTGTCATGAAGGGATCCAACTAATTTCACATTGTAGAGCATTACTAATTATTTAATTAAGGATTAAACATACCCACTACACATTTACTAAATTACGAAAGATAATGAGGTTTTAAGAACAATTAATTGTTAAAATGAAATGCATACATCCACCACTCTTTTATTAACATTTCATTTACATAATGACGTACAATGCAAAATCTAATTGCTAGGGAAATTAGCCGGGTTTCCCAGATAAACCACATGAGAAGCCCATTAATCCTGCTTATTTATTACATTTTGGAGAATATGTTGCCACATTTTATCTAGCAGCAAAAAATAAAAAAGTGCCTAATACAGGTTCGCTTTTAGCAGTATAACTCTCTAGCTTGTATAAACCTCTCCAGAATATGGAGAGAGTTGAAAGCTTCGAAATGCAAACACTAAACCTTTTCTTGCTTTTCCTTCAAATTGTGACGGTATAAATTTATTAAACGCCTGGTGTATTATCGGACCATTATGGATCTTTAATGTCGCTCTGTTTTGATTCCGTGGATGTTTTCTGTTCTAAATTATTGTTTGTCCACTTGCTGTGGACACGTTAATATTGAACCTTCATGCCGCATTGATTTCCCCTGTGTGCGTGTTGGAGTTCATTCTCTAATTCAAATATAAATAAATTAATACCTTTACTCGTGAAAGCTTAATATTATTGTTTCAATAATTGTAATATTGCTGTAAACGATCGATTTCTGTTTTACTGGGGAATTATTTCTTGACAAAACGACACTGGCAAAATTCAGACTAGATGTGACACTTGATCGATGGGCATCTCGTTATGTACTATTGCTTAAAAAATAGGACAAGTTCTAAATCTGCAAGCCATGAATTTTTATGATTTTAGTTAATAAAATGACCTTTTATTTGTCATGTGTATAATTTAAAACTGTGATAAATGTCATATTCAATTTCAATATTAAAAACTACAATACATAACAGTTATAAAACTAGGTAAATGTGGAATTTGCCGAAGATTTATACTGTTTTCTAAGCAAGAAATAATCCTAGCTTTTGAAACTAAACTCATTCTACGCATTATTGACACTGAAGTTTTGAAATAATTTCACATTTAATCACTTCTCAGTTACCAGTACGTTCAGATTCACACAGCTAAAAAAATGTTCCCTAGTTTTTTTAGTAGCAATCGTACACTTAAAACAATATAATACGTAAGATGAGGGTGAGATAAACACTTAAAAATGGTGGTAAATATTTTATTTTAAATTTATTATGTGCAATCTAAATATCGTATACATGGTGTATTAGAAATACGTGTGTTAATTTTAACCCATGGAAGAATAACTTTTCGCTACATATTTTTATGCGGCTGTATGTTTTAGTAAACATCTTATTCCTAGTTTTACATTAGTTTGATTTAGCAAGGTCTATTATGCCTTAAAATTAACACGCGTGTTTCTGATATACCCTGTAGATAGTACATTATATAAAATGTAACTGATAAACGGACAGTAGAATAATAAGAAACAATGTAATAAACAATCATTAAATAAATATAGTACAATCAAAAATTAATTTCATCTAGTATGGCTATGAATAGTTCCTAATTTATAAATCAAAACTATAAGTAACTTAAAAATCAAATAGCAAGTTTGACATTTAAATATAAACATTATTGAATTTGTAAATTAGGAACTATTCCATAGCCATACTAGATGAAAATAAAGTTTGATCATACTTTAGAAGATAATGCAAATACTTTTACCTATAGTAATTGTCTTTGTACGCCAGTTTCCATTAGGATTGGTAATATTTTGTCAATGTTTTAAAAAGCCTTTATTAAGAACGTCTGACATATGTAAAAAAATTTAATGTGCTAGCGTATTGCTTCGGATTTCGTCACTGTGTGGGTAATAAGAACTATATTCAAAGATAAATGCATGTGAAACCACTTTTTACATAATAATGTCTATTTTAATGAAAATAGACTTTTTCTTCTTCTTTCTACATACGCTAGGGTCTGTTGTTCATTACAACCGATATTCTTGATAGTTTCGTCTTTTAGGTCTACTGGGCTTCTTTTGTATTATTTAACTTTCCATTACGGTCTATATCCGCTTACTATCTCATTAACACTGCGCACTTCTTTTCCGTTTTCACTCCTTTACCTAACAGATCGTGAAAAAACACGTTCCGAGATTTTTTCAGATCTTCACGTTTCAGGGTACCTATATAACAAAAATCTGCCTGTCTGTCTATCTGTCTGTCCGTCTGTCTGTTGGCGGTATAACTAAAAAACTATTCATTGGAGGAAGAACATATTTTGCATACAGATTATATATCTACCTGTCATGAAACCAAGAAAATGTCGGTCAAATATATACAGCTTAAGCACCTATAAAAAAACATTGTCTAGTTTTGCTTTAACTGATGATGGGCATAGATAAAAGTTATAAGTTGCACATAGCTCAGGCTTTACCTTTGCCAAAAATGGGACCTAACAGATACAATATAAATGCATAAAAATCAAAATGGACAACAAATAACTTGTTGAATGTACTGAAATCACATCGCGGCGACAGAAGGCAGACTGCGATCCAAAAGCGGGCTATTTTGGTTCCTGCTGAAATTCCTTCAGCATGCACTGAAATAGCGCTGAATTCAAATCCGTCTGCAATACTTTTTTATTTGCTAATTGATCCAATTTGCATTGCCAAGTTTTTCCTTTTATTGTTTCAGTATTACTGGGAACTAAATATTTTTACCCCTAGTTGCCTTTGATTTTCAAAATACTTACAGTCGCAAAATTCACTTGCGAGGAAAGTTCTGAGTGAAGCTTTTTACAGATTTTTATTTTTACATTTCGTTTCTCTCTATATATACATCACTGGGTTTTTTTGAGAATCGTAAATGTTGTTACTATGATCAGTAGTTTTGGAAACCATTCGAAATTTCATACGTATCGTACGCCTTATTGATCTTTATTTGTTATTTCAGTATTAAAAATAATGCATTAATAAAATAATACTTTCAAAATTCTTTGATATGGCTTATCTCCTAAACAATAATTTTATTTATTAAAATGTCAATTTTTACAACTAAAATTACAATAATTTTTTGACATTTGAAAAATATGGGGAAACGCTGGACGATGCAGTACTCAGTGATGGTAAAATCCTAAATTTTATCGAATGGGCGTTAAGCGCAATGACAGTTCGTATTTTCTGGTTGGTCAAGAGACGTCAAAGAGACAGATGCTAAGCGCTATTTTAAATTTGCTAACCAAAATATTAGTAAAAGGAAAGCAAGGTTTTAGGAAAAACAAGTATACACTATGACACCTTTATCGTTAGACAGGTTATCCAAAAATTTCATACAATAAACTGGCTCACTTGACGCTTCATGAAACTAACCCAAGCTTTTGATTGAGTAATATTGTCAGACGCGCTGAACATCCTAAAAACAAATGAATGCGCTTCAGAATGTAATAAATATAATTGTGATAAATTCTAATTTGTAATAAAACCAGGGTAATGGCTAAAGCGGCCAGTTTCAACCAATCATTGAACACAATTATGAATCAAATAATAGAAGATACAAAAAAGAGCGAAGGCTACAGACCTGGGAAAAGTGAAATATGTAACGCCATGATTATCGCTGAAGGCGAAGATAACCTGCAATGACTTTTACAATCTCTAAAAATGTTTTAGAATGTAAATTGTATCGGAAAGGTCAAAATAAATAACAATAGCAAAAGGTATGCGATTCAAATATGTTTGCGTGTAAATTAAGAATAATAAAAATATCCACAAAAGAAGCTGCGTGGCGCAGTTGGGTAAGCGCCAGGCTTGCATTAAGCAAGTCCTCGGTTCGAATCCCGCTGGGGTTGGAATTTTTCCGTATCCTTGGTGATTAGAGTCGGGCTCAGTGAGACCATTCACAGTTGGGCACCAAATTAACTGTGCTCTACTCAGAACCACAGACCGAAGAGATAGAGTAACAAGGTCAACACATCACCAAGACACAACTCACACAATGGTTGCTGCGCAAGCACCAAAGGAGTGGCTCCAACTCTGTATCCCGAATCCGGGGCAAGTTGAGCATTGTACCGCCAGATGCCAGCGCATAAAGCACCAGCCTCTACACCGCAAGGTAAATGAGGTTACAGATTATACATACATACATGCATACATACAAAAATATCCACAGAGCTGAGATCCCAAACATTGACGGCAGTAAAAATATAAGGTTACCTGAAAGAGATCATTAGGCAGAATAAAGACCTGACCGTCAAGTATACCAAACGTGTACAGTGTGTCCCAAATTGGACACTTTTGATAGGAAACATTCATTTCTAGAGGAGATAGTAAAAAACTAACTTACATGTTACGGGCTCGTTTCTTGTGTAAAAATGAATGGCGAAAACTGCACATCGATATCTTGATCTCTTTAAAAGATACAGGGTGATTTTCAATTTGGTGCATTTTCGACTCACTCCCGTAACTTGCTTATTTGTGAATATTTTGTGTTTCTGCAAAAACATTCTTAAGGCACTTTTTTTAAAGGAATCGAATGGTATGCTTAGTGTTTTTGTAAAACAAATGGCGGGGAAGCTATGACATAAACTTTTATTTTTACTTATGGTAAATTTTCGACTCACCCCTGTAACTTGCTTATTTGTGAATATTTTGTTTCTGCAAAAACATTATTAAGGCAGTGTTTTAAAAGGAATCGAATGGTATGCTTAATGTTTTTGTAAAACAAATGGCAGGGAAGCTATGACATAAACTTTTGTTTTTACTTATGGTAAATAAAAATAGAAGTTTATGTCACAGCGTCCCCGCCATTTGTTTTACAAATACACTAAGCATACCATTCTATTCCTTTAAAAGAAGTGCCTTAAGAATGTTTTTGCAGAAATACAAAATATTCACAAATAAGCAAGTTACGGGGGTGAGTCGAAAATTTACCATAAGTAAAAATGAAAGTTTATGTCACAGCTTCCCCGCCATTTGTTTTACAAAAACACTAAGCATACCATTCGATTCCTTTTAAAAAGTGCCTTAAGAATGTTTCTGCATAAACACAAAATATTCACAAATAAGCAAGTTACGGGGGTAAGTCAAAAATGCACCAAATTGAAAATCACCCTGTATCTTTTAAAGCGATCAAGATATCGATGTGCGGTTTTCGCCATTCATTTTTACACAAAAAACGAGCCCGTAACACGTAAGTTAGTTTTTTACTATCTCCTCTAGAAATGAATGTTTCCTATCAAAAGTGTCCAATTTGGGACACACTGTACATGCCCTATATTATTAACAATACTATGGAAACGAGAAACCAAGAGCAAAAACAGCGACGACAAAACAACTAAAGTCGGCCCATTACTTTTTTTATCTACGACCACTACTAAAAGTAGGCCTTTTAGCGCTAGCTTGTTTCACTAAAAGTGACGTTTTATAGTTTACCGTGGTTAAAGAAATCAGCTATTTACTTTTAGCACATGAGCTAAAAGTGAATGAGGATATAAAACTACAATTTCGAACTCTAAGTGAAGTTGTAAAGTTATTCTAGTTGCTTCTTGCTTTACAGGTGAAGTGTTTTTAAAATAATTAAAGAGTTATGTAATGAATACAGTCAGATGTGGAGTATTACTAATTACATTTCGTAACTGACCTTGACTACTGTCATTCGCGAACATTCGCCCGCGCGGCATGGCCTACTGTTTATTATGACATAAATTATAAGTGTCGTAGATGCAAACATTTGTTAAATGGATATTTATGGATTAATAACAGTAAAATTAAGGTCATACATAAAATATTGTATGCAACGCGTGCTAAAAGTCGTTTATGCACGAGACATGTTAAGAAACGAAGCCGAAGGCTGAGTTTCATAATTTTCATATCTCGTGCATAAACGTCAACTTTTAGCACTTGTTGCATAAATAGCTATTCTGTGACGCCATAAGTAACGAAACATAGCTTGGGAAACGTATATCTTATATTAAAATGAACTTTAGAAAATAACATTTTATCACAGATAATGGACATTGGAAAGAATTTGACATATAACTTCAAACTTTTCAAATCCGTCTCTGTTTGGTGGAATTGTTTAATAGTTATACAATTGGGATAAGAGCATCATTAATATCTATACGTCTGTGTAAGTTCCAAACGAGTGCGTAGCACGAATTATGTAAGGACAGAAATATATTATTAGCGATGCATTATCGCACATGTATTGTACAAAATTTTATCTACAACTGCCTAAAATTGAGAAAAGTGCATTAAGAGAAATGTCAGATCTGTCATTTTCAAAAATATTTTAGTAGGCAAGTGTCATTATGTCATTCATTTGACACTATTTCAGTTAGGTGTAATGGCTAATACCTAACAGAGTGGTGTAATGCCTTCATTACCTACCGGAAATAGTGTCAAATAAGTGACGTAATGAGTTACTTATCCCACTGGAGTAGATAAATTACATTATTAACATCTATTACAAGATTTATTTTGGAAAATTATGGTTTTTACACGACTATTGGAAATACAAATGTTAATACAAGTAAAATAAGTACCCATGAGGTGTCAACATAAAGAAACAGGGCCAGGAACTATACTTCATTCGCCGAAAAGAATCAGTAAAGTCTGCAACCTGATTACGTTCCAGAAGAATGCCGCGAAGTGCAAAACCGCGATGCGCAAGTAAATACATAAATGATAAAAACAGGGTTAGGTTCCATGAACTAGATTTATTTATACTATGCGACCTCAAAAAAATTCGGCAGAAACGCTCGAGAAGACAGTAAAGCTAGAAGTAAAATTCCATACGTAACATAAGTCTGCCACTTAAATCTAGAGCTCGAATGTCCATTTGTTTATTCAAGTTATAATTTTACAATTTATTGCAGGTCCGATTTGGTAATAAGAGGTTCAAAGGAATAGGCTCGATAAGTGTGTTTATAAGTTCGTGATAAATAATGTTATTTAGGTGTTCATGACATAAACCGCATACGTCTGCTTTATTTACTTACGGCCGGTCTTATGAAGGTCACTAAGCTGACGTTAACCTTAAATCGCTGTTAAAATAAATACAAGCTCATCAAAACGTTGGCGTTTATGGCATATTATTCATTAGTAAACACATTTTTATTCGCTCTTGTTTATTTTAACAGCGAATTAAAGTTAACGTCAGATCAGTGGCCTTCATAAAACCGGCCATTAGTGTGTCAAAGTTGAAACAGTTAACGTTGGCAATTACATCCACGAACGGCAAATCAAATATCCGCGAACGGCAAAAAAAAGGGAGCACAAAGGTGCCCCGCTTAAAATCAAATCAGCGAACCGCAAAGCCGCGAACGGCGAGGTCTGACTGTAAAAAACAAATGTTGTAATTCAATACAATTGCGGAACTTGTATATAGAAAGTTATTTTTGTTATAATCCTGTGAAAATTAAAAGTTGTTGAACAGTTTCTATTGTCAAAAGTCAATTACGTGTTTTTCGCAATTTGCTGTTGGTGAGGTGTTTTAATACTATATTAAAACTTGCTTTGTCGTAAATTTTAACCTCAATATAACCTACAATATCTAATACAATGTGACGGAAAGAATGACACCGAACTAAGTTTTTATATTTCTGTTACGATTGTAGAAAAAATAGCGCATGATATACGTGTATACGTGCTAATTAGTGCCACTAGTATCATGATATACTATTTCGTTAGAATTAATTGGTTTCTAATTCTTCTAGTGCACAAGGTTTAATATAGTTGATTAAAAAGATGCTTTAGAATTGAGGAAAAACTTTGATAATACCCGAATTAAACTTCATACACTAACAAATTAAACACCATTTACTTTTCTTACTATTTGTAATTAAGCCGTGACAATGATACCTTATTATTAATACACAAGTTATGATTCTAGGATTCACCTGTTAACTCTGGAGAACTCGAGCCTTGTCCCACGAAAACTCAAAATACAAAATTTTTCTTACATGACTGTTTCTGTAAACGCCGACAACTGACTAAATATAAAGGCATTTTAATATGTTTATAGAAGTAACATGTGAAGCATACCTTATAACATTTAATGTGTAAATTATATTTTACTTTTGGAGCTTATTAAAAGAAATCGTAAATAGATAAACGAAATCAAGAATAAATTATTTGTTACAAATTATTTTTTTAACTTATGTATACACTTGGCTCTAAATCGATTTGAAATATTAAATCAATTTAAAAACACTGTTCATTTGTTGAAATCTATTCTACTAAATGAAAGTTTTAGCAATCTTAATAAATAGGCGATTGCCTATTTTCCACGTTTTATACAATCAATTTACGTTACATATGTTTCGGCCTTTAATAAATTAGTATACAATAGTATATTACGTAACAAGTTTAGAAAAGTGATGTGTTACTGAACAAGTATGGCTTGTTTCAGAACGAGCATTAGCGAGTACTTAAACGGCCCTACGAGTTCAGTAAAACCTCTTTTCTAACGCGTTGCGTATACTTTTTTATCGCATTTCGTGAAAAATTAAAAATATTACATTTTTACATAAAAGTGACACTAAATGTCAAAACATAACCAAGCTAAACAGAACTTGTTTCTATGTACTAAAACGCAATAAGCAGCTCCAGTTGATGTTATACGTGTGGCAGTACTGAAGTGTATTGTTGGTGGCACTGTAAGTATATGCCAAATTCGAGGTTAGCAGGTTAGGTTTTGCGTCAGTTTTGCACAGACTGACGTAAAACCTAACCTGTTAACCTCGGATTTGACATAGACTTACAGTGCCACCAACAATACACTTCAGTATTGCCACACGTAGTTTAGCAACAAAATACATTGTTGGTGCTTGTTATACTGCTTAACAACTGTATAGGCTCTAGGGCTATATAAGCCATTTTACGCCCTCTATCGAGGGCCAATAAACAAGATTATGGTTCCAAAATGAAATAAATAATATTTAAATTCAGTTTTAATAAGTAACATAATAATATAAATAGATTTGTAGTAGCTGCTTTATTGATTCAACTTGTAAAAAAAACTAAAATCGAAATGTTACAGCTTTTAGCTGTCTAACCTTGGACTAACTACAATTTGAAGATGTTGATTGAAATAGCTATTAAGAGACTACATACTTTACCCCATTTAACTAAATCATCATCTTTGGAGAACAATGAAAGGGTATCTATCAAAAAAAATGGGACAATTAAAATTTTGTTTATGTTACGTATAGTATTTTTCAGTCAGAATTGCAATATTATGCACTAATAAAACACATTTATCAAATATTCTATCTTTGTTTGTAACTTTCTGTTGCAAGGGATCAAGCACCATAAAATTTGTCTTCAGTGTTTCTACAACACCATAATATATCTGTGTCTCTTTTTGACACATATAAAAAAGAGAGAAAACTAAGCAGGTGCACTATAGCTTGTAGCACTTGGGGCTGTCAATGTGTGAAGTGTAACCTCCAATTTGTGATTGTCAGAACTCATAAGTGTCATAATTCAATTATTCTGAGGTCCTGTTTATTACCAACCGAGTGAAATTTAACGGTGGTTCGTTGCTGAGCTAAATGTAACATATTATGCAAGACATGAGTCAGCAAATTTTTCAAATCGCTGTTCAGCCGTTTCCTCAGGCAACCTTTTTAAAAGATAGCTGATAGCTTTTATTAGATGTTAGAGTAAATTTTTTCACTAATATAGTCTAAAATGTTTCTCTGGGTACTTTCTACCCCTATATAAAAAAGGTACAATTAGTAGTCCAGTACATTTCAAATCATAGGACGGTTAAACATTTTCTTCAATAACTTCTGTTAAATATATAGCTATATATTTTAAAATACTATATTGTATCCAATTTTAGATTGCTTCTTTAACCTTCATTCTGATCATTCTTAGCCGTAAAAGGTGAGATATATATGTGCAATTCAAAATTTATTGTTTGCTAGATTTACTTATTTATGTATTAATAATAATAAAAGTACATATATTAAGTAACATAGTCACACAAAACAATTTATTTAGTCTACAATACACTAGTCATTCACAAACATTTGCAGTCTGTAAAACGCCCAAAACCTCCCTCGTCAACATTATGACACAAAATAATTTTAAAAATCAAATTAAGTTAGGAGTACAAATATCTTCACGTTTCTAATAAATTAAATACATTTTTAAATTTAAAAAAATGTATCCCGCTGGGGTTTGAACCCACCGCATCTGCAGCTCTGCAAAATGCTCGACCCTAACCGAATCTCCGCAGCGGATATAACTACAGCGAAATTCCATCTGCGCTACCGAGTCTCTTCCAGATGACTCCGGCGCGGGCCTGTTTTGAAGAGCACAGTGTTATGGTTGAAACATTTTTACTCTTTTGTGATATTATCCTTTAGCGGTTGAGTCTTATTTTCGGCAAATGTAAAATCTGACCTATGTGAAAGTTATTACTTCTTTTTATTTCACAATTAACCCAAAAATAAACAAAATTTTATTTTTTAAGGTGCTCACCCTGTATATATTTGTATGAAATTATACCGATTTCATGCGAGGTAGATAATATGTATGCAAAATATCGTCTTCCTCCGACAAATAGTTTTTCAGCTATACTGCCAACAGACAGACAGACAGACAGACGGACGGACGGACGGACGGACGGACGGAGAGACAGAGAGACAGACAGACAGACAGACAGACAGACAGGCACACAGACAGACAGGCAGACAGACAGACAGACAGGCAGACAGACGGACTGACAGACAGACAAACAGACAGACACACAGACAGATAGACTGACGGAATTGAGAAAACCTCTTTTTCGTTATCTAGGGACTTTGAAACCTGAAGATCTGAAAACATCTCGGAAGGTGATTTTTTCATGATTACAATACTTTCTTCGTCTTTCAGATGTTAAGTAACAAGCGAATGGTGTGCGGCAGCCAACTTTTATTCAAATTAAATTAAATGTTGCGTAGTTCAATAACACACACTTTTATTTTCTTTCCATGGTAAATTGTTCACAGCTCTACCGTTTCAGATAATAAATTAAATTCAGGGAAAATTTATAGTTGATTCCTCTGCATATTCGGTGAAGTCCTGCGTTTACTAACTGTAACAGTCGACGGCTAATTCCATGAGCTTAGACTACTTTTATCGTGGTTTCTTGGAGCACATTTCACATATTCCGCGGTTGCAAGGGTCCGTAGCTGTGGTCAGACGTCGCATAGTTAAATTTTCACTCTAACTAAAAGTTTATCACCCTGATGCTGAACCACGGTTGCGTTGAACGTGGAGATCAACGATGCAGAAGGGATAACTTAAAATATATGTGGATCAAGACAACATCTTTAGTTTTATTAATATTTAAAATGGTCCACGACAACGATTTTCGTATTATTAATAGGATAACTTAAATTCAGAACGTTTATATTCACGTAAAACTGAATTGATAAGAACGGTTTCACGTTTAACAGTGAATTATTTTAGATACTTTGCCAGATCAACCTTTTCAGCTAAAGAATATTCACATGCTAATTAGTGAGGTATATATGCTATATTTTTTGTGGTTGTTTGCTGGTGCATTAGAAATGCTTCTCTTACGTAGTACCTTTACAACGTTCGAGCAAAACAATAAAAAATATTTAGTAGTGCTACTATTACCACCTAGTCCACTGTAACTTAATATGGCCGTTTTTTACATTCTTTTGAATATAAGGTCACTATGTTACTGGTTAAAAGGCGATACACAATATAACCATAAACACAATACAACCGCTTCTCAGCTGCATAAAACTGGTCATAAGGAAAATAGATTACCTCCATACCTATAAAAATTATATAGGCAATAGAGTATGATAAAGCTAAACTTTTATGTTTTCAATGAATTTTAAATTGAATTTGACAAAATTAAGTTTAATGGAAACTTTGTTTAGTACTTCATTGGTTTTCATTATAATACACTTATTTTCCATTTTTACTATTCTACAAATCCATACCGCCGTGATAAGGCAATTGAGTCATAACATATTAATGGACTAAAGTTATTTTGTTGTTCTCTGTCTTAGTCTAACAACAACATGAGTACCACATAATCTCTCAAGCTTCTTAAAACACCACGAATTAGTGGCAGCTCTAAACGTCGCCAGACGTAGGTCAAAGCATACTCTAAAAACATGTAATATACTATAACAAAGATGGTTGTGCTAATATGTCGATTTAGTTGTAGTAGTATAGGCTACTTTTAAAGTTGATTATGAATATGTATACTGTACAAAATCTTTCATTTAATACGCAAATATTACTTTTCCGTCTGCAATACTAGTAATTGTGTCTACCATTCAAATAAGCCATTAATAAGTATAGCATAAATAATATTATTTAACAAGCAAATAATCTCCAAGATCTTTCGTAATGACGTAGCTATAACGATTTAAAAACAAATTCTACGTCAAAAATAAATTAAATGGCGAAAAGGAAGCTTAAAGCAAAGACTATTTTCAAATATGAATAACTAAGTAAATTGGTTCCGAAATCATCCATTGCAAAAATAGGTGTTCAACAAACTTCATCTGAAACAAACTGAGATTAAAGGCAAGCGATTGAATATTTTCAATCATCATAATCATTATCATAAACCTTTTTTTTTAAATTAGCGTTTACGTCACTAGATTCATATACTTGTAATGTCAAATAATACCGCTTAGCGTTTGATGTTAGAATATAAATCTTCCATGTTTTTCATTATATTAGGAGACACAAAGGTTACCATAGCTCGTTAGGTTTTATTCACTAGACTGAAAGTAAATGTCGTGGTAGCGTATATGTAAGCTATTTGTTGTTTTTCAGCAATAACGATGTGAATCCACTTGTCAAAGAATGTGCTCTAAATGAATAAAGTTTTGTATGTGACGGCCCAAAAACTTTAAATAAAATTCAACTCGAACAAAATAATGTATTTATATCCCAAAATTAATATATTTTAAGCATTATACTGTTTGTTGTAGGTACTAATGAATCACATGCGTTTGCTTCGTATTACAAAACAGAGTATCTACTTTGGAAGTGCCAACGATTGTATACATAAACACAAAAATATTCGCATAAAATCGTCACCATTGTGAATTTCATAAACAGACGAAGTCATTCCTCAAAATTCGAAAATTCTAAATTCGATAAACTAATAGAAATTCCTAAAATATTAGATTTGCTTTATAACATTATATAATGAAGTTTGTTTCTTAGATGTGACAATTAATACCAAATACAGCATGTTAATCCCAGAATGGCATTTTAAATAAATTTCATTAAACAGATATCTATTGTAGTTCTACGCTATGACTACAATATAAAGAAACAAACAAAATACATGTTACTCAAAAATAAATATTAACACTCTATATTGTAAGAACTAAAAATCTATTCCAACAGAAATATTACGATAAACTAAAAAATTAGTGAGAAATAGCAGTAGTGCCAAATTACCTCTGACTTGACAATGCGAATGTCATATGTCAGGTTCTACCTAATATCAACTATATGCGATGTATAATTTAATATAAGACATACGTTTTTAAGGCTATGTTTTGTTATTTCTGACGTCACAGAAAAAGGGTAATGTGTAGACTTTAACTTGTGCTTTAAACAACTTTCAAACTGTCAGCGAATTTATTCATTTGGGATCTACTATTAGTAATAACGATAAAAAGAAAAGTTAGCATCGTAAACAGCGCAAGAAATTGCCCACATAAAATATAGAAAGATCGCTCAATCTCGAAATCGATAAAAATGAAACCCGTTCGATGCATCATTTTCTTCGTATCAATATTACACACAAGTGACCTTTTGATTACCACAACTCAAATAGTGAGTTTTGGTTTACGCAATATGTTTTAATTTCATCCGCGCTCTGATGTAATCTAGCAGCCGGAAAGGTTAAAACAAACAGGTACTGTGATTTCAAACAAAAAGTCTGATCCGATGCTTTTGCTGAGTTTATTGAGAGGTTTGGATAAAATGTTGTGCTGCACGCGTAGTGTTACAAAGTATTACCCACATGAGAAATTATCCCACACGGCCTATGACCTCGTGGGCCAATTTTGTTCTCTAGTGGGCAATATCCGCATAACACTACTTGTATAGTAAATAACTATTGCATGGCTCGGAAACGTAGATGATACGAATGGCTGATTAGATGCGTTCTAAATGCGGTGCTGGGGATGTATACTTTTCGTGGACAGAACAAGGTACCAACATCTCCACCTAACAGCAACTGGGCATTCAAACTAAGCTATCTACAACCTGCTCGTAGCATATTATTCAATTCTTCGTTCATATAGTAAGGCGCCGAAGAGATGATCTCGAGATACTAGTAATTTTCTGAAACGTTGAAGGCTGTAGATGTAGTGATAGCTCCCCAATATGTTGGACTGATAAAGTAGAAAAATCTACCAGTATGGAAGAATGTGCTGATTATAATCAAATAAAATGACGACTTCTATAATGAACGAACGATGCGTGGTTTGTTTTGCATTAGAAGGCAATATTTAATGACGGACTTGTCAACTCGTCATTTATACCACAATGAACAAGTACGTGAAGCATCATATTTTATTAGCCGAGTTTGGCCAACAATCGGATTACCTATGGTTAACGTGGGTTGAATTCCAATGGGCGAATGGTCTTTGTTTTTGAAAATTAATGTAATTTGCATTACCAAGTGTTTGCTTTTACTGTTTCAGTATTCATAGCAATGTTAAGATATTTTTTACTTATATGGAATATGATTTTGAACCGTAATTCCACCTAGCGAAAGTTGTTCTTACAGTGCGCTCCTTTATTAAAGAAATTAAACACGTTTTCATCTGTAACTTTTTTATGTACAATTCAATTTTAAAAATGCAAAAAATATTTTAATGTGTATAAGACCACTCATGCAGTGGGCTCAAAGCTAGTATAATGATAAATATAGGCTTGTGATGAAATACCAAATACTGAACACTCATATTTGAAATGTTTGTCGATATTTTAGACTTTTTCCATACTAGGGACACCCTGTGTAACAAAATATAACTTACATTTGGTTACTACGGTTCATCTGAGGTTATTATCAGCTCGATTACGTTGTCATCTCTTTCACATAAAGCATTGTGAAGTATTTGACAACCTCGAATTTAAACGAAATAATCCTTTTGTAGAAGACAATGAAAACAGAACGGTTGAGAACCTATATGTGAGTGCAATACAATAATATACAAGAAAATGCTAGATGCACAATTAACTGGATTTGTACTTTTGCTTTTCTAAATGCCTACTCACTTATTGATTTCCAAAGTTCTTTAACATAACGATAACACTTTGAACCAAATATAATCAAAGCAAGGTATGTAAATGCAAATCGTATTATACTCTGTACTTTGCATATATGTCGAGGAATTATAAACTTCTGCATTACCTCCAAGTGGTGCTTTATTATATTCCGCATTGTAGTGGTTTTAGTTCTGGCAAGCATTTTCCATAAGTTATAATTAAACTTTGCTATGTACACGGCCGCACTTTTGTTTATTTGGACCAAGTTTGAATTCCCTGCTCAGCTTCAATAAATAATAGACTGCGGTTATCTTTACAGCATATGTAATTATTGCACTAAAACCCCTATAGGGTTTCGGATTAGAGATCGCTGCTCTCGATAAATAAATTTAACCACACAAAGCGTTAGTGCTTTTAATCTAAAGCTCTGAAGGCTGACTAGGATCCTGAACATTTTATTAAATGTAATATTTCCCACGAGCAAAAGAAAGATTCTATTGATGTTTTAAAGTCACTATGGCATTCATTAATCTCAGTCTCGTTCTTAGAAATAGTGACAAGAAGCACAATATCTAGCTTCATCCCTACGATAAAACTAGGTTGAGTTTAATGCTGCTGTTCCCTTGTTTTATTTTGTTTTCAGCATTGCATCTCCAGTATTCATTTTATTGAAATCTTACACACTGTTGCATTGAATTCTTAAATGGGCGTGGCTTGGTATAATGATTTTTAAATTAGATACATTAAAAACGCTTTAGCATAGTGTCCATTTCATAGGGAAAAAATATAACTGCATTAAGAACTCTAGTATGCCACTCGGTTTTAACAAGACTAAAAGTATTATTATATTTTTAAATGTTAACAGTAATTATTTTTTATAGAGTTTATTTTCTAATAATTACATGTGTGGGAATAGAATACAAATTTTAGTACAAATATTCTTTTACATTCTAAGTATGATATTGCTGTGTCTCAAATAATAACTGCATTGATATCTTCTGAATTTTAAAGTACGTTGGTCAATATAATTATAAATAGACATACAATAAAATCTCAAAAACTACCACACATATTTACTTACTTCACGGTTTGTATTTAAATTTACAGTAGTATTTATTAGTAGTAATTGTTACGAAAATACAAATATTTAGTGCTCTTCCGTATTAAAACTGCATTGCAGTTACTCTAATACAACTTTATTGCTAAACTGGCATTAACACTAACTTTAATCATATAAACACAAAACACGCACTTAATTCATGAAGGGGTAGGTTTAGAATTAAATAACATCGTTGCAGCAGTTATCGTAAAACATTATTGAATTATCTCTGGTGTGCTGCACTCTGACGATGAAACAAGGTACAGCTGTTCGGCTTAGATATTACTATTGGCATTTATTAATTTGAAAATTAGCGCCGTAAAATTATTGCTTCTAACTCTAGCGTATAATTGTGTACAGTTGGACGTCATAAAGTCGTTAGCACCCTGAATTGAACAGTGCTCTATTCAAAAACTCACATAGTATTTTAGTAATTTGCGAACGTTCTCTGTAAGTTTAGTACACATTGCATCAAACAATTGGGAACAGTCTGTGATCACCCGTGGTATATTTCAGTTTTTAATTTCCCTTGTTGTGGGGCTCCTCAGGCTAAAACGAAGACGCCTTTGAGTGGAGGGTCGATGTAACATTTTGAGCGTGGGCTTACCCCACCTAACAAGACCGAAGCTACATTATTTTTTGTTTATTGCGAATTATTCCATTCTCCGGCTTTTTAATAATACTGGCAGAATTTGGAAAATGAAGCCCTGCCTGTTGCTCAGTTGCAACTTTACGCAAAATACGGTGATTATGAAAAAAAATTAAATACCAGCCGGCAAATATTATGATAATACAAACTGACAAAAATATTTTGCTTCTGGCTTAATTTGAATGTGATTAAGGAAAATATAAGTAACATTTGAAATAACACTATATCAGTTCATTAATAGACACCCATGATTTATACGATTTCTCTATTCGTGATAATTTAGATATATAAGTACTTCCGTCTTCTAATTTTGATTTTTCAGCAACTTGGTTTCTGTAACTTCTTCAGTGCTGAAAAATATTCGAATCATATAAGAAATATTTCAGTGTTTAAAATAGATACTGATCACTAGGAACCAAACTTGCAAATAAAAGATAAGATTTAAAATTTCTCTCGCAGCATCACAATGGACAGCCATTTCAAGAAACATCTTAGATAATGGAATATTATCCTGATGGTACTTAATACGACAAGCTATTTTACACTTCGGTGAATAAGCGCTTTCAGCCTAATTTGATTTGCTGGCCTTGTTTGCTAACCTTCGTTTTAACATGTTTATGCCTTTAAGTAAACAATAATTGTGCACACAACTCGTTTTATTTGCAGTTTGACAAATTGTTTGCCGTTTGTAAATAAAGGTTCGCCATTTCCCTTTGTACTCATATATTATACGACTCACTTTCTATAACACCCTACAGGCTTTTTTTAATGGATTTTCGTGTATCCAACTTCGAAATAAACGTAAAATTGCAATATCAGATTGATACCATTAATTAATACTTTGAAAATGTACACAGTACTGCTCTAAACAAAGTTGAATTTACACTTAGAATTTAATGTATTAATAAAACCTTTCACAAGAAAAACTGTGTTTCTCTATATTATTATCTGTGTATTTCTTATAAAAAATAAAAATAAGTTATGGTTGAAACATTTTGTTCAGAATATAACAGATTTTGGTTTAATTTTTTTAAAGCTTTTCAGATTTCAACGTAAAGCACTTTTTACGTTCAAACTAAGTTGACTCTTGTGTTATGTAAATGCAGGTATACCAAATGTATGTAATATAATAATCCACCCGACATTGGCATAAATATTAACGATATATGTTTGATTATGAGCATCTTAACGAAGAGCCCAGTTCTGAGGCAATCAAACGAATTTCGTTAAGTGCCATAAATAAATGTGTATTGTAGAATATTTTATCTTCATCAATAAATTCTGGTTCAATGTATTCTTTGTTTTGTAAAAATGAGTGCGGTAATATTTATCTATAACTGCACTCAGTGCGGTAATATCAATTACTGGTAATAAAGCTCTTATCGACACTCAAATAAATTTGACAAATGTCTATAACAACACCGATGAAGTTTGTTATATTTTAGTTTATTGATTGGAATACATCTGAAGGAAATATAAACCATTTAAAAAGTTTACTTACTTATATAGACAAAATAGTATTAACAAGATATGATATTACTGTTATTAATATATTATTGAATTTGTTTCCTCTATTTGTTATAAACAAAGACAAATTATATCAAAATAAACAGAATCGGAACTTCTTGGTAGAAATCGAAATCGATACGAATATTCAACTTATAGGCACTGTTTATTGCCAATATAGGTACCCATCTAGCAGACAATTAATTTTGAATTGGAATGAAGAAGAAAATCAGGGATATGTGTACTTAGTCTTGCAAAAATATGTGACCTTTACCTTCTATTTAAAGATTTTGAATCACTTATATACATTTTATACGAGTATACAGGGTCCGGCAACAATGGGTCGATGAGATTTCTAACAGTGCTATTTATTTCGGCATTCTCGTTAATAACCAATGCCAAATACTTGAAATATGTGACCAGTCCAATCTGCACTTCTCCCACCATTAAATTACATTCTTACTTCTTTTTTCCAATCATCAAAGCTTTTGTTTTGTTCACACTGATTACCATTCCTCTCCTTATTAAGGCGTAATTCATGAAACTAAATTAAAGATTTTATTTTCTGCTAGTAAACATCAATATATTTTCTTGCCATAATTAACTACTTTTTTGAAAATTTGTCTTATGGCAAACGTTAGTTCGGTACTACTACATTGCGCTCCAAATTCGTGCTGTGACTCATCCATGATTTTTTCAGCCTTCTTCTATCCATATGTCTCTGTTCTGTACCGTTTTTTTTTCAGGTTAGTCCTGCGTGTCTTTTGTTATCGTCCGCCCATCGTATTTGGGGCCTTCCAAGCGCACGGTTCCCTAGCCATGTTTCCTCTTGAATCCTTGCGTTCCATCTGGGATCGTCTATCTAGCGTTGTGTCCCGCAAATTGCTACTTTAGGCGAGCTGCTTTCTCTCTGATGTCTATAGTCTTAGTTCTTTCTCTTATCCATGTGTTTCTTTTCCTATCCCTCAGGGTAACTCCCAACATTTGTCTCTCCATTGCTCTCTGAGCCTTTATCAATCCATCCACGTTATTCTTTGTGAATGTCCAGACCTGGGCACCGTATGTCATTGTTTGGATTATGCATTGATTGAAGATCCTTGTTTTAAGATGTTGTGGGATTTTCTTGTTTCTGAGTATATAGCTCAGTTTTCCAAAGGCGGCCCCTCCCAGACTTACTCCATGATTAGCTACAGCTTTTTTCTTAGCTTAGCTTCAAAAATTCGTTCGTAGATCTTACTGCTAGGGATGGGCGCGTGACGTGAAAATGGTCGAGTCACGCTGGGTCACGCCGGGTCCCGTCGTGAACGTAAGTAATATTTGAAAATCAAGCCGTGAATGTGAGTGAAAATGTCCAAGACGTGAATTACGTTTCACTTTAATTCAAGTTAAATGTTTAGTAACGAATAAAATACTGCAGAGTGCCCGGCTTCTCACCCATGTAGAAGATTAAGAGATGGAGCGGAAGGTCATTGTACTTCTGTGTGGCAGCCTGCAGCGACGAAGCTTCGCACGTGTGTTGTATTGTGAATGTTGTGGCCACAGTCAATCGCGTGTCTGCGGCTATAGGAGACCAAGTAGAACTTACTTTTAGTTCCTCGGACTTAAAAGTACTTTTGGTATTAAAGGTAATGTCTTTGAAGACGGTTGCAAGCAATTTTTTTGCGAGAAATCAGTATTTATCCCTTGTAAAATATTGTAGTCAATTTTCATTTATTTCTTTTAGTGTCTACTATTTTGCGTGCAATATATCACGTAAATTATTTCATGTGCAAACCATATTTTATTTTAGAATTTTAGCTCTGTTGCAAATCCTTTATTGGTTTTAAAGTTGAACATTCTGTTCTATCTGAATTTAAATTTTCAAATAAAGGCCAGGTCACGTCGTGAGTGGAAGGCCCCGCCGTGAACCTTAGTGGACGTGACTGTGCGTGAACGTGAGTGTTTAATGCAAGCGTGAAACGTGCTTGACTTGAATCAGTACTCACTCACACGCCCCTCTCTACTTACTGCCCACTCTCAAAAATGAAATCCCTCTGTAGTTTTTCTATCGTCTACTGTTTCCTTTCTTTTATGTCTGCCTTCTCCCAACTTTTTGGTACTACCTTTTCCCTCCACACTTGTTTTAAAATTTACAGGAAAATTAAAAACGCTTCCTTGCTTAGTCCTTTGATAATTTCTGGTGCAACTTTGTCATAGCCCGTCATTTTCCACTTTTTAACTTTACGATAGCTTGTTGGAGTTCTTTAGTTGTAACCTTCCCATCTTTCTCATTGTCCTGGTATTGGATAGGTCGACCTTGGCTCTGCTCTGGTGTACTGTAAAGAGGGGGGGGGTGTAAGATGGTTAAACGAGGGAGTAGCACAGCTCCAGCTATTTCTAATCATAAACACCCAATTAATATGAATTATTAAAATTCAAATAACTGACAATACAATAGATTACAATTCTAACACCAACAATTGACATCTGCGATGCTATACAAACACATAGCTAGTTATAGCTATATAAGAAGGCACTTCAACCGGCTTGCAAAACTTTAAATTGTGATAGGGAAAAACCGGGCGCTCAAGGTCACACTGCTCAAACGATGTTTTACAGCGCACATACAGCCTTGCTTTTAGCTGATTTCCTTTGTGAGAACACATTAGAGTTTGATAGAGCTATGGAATTTACGTTAACACGTGCGGTTTTACCCCAAAAGGCCTTTATTATAAATACAAAATTCATAGCAGGCAACTATGATACAATCAAAACGCTCAATAGCAAATTGTATGCAATTACTGTAAAGTGGGATGCTTCTTCAAGGAAATCTCGAAGGCAGTCACCAGGTACGAAGACATCTTACGAAAAGCACCATTCCTAGGTTGACTATATTTCGGAAACGACCTTAGCTCAGAGCACGTGCCAATCGTGCGTTCGCCAAGGAATTCCAGGGTCCGGTTGGCGACTTTACCGGAAAATAAAAGCCTATTTACCACTTCTTAATACGAAAACAAAATAAACAAGGAAATAGCTCACCCTAAGATGGAAATCGGGCCTAAGTAACGCCGCTTAAAGCTTACACCGCAATTGTTGACTAGAAACAAAATGTTGTTAAAATGCATAGCCTGCTTGAATCAAGATATTAAAATTCCATTAGAAGATCTTGATTGTTCTGTTTGCACAGCCGCGCGGAGCGCTTGATTCGAAGCACGTCAACTCGAAAATTTCAAACCAGGCACCTTTATCTCGAAGGATAAGCTCTTTGTGGAAAATTCAATATTCCTTCGCGCGGCTACCCAGGAAATAGGTGCGCGCGTGATTAGTTAAGTTAGAGATGCGAATCAGAATCAAAGGTGCGGTTCGCAAGGAACACAAAAATTAAATGGGACGTTACTCTGGCCTCTATTCTTCTTCGTCTTCTTTACTCTCTTCTATGTTTAAAAGCTCTTCGAAGTATGTTTATCGTCTATTAATTTTTTCTTTGAGGTTCTGATTCAGTAGACATTTCTTTTCTTTTCTAAAGCTCTATGGTACCCTGTAGAATATTTCCTTGTTGTCGTTAAAGTTGACCTCCAGTCTTTTTTAATATGTTTCCCGCATCCGTTTTGTAGTTTGTTGTATTGCAATTTTGGTTTCCTGCCTTAAGCCTTCTCTTTCTTTGTGTTCAACGGGTTCCACAACGTTTTCTTCTCTTCTACTATTGCACGGATATCTTCAGTCCACCATGCTGTATAATGTTTCCTTTCGCTTATACAGGATACCCCCCACGCTCTTTTTTGCTGTACCGATTAAAATCTTCTTGAAGCTTCTTCACAACTCTGCCAAATTCATTCTGCTAGTATCTTCATCTTATGCATTATGATGCAGAAATGGAAGTTACATAAAAATGTATAAGAATTATAGGTACGAGGGTGGTGCATATTACTAAAATATTCTTGATTACACAGGGTATCTCTAAAAAGTTTAGCAAAAAAGTTGTTTTTGTAACAGAATGTCCTATAATTAACGTTGACTGTTTTGGAGTTATTAACGACTTCTTGCAAAAAATTCTGAATTTCAGGCGGCTCCAGTAAGTAATAAAAAACAATTGAAGAAAAGAAAATGTTACCAAAAACTTTTGTTTTTCGTGAATTACTATTCGAACGTAAAGTAGTGGCTCTAGTTATTAATGTTATACAGAGTACTCAAAATTTTCAAATTTCATATTTTTTTAATGTATTTTTGAAAAACCCTTTCAACGAGATTTCTTCTGATAATTACTTTACTTCATATACGGTTTTTAAAGGAATAGCATACCAACGCTGTTAAAATGCTAATTTAAACAGTAGGAATTTCCGAACCTAACATAGTATCATCTTTAGAAAATAACAATCCGGTCATTGTTGATGAAAGAAATAACACAGAAGAAACAACAACGGCATAAATAAACCGTAATATATGAAATCAAATTTAAAATAGGCTAATACAACTGACAATCGTCCAATACCTAATTACTTTAAATGTTCAAATATTTCTCCTTCTCTCCTCTGGGTATTAAAGCTATACAAAGACTCAAACCACGTTAATTTAATCATTCAGATATTTTAAGTTAAAACATGTTGTAGGTTCTATATTTTTAAAAATCCCTTTTAAAGTGCACTCTAGCATCTCACTTCATACTCTAAATTCAACATTTTTCAATTTTAATTTCCTCCTGCATGTCGTCTTTTCGTGTTTGCTCTTTCTTGTGTCTACAATAGCTGAATACTTTCTTTTAACCGAGTTGTTTATTGTTCTCGAAAAGTTGAATTGTTTAAATGAGCATTTTAATGGCGTTTGTTTGTCATTCCTTTAAATAAAGCGTTTAAAGGTTGTGTTATTTTTTATGTTCAAGCTCGTATATTTTAAAAACAATTGAATTTGGGAATACAAAGTAAGATATCAACCAAGATCATTAAGAATATACAGGGTGTTTTTAAAAAAATCCAAATTATTAAATTTGGAATTGTTTACCACTCTGTATAGCAATAATACCCGAAGTCACTGTTTTACCCTTGAATGGTAATTTACAGAAAAACAATTTTTTGGGAATGCTTACCTTGCAAATGTGTCTGTTACTTACATCAGCCGCCTGAGGTTCAATATTTTTGGCATATTTAACCAACGCAAATCTGTTAATTTGTGAGATATCTGGTCATATTTTCTTATTCTGTGTGTTGAGCACCTATTTCCGAACCCTTTGTATTTTACTTTCCTCCTATGAAAGACGAAGGAAGTATTGTAATCACGAAAAAATCACCTAACTAGATTTCTTCAGATCTTTACGTTTCAGATGACGAAAAAGGGTTTTCTTAATTCCGTCTGTCTGTCTGTGTGTCTGTTGGCAGTATAGCTCAAAAACTATTTATTGGAGGAAGGCGAAATTTTGCATTCATATTATATATTTACCTCGCCGGTACAATTTCATACAAATATATACAGGGTGAGCACCTTAAAAAATAAAATTTTGTTTATTTTTGGGTTAATTTTGAAATAGAAGGAAGTAATAACTTTCACATAGGTCAGGCTTTACTTTGCCGAAAATAATACTCAACCGATACAGGATAATGTCACAAAAGAGTAAAAATGTTTCAACAATAACTCCTAACTTAATTTGATTTTTAAAATTATTTAGCGTCACAATGTCGACGAGGGAAGTTCTGGGTCAAATGGATAACTCGTATGTCTGGGAGTATAAATTAATTTAATATTCAATTTTTGATTTAAGAAAGCATGCTTCTATGTTATATTACTAAACTTCACCTACAGCCTAACTCTAGAAAATCACAATGCAAGTAACAAGCACTATATTGGCAGCTATATCTTGGATAAAATTATTTAAAAGAACTTACTGACCTACTTTTTTATATCTTTGCTCATGAAAGAGTTTTATAGACCATTAAGAATAGATATTACGCTTTATCGGCGTTCAGATTTGATTTGCCATTATGAATATATCCTCATACTCTGAATTTATCTTAATGCATTCGGCATTCAAAGTAGAATAATATAGAGTTCCAATAAAATCTGCGTAAAATGCCTATAAACATACAGATTTTTTCAATATATATTTTTTTCGATCCTGATAATAGAAGTGTGATAGACTCAGTAATAAAATAATAATAGTATATTATACATCAAGGTAGCGAAGCGCAGTATTATAACCAGAGCGCATATTAGATACTGAGCGCGCAGCGCGAAGTATCTAAAGCGCGAAGGTTATAAGACGATTCGCTACCGTGGTGTATATACTATTTTTTGCACTACCAAACGGCTTAATACCTAAATTCCCAACAAATTTCTAAAATATGTTAACTGTCAACCTGACAATACAGCTCTTTAAAACGTCAAAATTAAAATAGTCATATTTGGTAACTTAGCAATTTCTCAGTTACCACGGTGAAAATTGTTTATTTTACTTTCTCTCCCTTGGTGGAGAAAATCAAATTCACGACCTAAAGATAGACCAATAACGGTGCGTTCTGAGACTAGTAGTGCAAAAACAATATTAATACATTACATTAATACAAAATTTGTATTTACTTTGTAATAATTTATCTTATAAATTAGGTAATACAAAAAATATTCATTGAAGAGAAACTAGATCTAAAGATGCCAGATCTTAATTTCACGAATTTAATTTGTCCTCAATTTCAACTGATTCTGGTTGGGACGACAGTTTTCCTCTGCTGTTTAGACACATGTAAAAGCCATATACCGTAACGTTTTTTGACTTTGTCTGACCTCCTATTACTGGTATTAAATAAAAGAGTTTACGCGCTTCCGCTCCGTAAAATATTTTCGTTCTTCTGTAGCGTCAATCCATTTATATAAGTTTTTCCCAATTTATGATCTGTACAGATATAAGTTTACATTTTTCCTAAACCAGCCAAGGTTTTGCTAGCTCTAAGTTCTTTAGATTTACTGTCTGATTTATTCCGCAAATCGTAGATTTGGCAAATCCATACCTTTTAGCTAACGATGTCACTGACTTGCCTTTACTTAAAGGTTGTCTAACGGCTCTCTTATTGGCGACTTTATAACCGTAACCTTTAAATAATCCACAAATGTGAATAAATGGTATGTACTAAGTTTATGCAAGAATTTTGTTACAAATATCTACACATATCTATTTTTAACTGTTAGCTAAATGACACACCACTATAGAGAGAATGTAGAAAAATATACTCCTTCTAGCAACCGTAAAATGCAGCTTGCCGTCATGAAACACAGAATAACACACTAAATAAACGGACAGAGTATAATTTAATACATAATATCACGATGCCGTAGTCAATGTGGTCTCTGAAAACTACAATTTTAAAAAATAAGCATGAACGTGTTCAAAGATGTCAGTTTTCAGCAGTTCAGAAATCCCTAAAGTTCATGTTGTTGAAATATTCCGTTGTATATGTACTCGCCACAGCTATGTAACTCTTATCTGTCTCTATAATATTATGTTTTTTGCCCTTTCGTTGTAAATAAAATTATAACTAATATAGTCTTTTTTTTCAGGTAAGTGATTTACATCCATATCCCAATAATTGTAGTTATGATTTTTCTACATCTGGGTAAGTCATTATTCACAACAAAAATTAAAGAGAAAATATTCTTTGTTTAATTTACTTTTTACAGCTAATAAGATGTTAAGTGTTTCGATTCGATATTCTGAATCTAAATCGACTATATTTTAGCATAAAGCGTTTCGCCTAGTTGTGGATACTATAACCGACTATTTAACTATGGTACATTTTAAACTTAAAAGCTTATGTGGTAATTATAGACTTTTACTTTATCCACCATCCCACTTTCCTTATTTCCCAAATCGTTTCCACATTGTAATCTTCATATCACTTGCGCACCGGGTTGACTTTATTACGCGGTTAACATTTAGCAGGGACTTTATGGGACTGCTTGTTGTCTCATTCATTAGTTAATTGAACTTAACAAGATGATAATTAAGTGGACTCGAGAAAACACCTCGGGCGCAGTGTTTGCCAAAATAATTTTTCTTCTGCTTTGTTGTATAAGTGACTTAATATCGGAAGCTTTGCGATTCTTCGTTCCTTTGAAATTATACCTAGGGCGAGCTTCACAAAGCGAATGCAATTTAAATCATGATTCAAAAGTTCGACTAGGAAGAATTTTCCAGTAATATGCCCAACACTCCAGCTTTTTACACGCTTATGTAAAAAGAAATTGCTATATTTCAAGATTAATTAAAGAAAGTCTGATGCTTCTAGCATGCACAGCTATTGCACTGACTTAAAGAAAAATTGCACTTTGCTGATTGTTTCCAGAGCTTTTCATTTAAACTTCAAAGCTTGTTCAATAAAGACAGTATTAATTAATTTTTCTAGAAATACGCCTCTGAATGTTAACTGAGACTTTGAAGTTTTTTTGTAGAAAATATGCCATACCAGATTTACAAGGGTCTAGGACATTTCTACGCCGCCGGTTCTTCGCCGCCGTTTCTACGCCAGTACGTTTCTACGCCAGCCGATTCTACACTCGCCGTTTCTACGCCGCGGCGCGCCGGTACATAAATTTAAAGAAAGAAACAAGTGTTGATCAATACATTAACTGAAAAACATTATTTTAATTTATTATTATTACATTACCTACATTAACGAACTAATAATTTAAAATAAAAAGTTTATTGTTATATTTACATTAAAACCACACAATAGCTTAAAAATACTATTACAATTTGTAAAAATATCATTTCCTACAATTACACAGAAAAAATAATGAAATAATTTCATAATTGTGTGCTAGGCCACATGAATAGTGCAAAGGTTCCCTGTTGCCATAACCTAAACACAATTCTTCTAATACGCTCATCGTATTGTAAAACGTTGTAGTAGACAACTAAGATAGACAGTAGGATTATTAAGTAATAATGAGGGATTAAAATTTCATATTAACGGGGTACCTAATCACCAAAAATATTTTTTCTACGACCACCACTAAAAGTAGGCGTTTTAGCGCTAGCTTTTTTCACTAAAAGTGACCTTTTATAATTTAGCGTGTTTAAAATGAGATCAGCTGTTTACTTTTAGCACATGTGTTATAAAGTGAAGTGAGGTTATAAAACTACAATTTCGAACTGGAAGTGAGTTTGTAAAGTTATTTTAGTTACTTCTTGCGTTAGAGATAAAAGTGCTTTTTTTAAATAATTAAAGCGTTATGTAATGAATAAAGTCAGATGTATACTGTTATAATTACCTTTGATAACTGACTTTGACAGTACTGGCTCCACAAACATTCACCTGCGCGTCAAGGGCAGCTCTTTATTATGACGTAACTTATAACTGTCATAAAAGCAAACCTTTGTTAAATCGACATTTATGGATTAATAACAGAAAATTTAAGGTCGTAGAAAAAATATTGAATGCAAACTCGTGCTAAAAGTGTTATTGCACTCGACATGTTATGAAACTCAGTCTTCGGCTTCGTTTCATAATTTTCATGTCTCATGCACTTGTTGTATAAATAGCTATTATGAAAAGTTTATGGTACATAATAATAATAGATCTGGCGTAGAAACGGCGGCTATGAACTGGCGGCGGACCAGGCGGCGTAGAAACGTCCCATTCCCATTTACAATGTATGCGCTTTACCAATTGAAAGCTGTTATTAATGTGGAGATACATAATATTATCTGTTCACTAAACTAATGCAGCTGTCATACAACCCTAAAGTTGGGCATCCCTTACAACTCTCAGTTTTTAATTTGGCAACACTTAAAAAAGTGGCGTTTTCAGTTATAATTTATTTTTCACATTTTAAGTAAATATGAACATTAATAATAATATTAGAAAGAAGGTTGCCCTACCAGGAAGGCAAAAAGACGTAGTAATATACTATTTAGTTTTGTTTATGTAAATATACTTTTGCGATTTATTACCGTTTCGTAACCTAAACTTTTATTAGTAACTGTTTTTCGCTTTCTTTGAAGTAAGTTTCAGGCACGAAATTAAATTTGAGAATAAACTCAGCAAATTTTTATAAACTTTGACATTCACAGTTGGATTAGTTTAGTGCAGATTTTGAAGCAGAATTCTATGAGGCAGTTTCTATTAAAAGATGCAATGACTATGGGCTGGTTTTCAATATTCTTTATTAGGTAACTATACCATTTTACACTTTTTCAGGGTAGCTTAGTAAGTTGTCGATTTAACTAACATTTAAACATAAAATAATATTCTAGTAAACACTTGGTACTTTACGTACGTTGTAGCAACAAACTTAATGTTCATATTAAAGAAAGATTATATATGAACAATTATTATACCCTAATATAGAATAGTATACCTAATCTAATAACTCCAATCTGCGACTAGTAGAAAATAGTATATTACATAACAAGCTGCGAAAGTGTCGTATATCGTGCGAGTATATTTAAGAAACGAGCTAAGCGTAGCGCAGAGTGACTTAAAATACGATTCACTACCCTATATTTCAAACGATCAGAAAAAATACACATTTTTGAAGTTTTATGAATGACAGCTTTATTGTGACAACTAACAATGTCAGTAGATTAGTCGTAATTTTTACGTCAAAGTGACATATTTTCAGTAGTTTTTAGGTTAAATGACATATTGTCAGGAATTCTTAGGTTAAAATGACATATTTAGCCCACTGTATAACTGTGAATTGTGAATTTGTTTCATAACAAACACGTTTGTTATGATAACGACCTGATTTCGTATGTGGGCGTGAGAAATAGTACATTAAGTATTAAGAAAGGTAAAGACATTTTACCGATCGAAGACAATTGTTGCCTGAGATCGGTAATTCCTTAACGTTTGTGATGTTTATGACGTTTTTGCACGATAGAAATGTACGGACCCAGAAGCGACACTCACGGCGGCGCCGAGTAGCCAATTTCAGCTATGGTGGCCATATTGAAAGAGAGTAGATCAAGAATAATATGTTGGTGGCACTGTAAGTCTACGTCAAATTGGAGGTTAGCAAGTTAGTAAATTATACTTACCGTTCTAGAACGGTAAGTATAATTTACTGATTTGGCAACAAAAGCGGGAACTAAGTAAAATCGTTCTATCGTGCAAAAATAATATTTTTGATGCCATTTTCCAGCACCCACCATCATTCACCCGATCGTTATCATAACGAACGTGTTTGTTATAAAAAAAATGCACAAGTCACAGTTATACAGTGGGCTAAATATGTCATTTTAACATGTAAATTGCTGACAATCTGTCATTTTAACCTAAAAATTACTGAAAGTATGTCATTTTGACCTAAAAATTACGGACAATCTACTGACTGTCAGTTGTCACAATCAAACTGTTATTCATTAAGTTGCAAAAATGCGTATTTTTTCTGGCCGTGGGAAAAATAGGGTAGTGAATTGTACGCTCGTATTTTAAGTCATTCGGCTCCGTTACGCTTCGCTTCGTTTCTCAAATATACTCGCATGATATACGCCACTTTCGCAGCTTTTTATGTAGGTACTACAGCCGCGGCCATAAAAACCGGGACAGTTTTTTTGACCTAATTTTCAAATTGCGAAAAGAAGTGCTGACTCTGACAATTCTAATTTATAAATGTCATCAAAAGTCATTATTCAAATTTAAGCAATGACGTTTGAAGACATTTATTAAATAGAATTGTCACTGTCAGCACTTCTTTTCGCATTTTGAAAATTAGGTCAAAGAAACTGCTCCGGTTTTTTTGGCCGCGACTGTATACTATATCAATGTTGACTTATGATTTTTAATTTTTAAAATTTTAAAGCTTAAAGTTCAATAATCAAGTTATACATTTTGTGTTATTCTGTGTATAAGTGCAAAATAAATCAATTTGCCTACTACGCGACAGTAAACTACTACTACTACCTTGCCATTAAAATTGCATTTTCTATGCAAATATGATCGATTACAGTTGTACGACTTTATATCAATTTATTTGCTACAGTCGTAATTTTTAAATCAGAATCAATATGGTCCTTTATAAATCGTGAAATACCTGAAATGTGTGAAATTTTTCGTTTTGTATGATGAGAGTTGCAAATAGTAATTCAAATCATTATTTCACCATCAACATTACTAGTAGAGTTGATTTAAAATATATCTATGTATGTAAAATCAATTAACTATTTCAGTTTTCTGATAATCTGTAATACGTATGTTCACTCACTTTTATGCTGTTTAACTGTTCAGTTTAATGATTTACCCAAACCCGCATTTTGCACATTTATACCTACACTGGAGTTTTTTAACCTTTGTGAATGTAAATATTGGTACTTCATAAACATATGTATGAGCTGAAATACCAATGCAATAACTTCTTTTGATCTCACTAATTTGGAGGCGTATCACAGCAACCCTATTCACCCAGGTATATTAGAAAAATTTGGAGGAAAACTTAAAAAATGCAGTTCCGATTTTTAGCACAAATGTTTCTTAGTATCCTAGGGGCAACCTATTAAAAGTCCTCGTCTCTGGGGTACGAACCTCGTCGTTTTTGTTAGCAAGAAGCAGTAGAACCAACGTGTTTATTAGAAAAAATCGCGATAATGTATATTATCCGTTTATATTATACAAAAATATAGAAAAAGGTGTTTAGAGTGTAGAATTATAGTTTTCTGCAAAATTTCAGAAATGTTAGCTTACTTTTGTGAAACCGTGTGTATGATGAAGCGCTTTGCAAATCCTAATAAACAAGATTTCATAAAAGTGACTCATATTTCTGAAATTTTGCATGGGACCATAATTCTAGATTTTAAACAACTTTAATTGATGATGCTTTGCCGTCTTCAACACAGAAAGGGTACTTTATCGGAACAAAAGATGTTGCTTAACTTCAAGGGCCTGGGACTTTTAAAGGGTCCTTCCTAAAGTACTAAGGAACGTTTGTGCCACAAATCAGGACTACATTTTTTTAGGTAGATATCTATTATGCCTGTGCTATATTTTTGATTGCAATTTCTAATTAAGCACAGAATGAAAAACAAATAATATTCGCTCCTAAAAAAAGTATTGTGCAGTATTCAAACACTGGCATTTATTTAATGTGTTTCAAAGCTATACGAAACATATTAAAATCTACCCCTTATTTAAATTATAGTTCTGCTACTTCACTGCTTAAACTCGTGTAAGTTAAATAGTATTGTAAGTATAAATATATTCATGTAAATACATATTTATATCTGGTTTCCTTCCGATTAAAAATGTTATGTTTTAATATAATAAACTGTGACCTTAGCCGTCCCTTTTGTATTTACTAATTTATTCTGTGCGTTTTTTTCAGAATCTGCGTGTAGAAGAAATATATTAATGCTATTTATGGCGGTTTACTTAGGATGTTTAAGTTTGCAGAGCATTTTATCATGGTTTTACTGTGTAATAAAGGATTACGGAATATTACGATTTATAAAACCACTCTTACAAGGAAACTCTTATTAGTAATGTAGATACACCATCTACTCAGTAAAAATTCCAGTGTATTTCAGAATGGAAATATATTAGCGCAACCAACTCAAAATGTATACTAGAACATACTACTTTATTTAAACCTCTCAATTGCTCTTCGAAATTGAACATACTAAGAAAATGCAAAAATTAAGACTCATTTGTATATATATCTTTGAAATATTCCGTAATCTACAACGCTTTTAACAACATTAAAATAATAAATAATTAATTATTATCGTTGTTGGCAACAGATAGCGCTACTCGCTCTAAACTATATTTCACTTTGAGCCAGCTCTTTAAAACTGGGGCAGATTAAATTGATTTACGAGAACATTTTCAGAGCAAGATTTGTACATCAAACTATTACATTTAATACAAATCTTCCTTTTAAAGCGATACTTCCACACTTTGTAATTTTATAAGCTATAAGAAATAAAATTCTACAGCAGGATACTAAAGTATCAACGTTGTAGATGGCTACTTTACTTCTAATAGGTACTTTTTGCCACGCTATTTTCACAATAAAGAACCGGAAAATACATGGGAAGTAAATAAAATACTTAGTCGTCGAATTCCACTCTAACCTATGACTACCATCTGTTGTCATTTACCAAAATGCCAAAAAGAATGCAATTGTACACATTTCTAATTGAACATTGTGGTAATAAATTATAACGTTTCACTGAAGTACACAATACCTTTTTAAAATTTTAATTTGTTACTACATGTAAATTGCAACATTTGTGTTAATTGAATTATATTTATTTACTGTGTTTTTCAGAGCAAAGTCTATTCGCATACTGTATAAAACTTTAGAGTTATTAATGATTTTTTAAATCAATATAAAATATCTTCCTTAATAACCCAAGTGAAAAAAATATTAGTGCATACATTTCCAGAGGATTAAGTTTTAATTAAAAAGAGGAGATTTTTACGGTATGATCATTGAACAGCAATTTAAGCATGGAGTTTATAAAAAATCTTTAGCTTCATCAAGTGGAACACTTGTCAAAGTTTATACATTATTGATAATTCCGCATTTCCGCTTGTAAAAGTATATAAATTTTAAACAGGCAAGGCAGTCATATTTGAAATGGATTAATAATTGATTAGTTAAACAAACTGCTATTATTTAGAAAAAAGGGAAATATTTTTAATGTTGAACTACATTTTCTCTAATGTACCGCACCAATAACAACCGGTGATTCTTTGTTTAAGTACAGATGAATAACGGATAAAAGCAATAGCCCCTTAGAAGTAAACTTACACGTTTCTTCTCATATCTTGAATTAAATGTAGGAGTATTCAAGCTAAATCGTTCTACAAGAATGAACAAAATGTAAAAAGAACTTGAATAGAAACTTTCTAAAATAATAAATTGTTATACTCTTATAGAATAAATTAATTCAAAGGCGTATTTAAATACTGATAGAGTAATTAGGAATTTTGCGACCTCGGTGAACTTAGAAAAACATCAATTTAACACTGGAGTTATGGAGTTGTAAATTTGTTTTACAAGAAGCTAAACTAAGCCTTTCTTTGGAATTTCTAAGTTTCCATTTCAAGTTAAAAGTAATTATCGTATTTACTAAAATATCAGTTTTCGGGACAGCATTCAAATATGCACATAAAAGTTGTTATACTGGCAACGCAGCTAGATAATTGTGGCTAGGTTCTACATTTTTCTAGATTCAATCCTCTGTCAGCATTACTTTTAATAAAATCTGTAGTGAGTAGCGACTGTTTCTTCTAGATGGAAAATACAGTCGTAACTAAATCCACAAACTGGATTAAAAAGGTACTCTGCATATTTAAACAAATGATCTAAAATTTATTTAAGTATCTAGAAAAAGCGCTATGTAGCCAGAACTTTATGTGTTTGTTCAAATAAAATCTCACTTTATTTCTTGACAATCACCGCTGTCCTCAGGGGCCAGCAATAAAATAACAGCATGAAATTTTAAAGCTTTTATACTGCGGCTTGTAGGACACGTAAACGTAAAAGTGCAGATTTTATTTTGAAAAGACATTGTTCCCAAAATAGCGCATAACAATAAAAGTATGTACGTTTTTTTGCTCTACAGAATGGGTTCTAGGGCACTATTCTATTTAGCACTGTATTACACTGGCGAGTTCTGTTTGACGTAAAATGTAAGAATTTAATTTTAGCTGGATAAATGCATTTTGTAACAAATTACAATAAAATTACAAGGTATTTTTCGTTCCTCGAAAATTCATACTTTGACATACGTACAGAGTAAATAAATAAATACTCATACTGTATACAGTTGATGTACAATTGCGTTTAAAACAATGGAAACACCAATGTTAAACTAATGCTCGTTTTTTATTGATTTTAACAGCTATTTATGTACCAAGAGAATTATGAAGATGTTTATGCACGTCCGAGGGCGAGAAGCTTACAAGCCTAAGGGCGCTTGGCCTGAGGGTATAAATTAATATCAAGTAATGCTCGTGGTGTTTTTTAATAACTTATATAATTGCTCAGAAAGTGGATGATCAATAATTTCTGTGTACGCATCGACTGTTGATCGCGTTGATTAACAAAAACGGCGTCTTTATAAGGCCTGCCAGCTAGCCGAATGTCGCTAATATGCAAATTATGGCCACTTCATGATATTGGCGCTAGTTGACACCATACAGATCACATAATATTTTCCCTTTACGTGATAGTCCTTATTCAGCCTCAACAATTTATTATATTTTTCCTATTCCTGTTTCCACATGAAGAGATTCAACGAGACATTTTCAAAAATATTTTAACCAAACACAAGCTTTCAAATCTGAAACGTCAAATTCTGTGAACTAGCCCCAATGGGTAAAATATGAACTATTAAAATAAATGTCGAAACAGTCTATCTGGCAGGCTTTGTAAACATACTAACATAACCTATGAACGCAGGCGATGGCATCGACGCATCGAGGTACGCGATTGGTCGCTAACGATGAGCGGGCGTTATGAATCTTAATGTCCGCATGGGCGAGCATTATGAATAATAATGGCCCGGTTATATGGACTTGTATATATATTTCACATCACAGGTATAAACAACAAATAATGTATTAGTAAACTATATACATTGTAATTATGTCTTTCATGTGATCCTTTAACTTTAACTTTAAAAAATCACAAAACTAGAGACGTTCTATTATAAAGCGTTACCGGAAAATTCATTGAAAACAATTCATCGAAACACAATTAATCGAAAGGGCAATTAATCGAAATGCAATTTATCGAAACACAATTTCTCGAATCAGCGATTTATCGAAAGGAAAATGTATCGAAATTTGGCATTGTAAGAATTTCATTAGGTTTTTTGTGGATAATATATTTAGTTTTTTTAAGTTTGTTTTGAGTTTAATTATACTGAACAAATCCATACAAACTTCCCTTCACACTATCACTATCAAGACTAAGGAATTGCAGCATGTTGCTGGCATAGTTAGAAGTTATTGTTGTTTTTTTTATATTTGTAAAAGTCGAAAAACTATTCCTTTGTCATTTGTTTTTGTGTATTTTTTTTTTAATTGATATTGTAAATAATACGCTATGCGTGCATATGTGTATGACCAACGAAATTTGACATAACCTTTGAATATAAAAGGAATTAAGAATACTTATGCAAAAGTAAACATAACACGCCTGGTGTAAAATGGTGTTGACTTAAGCATTCCAGGGACATGCTGCAATTTCTAAGATTTGTTCGGTATAATTAAACTAAAAAAAAATTCAAAATTAATGTTAAGTTCATGAAATTCCTATAATGCAAAATGTCGATGAGTTTTCCTTTCGATAAATTGTTGATTAGATGAATTGTGTTTCGATAGATTGCATTTCGATTAATTGTACTTTTTATGAATTGCGTTTCGATTAGTTGTATTCGATGAATTGTATTTCGATGAATTGTTTTCGATGAATTGTTTTCGATGAATTTACCTAGACTCATTATAAAGGCCAAAAACTTTAAAATTAGTTTCATTTTAATTAAATAAAACATGTAAATCAGCAACAACGCGTCTGAGTGACAACTTTTCTCTAATTTTGATATTGCTTTAATTTTTTCTCTTTCATTTAAAGACTTTCAGAGTTAATTATTACAATAAAACCGCGAAGTGATTACTATAATTAGATGACATGAATAACTTATTTACAAAATATAAAAATTAGTGCTTCCATTTTTTCGTTGGCTCCAAGTGTACTTTATTTATTTAGGTTTCTTTCAAACTTACTGTTTTAGCTTACTAGAATATTTGAATTATTATAATTAAACCCTACTTTAGATTTTCTGATCTTTCTTTAAATATGTTATTGTTTAAAATTCGTTCTATTCATATCTTACACAAATGCTTCACTTGGGAATTCATAAGAAGCGCAGAATATTTCAATCGCAAAATTACATACTGTTGTTCACTCCTCACTAAACGTTTTTAAAGTGTTATCGATTTTATGAATACAAGTAATAACGGAAAATATACTATAATTTTGTAAATTCGATGTAAATTCTATATGTGCCAACCATTCAATGTGAAATTCTCTGTTATTATTTATTATGCATTTGAATTTTCATACTCCTGAATAATGTCCCTAGAAGCTCTTACATTTCGTTGGATTAGAACAATCAGAATGTTCTAGATTAAATTTGAAGCAGTTCAACAAAATTGTGCTCTGGAAACGAATAGCGTTCGCATTCGTACTACGCGTTCTACATTCCGTAATGTTTACATATGCTTATTTACTATTGATTATTGAGAATAGTTAATGTAGTTTTAGAAACACGAGTGTGTATAGATACCATTGGAAACTGCGCATACAGTTCTGAAGCAGAGTTAAAATGGATTCGTCAAAAGTAGTTCTCAAAAAGTTAATCCAAAATTAATATACCCATGAGCTTGGAAGAGATAAATATTATACAAAAACATTTTAGTAGGCTTGACGCTGATTTTAATTACGATATAAGTATCATTATAACGTTAAACTCGATGTAAGTTTGAACCTTTCACATTTTAAAAATAAACACACAATTGACTGTGTTCTAGAAATTGGAAATAAGTTGCCAAATTTAAATTCACTCATGACATTTATGACAGAGCGCTAAAATAAAAATGTACGAGCTTACTTAACTGAAATTTTGCATACATATGCCACTTTCTTTTCTAGTAATTTATTTTAAATGCAAGCTAATAGAAAGTTGGCTCTTTTATAACATTTGAACGCTTAGCAAATATTACATTTTATTTATGTCAAGACCTTTGTTATGTAAATGCTGCTGTAAACACTTTCTTTGAGTCGATTCGATTCGAGGCACAGGAAGAGTTACTTTTTGTTTGTCCTTAAAACGCTTTGCCAAACTGTCAAACTGACAGTTATTAATTTGTGACCAACAAGGTTATTCATAGTAACTAGATTGCACGTTACTTGCTTTCGATTGTTTTTAAGTACTAAATTATGACTATTAATTTTTTTTAAATTCTGTTCGATTAAATCCTAGGAAGAATGCTATGTATAATGAGCATAGAAAAATATTTACTGACCTAGTGCTCTTACAACCCTCTCTATGGTCGTGTTTCAAAGGTCGTAGCCGGTGCAGGAAACTCTACTTTCTATGCTTATTATACAAATAACTATTTTTATCCATCTGACTTCTGTATATTTAATTATGGTGGCACATAAAAAATTCGCGTTGGAACATCTTAGTATAGGCCAAATTCTAATAGGGCTTTCACCATGGTCAAATTTTCAGGCGTTGTCCATACTAACAAACAAAGAAACTGTGTGTACCACAGATATCGCCACCACAAGCAGTAGACCTACATTCTCTTCACGATTGTAATATAAATATAACATCAGAAGGTATATAATGTATTGATAACTGTTTTAAAAAACTGGTGATTTGTTAAATAGTTATTAATAAAAGAAGCAGTATGTGTTAGTATACTCATTACTTCAACTACATTAGAATACAAAACAAAAATGTTGTGAACTATATATAGTTGTTAACAATGTATTTATAAAGTATTTAAGGGAATGTAAAAATACTTATTAAATTCAACTTTGAGCATAAATGAATAGTCAAATTCATGTATAGACACGCCACCTTCTTCTTATTAAGAACTTTAAACAAAAACAAAGGGCAATTGCAGAAAAAAATCAACTCTACCTCCTGTACGTAAAAAAAGGAACAAAAACTAGAATATGACGTTTCAAAATTAGTTTTTTTGTCTTTTTTACTAAAAAAAGAATAATTTAATGATGTGTGAGACAGGAATCAACGTATAGTATTATACAGGGTAGCAAGAGGGGGGCCCCTCCACCTTTTGGGATTAATGTCCGCCAGTACCTTAATGATACCTTTCCAAATCGTTGGATAGGCAGAAGCGGGTCCAGCGAATGGGCAGGTCGGTCAGATTTAAGTCCGCTGGATTTCTTCCTTTGGGGCGACTTTAAAAGTATAAGGTTTACGTAAATAGGCCGGGAGACATTTCAACGTAGAATTTATCACTGCCAGTCTGTGAACGGTGCTCAATTTGAACATTTATTGTAGTTTCCCTTTTTTGTTGTGTCCAGATTAATATTAACTTAAAATAAACGTGTTAGAGTTATTCAGATTAGTACGTTGCTTTCGGATAAATGAACCATTTCTGTTTACTTCAAAAGCGTATTTCACTCACAAATGGATGTTAACCCATGTAAATAAGTAACTTTTTACTTCAAGTGCACGTACTACCTTGACAGTTCTAAGGCACAATCCAATTGTTTCGACAATTAAAAGCAATCATAAGGTGTCTAGATTAATGATTATTAAAAATAAACTTAACATCAATCTACCATCACTTTTTCGCTTTTTCTCAAAAATTAGTGCAGTAAAAGTATTAACGTTTTATATTATTGAAAAGAGAAAAAACATCTCTATCAAATGAGTACAATAAAGGGTACCTAGTCATTTAAAAAAATTGTAGTGGTATTCGCTGCTCCTTTGTTTTTAAGAACCATACTAATATCTTCCTGTAATGAAGAACTAAATACTAGACAACTTTTATTTCAGACATTTTTGATAAAACAAATATTTACCGAGATATATAGAATATTCCATACTTTTCGGACACCCTGCATATGATAGTATATTATATCATGAGGGACTAAAGTACATCATTAAATCCCGTGAGTGAATATTATTTCCTGAGGGCCCGTAGGGCCCTCACGAAATAATCACTCAAGGGATTTAGGCACTTAGTCCCGTGCGATATACGCTATTTTTTGCACTTTTGGGAAAATTATAATCAAGCATTTGAAAAATTTGGAATCTGTCAATTTAGAAACTGACAATTACAATTTTACAATTTTACAGCAGGCCCTGGATAGCCCGAATCAGTTGGCAGTACTGAAGTGTATTGTCAATCTGTCAAATTGAGATTTGCAGGTTAAGTTTTGCGTCAGTGTGTATCAAATGACAAACAAAACCTAACCTACTAACCTCGTGTGTACATACATTTACCATAGTTACGGTAACATTTTTACTTTAGCCCCTAGGGGCTAAAGTAATTACTTCTGTCTCTAGGATTAAATGAACTACTTTAGTCCCTGATATAAGTGACTAAAGTGCTAACTTTAGTCCTGCAAGTGCAAAAAAAGATTTTTTGTGCAAACTGCAGGTTTCTAAAACAAATTGTCAGCTACTAGATCGATTTTTTTTGTATCTCCAATATAGCTGACGTTTTCAAATGCAGCTCACAATAAATTTTTGAGATTAATTCTAATGCGTCTTTAGAAAATATTCCTCCACAAATTAGCTGAATTTTCGCATACTTGATTATAACTATTGCTAACAGTCTCAGGATATAAATCGTAGTGTACTCGCTTGGAGCATACATAACTGTTATTATAAAGTATGATTAAAAATTATTTTTCATGTAGTATGGCTATGATAAGGTCGTAATTTATGAATGCTACTATATTTATACTTAAATGACAAACTTGATATGTGGTTTCTAAGTGACTACGTTTGCGTTCATAAATTAGAAACTATTCCATAACCATACTAGATAAATATAATTTTTTTACCATACTATATAAAAAAAATACACAAATATTTTCTCTAAAGCTTTAAGTTTAATTTAGATGGAATATTGAGACTGTGTATTAAATATTATTAAGAAATATTTTAGAGAAGTGACCGTTGGCGCACATTAGGCTTTCATTTAATTTTTAACAAATTTTTTCTTAGTAAATTTTGCTTAATCTAGCCAGATTATGATACTTTACGAAGCCGATTACGATCACTTTACTCAACTCTGTACACAATAAGCATTTTTGTGGCGATGGATACTACTTCAGGTTCTACATAAGCATCCTCTTTCTATCGCAATAGATGATAAAACTGCTAACCACATTTTTAAAATGTCCATCTGGTACGACCATTCTGGGCCACACTTACAGTGCTTTGCAAAACGTATGCAAAATATGAGACTTTCTTATTATTCGTTTCTAACAAAAATTTACTCTTCATAAAAGTTTGTGCATAATTAAAACCAGGTTTTAAGAGTACAATATATTTTAATTGTTTAAACAGCTTTATTTCTATTTTTAAGTTATGGGAAAACTATTTAAAAGCTACGTTGCGATATACAATTTCGATAAAAAATAATCGTTTTTAGCCTTCTTCGCTTTTTAAACTTTTATAAGGAGTATTTTGTTTAGAAATCGATAATAAAAAAGTGCATACTTTTTGAGATATTTACCCTGGTTTTGCAGCTAAACGAACTAATTATTTTCCTAAATTTAAGATGAATATTGCTTTGTACAATAGGAAACGGTGGTAGCAAATATTTAAATTTAATTATCGTGTTTTTATTTTCATTTTGTAAAACACAAGTTGTTTTGATAGCAACATTACACTTGTTAGTAAAGCAGTAAATTTAAAAGTTAAATTCCGGAATAAACAACCTTTAGAATTGATTTTCATTTCTGCCCACCTTTCAAATCACCCTAGTTATTCTGAATGATTTTAGTATTGACTTACTGTTACTCTGTGTCCGATATCGCCAGGAATAGGCAATCTTTTTGATGTTGATAATCCCTAGTGTATGATTTTCCTTATTCGGCAAAATAGTTATTGTAACTCAGATACACGACTGTATATTCTTTTCTCTCTGGTGTTTGCATTTTAGAACAATATTTATTATTTTTAATTTCTCTCCTGGTGCCTTTTACCTAAATTTTTTTGATTGCGTCAACCAAATGCTGCATATGAATGCATACTGCAACTACAAAGTTCCAGACTGCAAAGCACACTCCAGAGAAATATTTCATGGGGCTATAAATTTTAATATATAGCGGTTTCGTGGCAACAGCGAAGGTGTTGATAGTAAAACCTCAGGAGGAAGTAGATTACCGGAACCATAAATCTTATCATCTGCCATATTTACAAGTAAGCAGAGCTCATTACACCATTACTGCATAATTTTGACACAGACGAAAGCTTTGAATAATATTGCATCAAAACTTTAAACTGTTGCGCTTTTGTATCTACTAAATTGGAGCAGAAAACACTGCGGTGATTAAGTTTGGGTTGCAGTTTGGTTTTCCAGTATTTAATTACCGGGACTAGTTGCAGCTTTCAACTTTGAAAGGCATGTGTGACATACATGCAGAATGCGTTCCCGAAAAAGTTTCACCAATAAACTTTTAATGGCGCACTTTGTCATGTGAAGCTTTTCACGTGATTAAACAAGATTTTTTAGTCTAATAAGAAGAAGACAATTACCTATATACCTGATTATTCAGTTTGCAATGTATTCGGAGTATAATTAAATGTAGCCACATTTCATCTAGTACATTTTCAAATGTTGTAGTTTTCAGATTTCTCACGTATTGTACAATTCATTGCCATCTTCGCAGCCAACTTATAGCGTCGTTCACATATCGATCCCGCCAGACTTTGCTGCACCGAAATATGTTATTCGATTAAATGCATCGCAGCATGTATGCAAGCATTTACTCTTCCGATATCTCCGTAATGGTAGAGCGTATCACGGCTCTGTGCCCTATTTGAAAAGGCATCGCGGCGAGGTTTAAATAGTATTTCGCGTTTATAAATAAAAATAACAACGGATAAGAAAATACCTCTGGTTCTATGGTACCACGCTTGAAGTAACGTGTATCGCGAACATTAACTCGCATTATGATCCAGCCCATAAAAAAGACATATCTCTGGTGTTCCCCCTGTATTGGTGTCATTCCTTAAAGTGGTTGGCGTTGAGACAATCTGAATAGATGGCGCATCCATCGGCACTTGTGGATAGCAAGATATTGGTTGCGTGCTCTGCAACAAAAAAGCACCACCTGATAGATTTTGTACCCTTATTGGGCTAAAGTAAACCAAGGGAAACTGTCCATTTGTGCCCAGCATTTGCAAAGGATGAGAGAACAATCATTCAACCTTGTGATAATCACTGAAACTTCTTTGTGACCTGATATAATTCATATTCTTATTTTGGCGAAATACCCAAATTAGAATATGAATTCAACCTTGTTACAGCTCAGTTACTTAAATCCTTACTAAGAAGTATCAGTCAAAGCAGGATTTGCAAAACTGCAATGAGCCTGCAATACATATTCAGAGTTGCTTTAATAAATCAAACTTTGTTACAGTTCTATTTACCTACTTTTGGTGCGAATTTGCAGTACCATTATAATATCTTATACCTCAATGACTTGATTCTACTAGATTTATTTAACTTCCAAGACAATCGTTTACGAAATTGGATTTCCCACGTCCTTAAATTAAATTAACCGTGTAATTTAATTTGTGTCTGTCGTTGGGACATTTGTAACCAACGGTAGTTCATTATTTTAGAATCTCTAACTTCATTGTGCGACGTGGCCTATAGGGATGAAAATATTAAAACAGTCATATGTACGCAAGGTGTAACAACGTAGTAGATGAAAGCCTGTTCCATAATGGAATAATTGTTTTGTTAATAAAGCAATTAGCTTTGATTTTTTAATGCGATTATCTCTCGATAGCGGTAACTTTAGTAATCAAATATGATTTTTTTACTCATATTAAACAATATGTACACTATTGATGCATGTTTAGTTGAGAAAGTCATCAATTATTCAGGCAATGAAATAATTTTTCACTGTTGTTAGCCAATCATATGCCGATCTGTACATTATTCTTTAGTACTAATCGTGAAGGTGAAACATAAATCACGAGGCGCTAATAAATACAAACTTCAACCTTACTGTCAGGTAAAAAATTAATAAATAGTATATTACGTAGCATGAACTGTATGTGACACTTTTCAAGTCGAGAATGCAGTTTGGGAAATCGACGCTCGAGGCTCCCTAAGCATTTGAGACCAGACAAGTTGCTTACAGTTTTGTGGTTAGTACATTATTTTTACAATACTTGGGAAAATGAAATAGTAATAAATAATAATCTGTCAAAACTTCAATTGTTGACAACGACCTGTCCAAAACTACATTTTTTATATTTTAGTAAATTAGGTAGCCTAAAACTGACAAAGCAATTCGTAATACATTAGCACGTAATATTCACTTATAATTCAAGTTAGGACAGTAAGTAGGGCCCAGCCGGATGCATATGAGGCACCACTTTAAAAATGGTGTCTTGGTATCTACAGGGTGTTCCAAAACAGTTTGTGTCAAAAAAGTATTAATTTTTATATGGCTATTTAAGCCCCTATAAGTTCTACGTTCAATTCTAACCTTTCTTTTAAATTGCTTTTATCGTTTCCAACTTATGAACGTTTTTAGTATTTTTTGTCAATATCAAGCTTTTATTTCAAACGTCACGTTTTCTCCGCTTTTAAATATTTTTCTCCTGGTTGTCCACTAGGAAACAAAAATAGTAAAGCTTCATAAAAATTGGATATTTTAATTCAGGGTGTTCAAAATACAGGTTGAAATTTTTGTATCTTAAATATTTATTTTCTTAATTTTTTAAACGGAATTTCAAAGAGAAATTTAGCCTTTAATAAAAATCACGATAAATGTATACTATTTGGCGCATGATTTATAATGCCGGTGGTAAAAAAACCGATTTGCGGTTAATCGGCTTAGAGTTAACCACGGTTTTTTTATATATCGAATACCGTAAACCGGTTCATGAACCGGTTTGTAATAAAAATTACGATTCTAAGTTTGATTACGAAAAATTTGATTGCCAGAACGAGACGATGTTATAAGCAAAAAATGTGTACTATTCAATATTTTATCTTCAGCAATACATTCTGGTTCAATGTATTCTTTGTTTGGTTAAAAAGAGTGCTGTAATATCTATTACCGTACTGAGTGAGATAGTATCTATCTATACCGCATTCAGTTTTCGATTTCAAAAAATCCACCATTAACCAAAAGTCGGTTAACCGTCAAATCGGTTTTTTACTGCCACTATTATAAATCATGCGCCAAATACATAATACACATTCATCGTGATTTTTTATTAAATGCCTAACTTTACAAATACTCTTTGGGAATAAAGTGTATGGGGTCAAAATAAAGAAAATTTAAGGCTTTATTTATTCCTATAATAAAATATGGGGTGTTCCATTTAAAGTAAAATGAGAAGATAATGATTAAAGATATTGAAATTTGAAATAGTATTTTGAACACCTTGTATTAAGATATCCCATTTTCTGAACTTTTTGAATTCAAATGACGACCCTCTCAATTTTCAGAGTAGAAATATTCAAAATTGTGACGTTTTAGATAAATGAAGCGAAAAAAAAGCGAAAAACCTCCTACCTTGGGCACATATACAGAACAATAAGTACCACTTGCTTCAACTTCTTATGGAAGGGAAAATAGAAGGAAGAAGAGGTGTAGGACAAAGGAAATGCTCCTGGCTCAAGAATATCCGGGTCTGGACCGGATTGAAAACACATTCGCTAATTAGAACAGCGAAAAACAAGGATGAATTTGCCAGAGTTGTTGCCAACCTTCAATAATGAAGATGTACTTTAAGAAGAAGAAGATAAATGAAAACTTGATATTTGACAAAAAAATCTTAAAAACGTTTGTAAGTTGGAAACGCTACAGGCAATTTAAAATAAAAGTTAGAGTTTAACGTAAAACCTATACGGGGCTTGAATAGCCGTATAGAAATACAGGGCGTTTCATTTCAAAAATTAATACTTTATCAAGCCAAACTTTTTTGGTACTCCTTGTATATGTTAAAATAATTTTAAAATATACCTCCTTCAACCCCCATTAAGATCGTCTAGATATAATTTTTTATCGGAAAAGAAGTAAAGGCGTAATCGGAGGACCGGCGCACTAAATGGACAACATGTTTAGCTAATACAGTAAATGAATACAACAGTAACTACAAAATAAAACACGGGAATTATTATGAAATATAAATTATGTATATATATAAATAATGCATAACAAAATAATTTTAAATTATATACACCGTTTTCCAAAAATGTTCAATAAATGAAAATCGTTGTTATTCTTGATTTCATTAAAAATTATCCCTTATAAAAGTTTGTGCTTCATTTAAAACTAGTTTTAGAAATATAAATTGTTTCAATAATTATTTTACCGTTTGGCGGAGAGCGACATAACCAGTTTCTTTATCTTAACTAAATTTTCGATTGAAAAACGATGAAAAATAAAAAAATTATATTATCTATCGAAACGTTATTCCTGAAATGAATTTTCAAGTAACATAATATTTCTCTTATAACTTTTTTCACAAATTTTAGAAACAGAAGTCTTTCACTCTTGTTGCAATTTAAATTAAATGAATTTTCTGACAAACCGTAAAACAATTGAAACATACTATATTCCTAAAATTAGTTTTAAATGATACACAAACTTTTGTAATGAGTAATTTTTTAAAGAAATGAATAATAAAAAATATTTGCGTTGTTTGGAAATTTTTTAGAAACGGCTGTATACATAAGAGATGAATAAGTTTATAAAAAGTACAGTAATTTACAAGAATGTGTATCTCTCGTGTTTTTAATACCACAAAATTCTTTGCCCAAGCGTAAACTATACATAATATCATTTTTATAGATATTGTTGACAAATCTATTAAACGTTATTTTCAATTATTTTGTGTTTCGGGAAACTTCTTTTCCCTGAAAGCTACTTATTTATTTATCAAAGTTTGGGGTACACCCATAAAAGTATCTACTATTACAGCAACTTTACAACATTAATATATACCTATGTTAAATTGTTAACTTAACTTAGAGATGTTTTTCAAAGCGAGGAAGAAAACAAAGTAAAAAGCCTGTAAAGGGTTTACTCAACACTTTCCCCGCCAGTGGACGTTGTAACACTAAATAATTTAAAAATAAAGGAAATTAGGAGTACAAAATATCTTCAAGTTTCTAATAATACTAAAACAACAGAATGAAACACTTGGTAATGCAAATTACATCAATTTTCAGATAAAAAATATTACCGGTGATAGAATTCGAACTTCAGCGTCTGCGAACGAGCTGCCCATTCGATATCTTTGTTCGGCGCTAACCCACGGCCTAAGCGCGCGTTCGATTCCAGAGCCACCGGGACCGTTCGAATTCCTGCGTTACAGCTATGTTTAACGTAACCCACTTATTCGTTGCTCCTTGTTGTATCGTACAACATTTATCCTGTATTTGTTAGACGCCATTTTTATCAAGGATAAATCCTGCGTTATATACAAATGACTACTTCTATGTATTTCTCAGGTAATGCAAAAACAAACAAAATTTTATTTTTGCAAGGTTCTCATTCTGTATATAGTTGTCTGAAATTTTTTCGGTTTCATGCCATGTAGATATATAATGTGTACCTATACAAAATATCGTCTTCCTCCAACAAATAGTTTTTGAGTTATACCGCCAACAGAGAGATATGCAGACAGACCCTGAAACGTGAAGATCTGAAGAAATCTCGGAAGGTGATTTTTTTGCCGTCTAAATCTAGACTCGTGTAATATATCCTGCCTTATGAAACTTGTTCTTTAATATACTATACATAGTAAAGAGATGACACTGACTGCGCAGGTGACTGTTTCTGCAGTCGGTAGCTG
>OW679194.1:109032687-109289135 GCA_940337035.1 Agriotes lineatus
AGCCGCCAAAAATAATTTTGAAAAAGATTTCTATAAACTTATGAATAACGCTGTATTTGGAAAGACTATGGAAAATGTTAGAAAATACAAATCAATAAAATTACTTTCTAAATGGGAAGGTAGGTACGGAGTCAATGCATACATATCAAAACCAAATTTTCACAGCATTACTATTTTAAATAAAGATGAAAACTTGGTACTCATAGAATTAGATCGGTTGGAAGTAGTTTTTAATAAGCCAATATACGTAGGATTTTCAATTCTAGATCTTTCAAAAATTTTAATATACGATTTCCATTATAAATATATTAAACAGAAAATGGCTAATAATGCAAAATTGCTTTACACCGACACTGATAGTCTTGTATATCATTTTACCTCCACGAATATATACGATTTAATGCGAGAAGATATTCACAAATTTGATACAAGCGATTATCCACCAAACAATCCATATAACCTTCCGCAAGCTAATAAAAAGGTTCTAGGCCTAATGAAGGATGAAATGGGGGGAAAAATAATTACAGAATTTATTGGTTTACGTGCAAAAATGTATGCTTTGAAAACACTAGAGGATGTTGAGAATGAGGAATTTAGAATTACAAAGAAAGCTAAAGGTATTACCAGAGCTGCTTTGAATAGAATTACATTTGACGATTACAAAAACAGTCTTTTTAATAACGAGACTGTATTTTGCGAACAGCGAACAATTAGATCAAAAACCCACAATGTCTTTTCTTTAAAACAAAGAAAAAAGGCGTTAGACTGCCACGATGACAAAAGAATAGTAAACTATATTTATACAGATACTTTGCCTTGGGGGTACCAACTGCCAAACACATGAATATAAAGTACGCACATCTCTGCAATACTCATTATTTGAATACAATCATGCAGAAAAAAACCTTTGACAGTCGTTCTAAAATTCAATGGATCAGGCTAGCCACCTGTCCAGACTGCGGTCGAAGAAGGCTTAGAAAACATGCAAACACATTTGATAATCGTCATCCTAAAATTCAATGGACCAGGCTAGCCACCTGTCCAGGCTGCGGTCGAAGAAGGCTTATATAAAACACCTTTGATGATCGTCACTCCTATTTTTCTCTAAAATTCAATGGGTCAGGCTAGCCACCTACCCAGACTGCGGTTGAAGAAGGCTTCACAGCTGGAGGGACTCATACAATTGTATATACGTTTACTTACTGCAAATAAACAATTTTTTCTGCAATATGTTTTTTATTTTCCTTGCTTCTCATAATGTATAAGTAATATGTAAACAGTATAAGATATCTCAGTCGGCACAATGTTGTCGTCGCAGCAAAATTCAAATATACAGTGGTTGAACAAAGATCTGTACGTTAAAAATAAAGAAACCTATAATTATCATTTACGTAATGCTATAGGACGTAACGATTTGCAAACTTTGAAGTATATATTACAAAAAGTTGGTATTGCTATACCTAGTAAAACTCTTATTTGGGCTACGCACTTTAAAGCTGTTGAAACTGATGTCGTAAGTGAAATTTTAAGAACTATGTTAGATGCTTTCGATGTTATTAGAAAAATTATTAACGAAGTAAGAGGGAGAAAGTTGAAAATTAATAGTGAGACAGATCTTAACTTGGTGCTATCAAAATTATCTCTACACCACACCAGTTCCTACGAGCAGCATTTTCTTATTGAAATATTATTATCATCTGACTCTCGAATTGAATTTGTAGCAGGTGAGCAGCAGCAGCAACAATATCCATATTTTCTTCACGATGCGATCTTCGAGGCTGCCTATTATGCTCGCATCAAGTTTATAGAAGACGTGTTCCAGTATTTGAATACACACCACATAGCTTATATATTTCAACCCAGCGCTGTACATCAACACAAAGATATTTTTAAATGGCTTGAGGAAAATATCAGAAAAGCTCAAAATGGCGAAGCTGTCGGTTGGAGAACTGGTCCTTGTTCCGGTCCTTGGCCCTCAACAACACCTCAAGACTATATTGATACTTACTCTTTGTTAAGTTCTGTTTCACTCATGAATACGTAAGATATTTAATTAAATAAAAACATGTATGAAAATAAACGTCTTTTATTCAGTATTGTTAAGGTTAAGTTCTGTTTCACTCATAAATAAATAAGATATTTAATTAAATAAAAAACTATGTATGAAAATAAAATGTCTTTTATTCAGTACTATTTATAATATAAATATAACTATTACTACCTAATTTTATATGAATTTTTATTGGCGACATATGAGGTGACAGGGCCGGTGCAGGCAGGCTGAATTCATATTCAGCCTGAAATTCAGGTTGCGGTTGCTGCTGGGGAGGCTGCGATTGTTCTGCTGGCGGTTGCTCGGGATATGGTGATGGAGATTCCTGGCAATATTCGCTCCCGCAGGTGTACGAATAGCCGTCATCATCGACAACCAGGACATCTTCATCATCTATTGCTGAATATGATGGTGGTTGCTGAGGCTGCGATGATGATGGCGATTCTGGTAACCCCTGGCAATATTCGCAACCGCAACATGAAAAGTCGTCGTCAACATCAATGGTCGAATGATCGTCGTCGTCGTCGTCGTCGTCAACATCAATGGTTGGAGGATCGTCAACATCCTCCATACCCGACCAAACGTGAGGGTCGTCTTGAGGCTGGTGCCACGTCCACGATCCCTCATCGCTGTCGACGGTGGTGGTTGATGTTGACGATGAAATAGCAGGCAGTTGTTGGCACATTGGACTCATGTTGAATTAATGTTCCTATAGCAGACCAGTTATTCTTATATACATGCAAATTTCCTCCTACTACTCTATACTGCGCAGCAGGAGGTCCAGATTAAGCGTCCGCAGCAGGATGCACATGTGCAGATTAAGTGTCAACTAATGGCAATTAATGCCACTCATTATACCACTTGTGCAAAATGTGTACATTTTGTTTAGCACATTGCACTCTTGTACCAATATGATGGGAACAAAAATTAGCATTATACAGGGTCTTTAATTGCTTTATATTGGGGCAAACTGGTAAATCAATAAATTTTACATTATCAGTTTGTTCACCAATCAACATTTTTTTAATCCATATTCTTTTATCTAATCCTTTGAGAAATATGAAATCATTAGTTTGTATGATCCTCCGGATGTACAGAGATAATTCTTCGTAGGGTATTGTTCCATTATTGTTCCATTCTAGTCCATGCAGATTTGTTGTAAGCCAAACCACCTGATCTTTTAAAGCGTCTGAAAGGTGCTCGTACGGTATCGGCGGTTCTACAATCTGATGGATTGTATCATTTGTATCACTATCATATACAGCTATTTCTTTACAAATAAAGTTGCTATTTTTATACTGAAAACCTTGAATATCAATAAATTTCATCGCAATCACTATTGTTGTTATTGAACGAACAGACAATCTGCAACTAATCGTGCAACATCTAGTTAACTATTTTTATGTCGCTGGTGAAAGGATTATATTTTACTTTTCGATCGAATAAAATCAATGCGTAAGCTGATGTATTTTGCGGTATATCAGTATTGGTTTCGAATTCAAGCCGAATATCTACAGCACCGCCTTTTAATGTCTCATTTTGTCTATAACAATCTATTACAACTAATGGAGCTATACTTTTGAATTGCACAGGTGCAAGAACAGGTTGATTGTCATGCTCGTAGTAAGACGATTGAAATCCTGCAAACATTTCATACAGTTGAGCATAACGATTGCTGGAAAATTCTAGATTTAAATTATCATAGGGGTATCTTTCAGAATTGAGGTAGAGTGTAATATTTCTTAAATCGCAAGAATCAAATTGACTCATATTTTTATTATTTTTATTTTTTCTGTCTGTCTGGAAACCTACAATAATGTAGCGTGGAGTTTCTACTTGACTAACATTTTTTATTGCCCAAGTGTGTCGTTTTGTTTGCTGTAATACTGGATACTCATGCAATTCCCAACTTCTAAAATTTATTTCCAGCTGACTACTCTGCTCAACGTATTTTAATAATTTTAAACGATTTACATCAGCCACCGAAATATGCGGCACTCTCCAATACACTTTTGTTAATTCTACTTTAAGCTTTTCATCAGCCGTAGTATTAATAACAGCATTTAAATCATGATTGCTTCTAATAAGTACTAATTCTTGACGAACGTTTAGTAAAATCTTTCTAAAGTCTTCAAAAACTCCCATCAGCATTTCGCAGGGGACAAATATCTGAAAATTGCCTTTTAAGTCAACCAATCCCTCAATAGTTGTTTTGGTCGGAGCCCAACCTGCATTCTCTAAACGAATACTTTGGTTCGAATTATATGATACGTAAGCTTTCATAGTTGCAGTTATACCGACATTTCTCACGCGATCAATCGCTACACCATTAAGTTCATATCTAATTTCATCAAGTAGGTGAGATATGCCTAAATTTACAAATGATCCTGTTGCGGTAGGTTTACTATCTGCATTCTTTAACAATTTTCCTTCAAAACATATAACACTGTTGCACGGTAATGTGTACACATCTTGATGTAAAATAGGTATTCGTATTTCATCATTATTATTAAATGTTGTAGAAGAATAGGGTTGGTGCGTATGTTTCTCCGCATAAATAATTGAATTATCTTGAAAAGCTTTTTCAGTAACGTTTAGTACTTCTGAAACCGTCATTTTTATTTAATGATGATGATGATGATGAAAAGCAAGCGCTCTTAATATGACAGAGTATTAGAATTTTTCTAATATTAACAACAAAATTTAATTTAATAACGGACCAGATGTTTTCTCTTCTTCCTTTTCCCTTCGCCGTCGTTACTTCTATCAGTTAACTTAAACCCCAAAGATTTTAGGAACAGTTTATTGTCAGATGTTAATCTGTCGACTGCAGGTAGTCTACTAATGTCGGATACAAACTGTTCATCCCTAATATATGTTTGTTGTTGCTGCTGTTTATTTAAAGAGTTGTATCTAACCACCATTTTGTTTTTTGAGATGCAACCTTACCGTGACGGTTTCTCCGCAGAAATTGACCAAATTACCATTTTGATCCAGTATTTGTATGACAATGTTATCGATAATTCTCGTATTGATTGGTAGATATATAACATTAGAAGGATTTTCTACAATTTTAAATCCTGGTGGATCTGTAGGGAAAAACTGATGAACTCTGTCTACAGCACTGCTGTTGTGATAAGTTCCAGTTACGATATTACAATCAATACATATAGTATTAACTTCAAATATATCTACAGGATTATCGGAAATATATCTGCCATAAGGTTTCAGTTTTTTGGGTTTGAAGCCTAATAATTGTCCAATGCTATCTTTAGCAGTAAAATCGATTGCAAAGGTTGATTTTATTTCGCTCCTGAGTGTGTTATTATTAGCTTTAATACGTAGCACAGGTTCTGCTCGTTGCTGTACAATATTTTCTAGTACATCATTACCACCACCCGTTTGAGGAGAGGGTAGCTTAGGCTTTGTTAAATTACTTACACCACCTATACCTAGTTCACGACGAATATATTGATTAATATCATTGACTTTATAAGAACCTTCGGGTATTTCAATTACACTAGGCTTACCGTCAATGTTTGTATAATGAAATTTATTATTATCTGATTCGATATTAGGTATAGTATTATATGCTTCAAAACTGATTAATCCTATAACGTATTCAGATTCAGAATCCAGATGTATGGACGGATACTGAGCCGTGAGAACAGATTCGTTCCCAGACAGTGTAAAAGTCCAGGACATGTTTAATATTAGACAGTTTAACTAGAACTGAAACAAAACATCTGGAGGCTATTAATTTAATCTGTCAGCCGACGACCTCCTCTCAGAATATTATATATTATTATGAGAAGACGTTGGTGATTAGATTACTGCTGCTGATCATATTGCGCACACATGCCAGCCATGACATCCTCTGACGTATCAGTTTTTGTAATAGCTTTACTAATATTTTTTGTTGAAGGTAATGATGAGAAAGAGATGGTTGTTAAGCATTTACATAAGTTTGGTTATCTTGAAAACGGTATCAACATTTCAAATTTGAGTAAGGTACATTTTAGCACGGCTTTATCTTTATTTCAAAAAGATTATGGTTTACCTGCAGACGGTAAAATTAACGAGGAAACTATTCAATTTATACGCACTCCACGCTGCGGAGTAAGAGACAATAGTGCCGACTTTACTCTTGGTACTACCAAATGGAAATATAACACTACTATAAAATGGCATTTTCCTACAATCCATATGAGCATATTAAATGTGACTTTGACTGCATTTTCTACCTGGGAAAAACATTCATCGTTAAAGTTTTCTCATGATTTTGAAAACCCCAATATTTTAATATCTTTCAAACAAGCTGCACATAATTATAGTTGGAATAGTAGAACTTGCATAGTTCCGTTTGACGGTCCTGGAAATATTCTCGCTCACTCGGATTTTCCACCACATAACGCTGCAGGTAGCAGTGTTGTTGAAATACATTTAGATCAGAATGAAGACTGGTATTTTGATGGTATAGATAAACCTTCCAAGAATAAAGTAAGTTTATTTTATGTATTACTTCATGAAATAGGTCATACTTTAGGAATTAGACATTCCCATAATAAAGCTGCTATAATGTACACATATTTCGAATCTGCTCACGTAACAGATTTGCATGCTGACGATATTGACGCACTTCAGTCGCTATATGGTAAGCCTTTATCACCACCATCACAACCAACCCTATCAACAATAGTAACAACAAAAACTAAAACAGTAACAGCGAAAACAATATCATCCAAAAGAACAACTTCAGAACCAACTCAGAACAGAAATATTCCTCCAGCTCCAGCTTTGTGCAATATTGATGTAAATACGCTATTAATTATAAATAAACGTATGTATATGTTCTATAGGAATTGGGTTTGGACATCATCTCTAGCAGAAGATGAACATACTTTTGAGGGGCCTCTGTATATACCTGATTGGCTTCCGTTTGTACCGAAAAAATTTTCAAAAATCTCTGCAGTTTATCAAAGACCTCGAGGCGAAGTTGTCTTATTTATTGATAGGTTAGTTTATTTAATAGATTTTCCCAGTCTTCAACTTATACCAGGCTTCCCTAAACCTTACAGTTCGCTTGGAATGACTGATAGCAGCAGGATTCATGCTGCAGTAAATACCTACACAGGTCGAACATATATCTTTTACGATGACAATAAATTTATCGAGTTGGATGAATGCACATTTAGACCTAAAGTTTACGGTCTAATTTCTAATAACTTTCCAGGTTTGCCTCCCAAGATTAATTCTGCATTTAGATACATGAACGGCTTGATATATTTTAAAAAGAAGAGAATTTACTTTGAATTTAATGAATTTACAAATACTATGGTTAGAGCTAATAAAAATGATTTGTTGTCATTGTTTAACGTAAGCTGTTCAAATACAAGTCTTTTACAGCAGTTAAGAGATTTATTATCCAAATTACTATCCCTCGATGTATTACTAACAGACACGAGATATGAAAATGAGGATGATGATGAGGAAATTTATTAAATTTGTTGTAAATGTATGTAATTTGTTATGTTACATCTCATCAATTGTAAATGTGCTTACTAGAAATAAAACAACTTTTTAAACAAATGAGTTTTATTTTCCTTTTTCCTACATCCTATTTATTACAATTATTTTCTATAATACATTCTAATTTCTTTTTTAAAACTGGCTCTAGCACCAGCGACATTTTATCTATTCTATCCTTAAACCTCATCCTGTCGAGTGCGCACAATTGCCAGTAATTGTGCGGAAGATCATCGTCATTTTCCACTTCTCTCTTATGGAAATGATGGATTTGAACAATAGGGTAAAATTGAACCTGCTTGCTGTTGCAGGTGTTGCTACGCCTATTCCTAATCTTCTTTATTATACTGCTCCATTGACAGGGCATGATTGAATTGATCTATTAGGAGAAGGAAGAGCTGATCCTGCTGCTGCTGCTGATGCTGCTGTCGCTGCTGCAGATCGCTTAATTGCAGGTGGAAAAACTGTGTTGACATATCGTTTAATTTCTGATATGTCTCCACATCCTTTTTCAACACCTCTAGCTTCGCCAACCAACGGTTAAGTTGCATTCTATATTCGTCGTACGGTTGAGTTTGGTGACTCATGATGTGTGGTCGAGGTTGGTGACTCATGGTGTGAAGTCTGTGCAAAGCTCCTCGGGGTTAAATATCAAGTTACGAGAACATTCTCACACAATGACTTCATACATTTAACTTGCAGATCTGCAGATGTACAACTACAGCCATCTGGAAGCTATTAATTTCAATTACACATGGTATTGTGCAAAAACTGAAGACATAAATGTCCGCAATTTACAGAATCATACGTTTGAAATGTCTGTTGATTATATTTAATACGATGACAGCTACCACCTTTGCTACTTGTCAAATATTTCACAATCTCTTTTGGCGGTTGTAAGTCTCCAAAACTATCAAAGTAAATTGCATCTTTCCCACGTTTTATGTAAGCTACCCAATGTGTGCCAAGATTTGTTTTATCATCTAAATTTACAATACCACATTCTATATTACGAACCTGTTTCGGTAAATCATCCCTCATAAAGATACCTCGAAAGTTTGGAATTTTTAAACGTTTAGCGTATGATTGTAAATCGATATTTGTCAAGGCGCGGTTTGGTAGCTGCATTACTAGTTTTTTGTCATGAACAATCCGTATCCTCTTTTATAAGGTCTTAGATATAACCCTTTACCCAAAGCGATTGTTTCCATCGTTTTATTATGTCTTTCAGACTCTGCTAATTGTTTCTTTGCAGACTCGGTATCTTTAACTGCCTTTGCAATTCCTGCAGCTCCGCCGCTAAGAGCTCCTAAAGCGCTAAGAGCTGCAAAGATTGGAATCAAAGGTAAAATTCCTCCTGTTTTAGGTACAGGTATTACGCGTGGAGTTTTAATAATTTTTTTCCTTTTTATTTTATTAATTGCCTTAACAGCTATATTCGCGGCATTGCTTAAGTCTTGTTGCAAACGTCCTCGGCCTCCTAATTGAGATCTTGCTTTTTTCAAGATTTGATTGAAAGTAAGAGCACCACCACAACGACGTTTACCTTTTTTCTTTTTACCACTTTGACTTTTTTTCTTTTTAGCCCCCATCCCCATCTTTACTTTTGTTTTCATAGCTGCAGTTACTCCTACAGCTGCAGCGCGTTCACCTAAGTTAGCGTCTGAAGCCCTAATACGCTCAAGAGCCTTTTTAGCTAAAATACTATCAGCTTTGTGTCGTTCCGCTATATTATCGGAATATTTTGAGTATGCCAAATCGTGCTCGCGACACGCTTGATCTAATTTGTTAATTCCAGGATCTCCTCTTGCAATTCTTTTCTCTAGTTTTGTTCCTGGTCCGCAATATTGATATCCTGGTATGTGCAATTCGAAAGGCAATTTATTAATAAGCGTATTGACTACACCTGCGCCTCGCTGTCGAATGACTGGTTTACTGTTTCGATGACGAGGCATTTTATAGAACTGAAAAGTGGCTGATTAGAACCTTAATATATATATTAAGCGTATAGCTGTATTAGTATGAGTTTGCAATTAGTCGTCATGAGGGTAGTTAAACTAAAAAATAGCTTGCCAATAAAAAATCATGATGATAATCATACTACATCTCTAAGCAGGAGACACGGGCCGTTGTTACCTTCCACGATACGATGTCTCGTTCTAGGTCCATCGAATTGTGGTAAAACAAACATACTTATTTCGCTAATAGTAGATGCTAATGGAGTAGGATTCGAAAATATTTATATATATTCAAAATCGCTGTTTCAAGCAAAGTTTGAATATCTAAGTATGTTGTTTGAATTAATTCCTGAGGTTGGTTATTATACATACAGCGATGGTGTGGACATTGTACCACCCGACCAAGCTAAATCTAACAGCATTTTTATTTTTGATGACATTGCTTGCGACAAACAGGACGTTATGAGAGAATATTTTAGCATGGGTCGGCATAAAAATATAGACTGTTTCTATCTTTGTCAAACATATGCATGTATTCCTAAACATCTTATTCGTGATAATGCTAACATGCTGGTGTTGTTTAAGCAGGATGATCTGAATTTGCAGAAGGTCTATCGAGATCATGTTAATACCGACATGACTTATGAACAATTTAAAGAAATGTGTGCTTATTGCTGGAATAGACATAAACACGGATTTTTGGTAATAGACAAAGATAGTGATTTAAATAATGGTCGCTATCGTTATGAATTTGATTCGTATATATACATCTAACAATTCTAGTAATCTATTATTCGATAGATAGCTGTTAGTGTGTGAACTGGTCTGGTTTTGAACAGTTTACCTACCTATCTGTCCACCTGTCTAACTGTCTGTCTACCTACCAGTCTACCTGTCTGTCTACCTACCTGTCTACCTGTCTGTCTGTCTGTCTGTTTACCTACCTAACAGTCTGCTTACTCATCAATAATGAAAACGAGTACAGCAGCAGCAGCAGCATCGTCAGAACTTATTAAAACTAAAAATATTATAAGACAGAAAGTTAGAGCTCTTAAGGAGGGTAATTTGCAGCAACAACAGATCCTCGGAGAGTTTTTTAAGCCTGTTACAGAAAAAGTGCAGACTGTTGTAGGAGAGATAAAGAAAAAAGAGCATCTTCCATCACTATCACAATTTACACCTTTCAAATTGAAAAAGCAAGTTAAATACAATTACGACGATGCTGATGATGATGATAAAGGGAAAACCAAATACGATTATGATGCTGATGAAGAATATATTTCACCAAAAAAACTTCCAAAATTGGAATTATTTACACCAAAACCGGCTGATGAAGTATCGCAATCGCTATCGTCTGCTGAAGACGAATTTCAATCACCTCGCAACATAGAACCGCAAGCTATAAGTTCTATTTTTAAACAGTATGACGATCTTCCTAGGAAATATGCAAAGAATTACCTTATAAAAAGACCTGAGCTTGGGAGGTATGGGATTAGATATGATTTTGATAAAAACAAATTTTATTTTGGTTCAGCTGAACTGGATATAAAGGGTTCAGATATAATTGTTCAGAATGTGCGCTATGAAGGTTCACCCGGTTTGTACGAATTATTATTTAAAAACGATCCTCAAATAACTCCAACTCGATCAGATATAGCAAATTATAATGATATTATAGACAGAACAAATGCAGCACATAGAGATTTTGATAAAAATGCCCAGAAGGTAGGTTTCAACCAAGCGAAATATAAGAAATTTATAAAACCTGAACAGTCATCACCATCATCATCATCATCATCGGCAGCGCCATTAGCGATTAAAAAACGTACTGGTAAAGGTATGCAGCAAATGTATAAACAGGTTACCAATAAACCATTGGATTATGTTTACTGGGACGATCCGAATGAGCTAGTGAATCGATTAAAGTTACTATACGCCTCTCAAGCAGCTGGTCACTCAAATCACAGAAATGAAATTGTTAGCATAATAGAAGAGTTAAAAGAAGCTAGAATTATTAAATAACGTCAGTTCAAAAATGTCGCGGGATAAGTTCGGTCGTCACATTCAGCACAAAAATCGTTACTATGGATCATATGATGATGATGACGACTTTGAATATATTGATCTTCAACATAAACGATTAGTCAATCTTGCGCAACCTCTATATGAAGAAGACGCTGTCAACAAATCGTTCCTTAACAAAGAACTTAATAAGGTTATTTACCTACTTTCTGAACATCAAAAATCTGCTAGTACAAATATAGAAATAGCAAATGAAATTCTTACAGACATTCAATCTGAAATCGATCATCTCTACTCTTCTCTAAATCTAACTAAACCGTCGCCTAAACCTACAGTTGGTGAAACCGTACCATTTAGAGGAGTTCAAAATGACTCGGAAGAAAAAGATACCGAAAATAAACAGTTCAATTAAGGCTCAGATAGTAGATGAGCTACATAAGCCTGCACGAATAAACTTTAGGAGACGACGTGTCATAGTAAAAGGATTAGATGACCTTCATCAAGCTGATTTAGTAGAAATGATACCATACTCTAAAGTAAATAAAGGTTATCGATATATTTTAGTAATTATAGATGTATTTTCAAAATATGTTTGGCTAGAACCTATAAAAACCAAAACCTCTAGGGAAGTTGCTAGAGCAACTGAAAAAATACTGTCTGAAAGCGGTCGAATTCCAAAGAACTTGCAAACAGATCAAGGTAAAGAGTTTTTCAATAAAGATTTTCAAACGCTAATGAATAAATATAAAATTAACCATTTCTCAACATTCAGCTCAAAAAAAGCATGTGTCGTTGAAAGAGTAAATCGTACACTTAAATCTATTATGTGGAAGATGTTTAGTTTGCAAGGTTGATACAAATGGCTTTCTCTATTATCTCAAGTCAGTCACACCTACAATCACAGAAAACATAGTACGATTGGTAAAAAACCTGCTGATGTGAATAAGAGTAATGAGCAGGAAATTCTCAATCAAGCCTATAATCATATAAAAATGACAGATTTAAGTAATGTAAAATTTAAGGTTGGCGATCCTGTGCGAATTAGCAAATATCGAACAATATTTGAAAAAGGATATACACCCAACTGGACTAATGAAATATTCACAATCGATCAAGTTAAATTAACTAATCCAATTACCTATCTACTAAAAGATGCTTCAAATCAACCTATTCGAGGGTGTTTCTACGATCTAGAGCTTCAAAAAGTTAAATATCCAGACATACATCTCGTTGAACGTGTAATAAAACGAAAACGTAACAAAGTATTTGTAAAATGGCTTGGATTTTCAAATCAGCACAATAGCTGGATAGATGCTAAAAATATTGTGTAAATTACTCCATGCTGTGATGTGCCACATGTGCGATGAGTCATCATAACACATGTTACCACATGCTGTGATGAGTCATCGTAACCGCATGTTACAAGAACATGTGTGTATAACACATGTTGAGGATAATTTTAGAAACATTTTGAGTGGTGCTATATAAACTCAGTATTTTGCAGCATTGTTATCATTCTCGTGTGTGCTTGTACCGTGCTCTAACAACATGGCAGATTTCACTGAAAAATTGTCTAAGTTGAACGAGATTAAAGAGTGGAAAAATGTTAAAGACTTAGTTGTTCAAAATAAATATTTAATAATAAGTGTGTTTCGATGTTCTACAACAGGGGTCGGCAACCTTTTTCGGACGGCGGGCCATTTTCAAAATAATTTTTTTTAGGCGGGCCGCACATTCAAATGTAACTTAAATAGTGCTTTTATATCATATACGAGTATAAATATTATTAAAAATAAATATAGAAAAAATTTATTTTTTATTGACATGCTATAACAATAATGTTAGAGAACAAAAATTTTACAATTCTTAAAAGGAAAAAAAAGAAAATACAATTCCAATTAAATATGTATAAATATGTAAATATAAAATATATAAATATAAAAAATATAAAATATTGTAGTGAAACGTCATACGGCTGTCAACATGAACGCACATATGAACATACAGTAGCAAACTGGCGAAATGAAAGAATTAGTGATGGGCCTATCCGGAATAAATAATCGGAAAGTTTCCGATTGTTCAAAAAATCGGAAGGTTCCTATTATTTCGGAACTTTTCGGAATTCGATTATTTTACTGTTCGGTGCACAAAATTCGGAACTTTCGGAATTCGATTATTTTACTATTCGGTACACAAAATGAGAAGACGAAATGCCAATTTGAACTGAACGGAATACGGAATGTTGTATTGACTCACTTGACTGCTATATGCTGGTTGGCGAATGTCGACGGGTCGCGCCGTGTGCGCACGTGTATGATACGTGAATGGCACTAATGGCAGTGGTATTTCGTAGATTAATTATTAGATAGTACACCTACAGACTTCAAATTCAAGTATTGTTTTATACTATCTATTATGTACTTTATGTGCTATTAAACTTTAAAATATCACTACCATTTTCCGAAAGTCTATTAACGTAACTACTGTAATAATTTGAAAAAATATTTTATTTCCTCATATCCCACTGTGCGACTCAAACTTATAAATTTTTTTTTAGGATACTGCATTGCTAACTAGCGTCTACATAGTTACCAATGAAGTATCCTAAAAAATCTTATACGATACACGACCGGTAGAATTCTTATGGCCTTGCCAAACATACAGGTCTCGCCCTACGGTTCGACCTGTAAAGTATTGGCGCGGCCATAAAAATGTTGCTACCGGTCTAATAACGTAAATAGCTATTACTGACCGCCCTACAAACCCAAACAATAGATGCCAACGCAGATAAGGGCTTACGGCGCGACGGCGAGTGCTCTCATCGTAAATTTGCACGCACTTCATCTTCCTTCCGCTTGTTGTTATTTCGCTCGTTTTCCCTTGCTTGCATTTACGGAATGTAAAATAATCGGATGATATTCCGATTTTATAAACATTCCGAAATGGAACATTCCGATTATTGAAATCATCCGATTATGCCCATCACTAGAAAGAATGCTACACTTGCTAAGCGAGACGTCGTATTCGCTGGGGAGTGGGGATTAAACTTGCGCAGTAAAATAGATTTCCCACTATGCTTCTGTTTGTCGCGCATTTTTGTCACCGGCCACATTTCGGCACGCTTACGCTCTAAATTTGTTGATTTTTCCTAAAGTTATATTGGTGCTTTGGCGGGCCGCGCAAAAAGTTGCAAAGGGCCGCATGCGGCCCGCGGGCCGCAGGTTGCCGACCCCTGTTCTACAAGATACGGTGATAAAGTAGCTATTGAGCTACACGATTGTAAAGTCATATTACCAGCAAGATATGACTGTCTCACAGATGAGGATCTGCAACGACTTTCTGGATGCTGCTACTACATCATATCTGGCGGAAAGTGTGGTAACAGTACTAAACTTTCCTTCGAGGAGATCGAAATGGCTGACCAGATCCAGGCCTTGCAATGAGGCTTTCCCTACTACTACTACTAGATGGCACAATGACAACAACAACATCAACACCAACAACTGTTGTAATTTTTATTTTATCTAATACATTGTAATGTATGAAATAAAACACATATTAGAATAAAAAGCCTTTTATTTTTAATCTTTAATAATTACATGTGTAAGTTTATTACCTAACTTAATTTTTAAATCTAGAGGCAGTGTTGGTTCAGAAAGTGTAAAACTATATGCTTGAAATGAAGGAGTTGGTGATGGGGATGGTGGTGGCACCTGTTCCAGTTCAAGCTGTTGTAGTGGTGCCTTAAGATTTTGTGTTGAGCTTAACCACCTGATACAATTTATACAGCCGCAGCCCTCCACTTTTGTTATGTTAGATGGCCAGAAGTGCGGTTGTTCCATTGGAGGACTCCAACTATGATTTGAGAAGCAGTCTTTGATCATTGCTATCGTAGAACTAATATTTTTATGATATGATTTAGATAAATAAAAACATTTATATCTTTACAATTGTCTTGGAGTAAAAAATCAGGTGGTGGTGGTTAGCCTGACCCATTGAATTTTAGGATGACGGCGGAGCATCAATATAACTCGTATACGATTTTCTTTACACATTCACGTTTTAAATTCCAATTTTTTAAATACTCCTCGATGGGTTCCATCACATTGTACTCAAAAAAATTATTCGAGTCTGGGAGGTGTAGTTTTGTACTAGTTGTATAGAAGTCCGGATGTCCATCCAGCTTAACGGTAGCACTTATACGTTCGCTGCCAAGCCAAGGAAATAACTCAGAAAATTCCTTGTAATATTTCCCATATGCCTGCCAAATGCAATTTGCTGCAGGCATGTTGAAGGTACGCGTGTTGCTGCAACACTGACAGCCGAAATTGTGTCAAGAGGAGGCAATTTACCCCATGCTGCGATGAGTCATCATAACACATGTTGCCACATGCTGTGATGAGTCATCCACAAGCACATGTCGAAAATAATTTCCCAGGCCCTAAGGCCAATCACCTCGCAAAAAATACCCCACACGTCTGCGCGACATCCGGTCATCATAACACATGTGGCCACATCTGTGATGAGTCATCCACAAACACATGTGCGCCAACGCAAATTTCCCAGACTATGACGTCACCCTAAGGTCAATCACCTCGAAAAAAATACCCCACACGTCTGCGCGACATCCGGTGCGTCCCAGACATCCGGTGCGCGCAAATATCGCCCCTATTAACAACCTGCGCAGAACACATGCGCAGAGACACACTTTGGTCCAGAACCCGCCTTGTACTACTACTACCCTAGCATCTTTTAACATTTCTTTAGAAACTATTACCTAGTCCACAATGGATTTCTCATCTTCACTTTTTACTTCTCTAGTTCTTCTATGTATAATTTTGTGTTCGAAGAAGGAATTGGTTACAGCCAATTCATTATCTACACAAAATTCAATCAACCTTCTCCCGTTATTGTTTAAAGATTCTTCTCCGAATTTGCCTATTACCCCTTTCCATCTTTTATACTTTCTTCCCACTCTCGCATTTAAGTCACCAATTATAATGGTCTTGGTAGTATTATCGCATTCTTGGTGTAGGCTGTTTCTGAAAATATTTTTTAAATCGGCTGTATCATCCTTCTTCCGTCATTAGCCTTTCGGAACTATAAGCCCAGTTATTTAGAGTATTTTTAATAAATCAGGCTACTCCTCCTCATGCCCAAGTATTCTCTTCTACTCCGCTATAAATTAGTACATTTCCATATACCACGTTTTGTGTATACTGCAGTTACCGAATTTTTGCTTAGCATAAGACAATAGGAAAACCATGTTTGTAGTCTTTTCAAGTGTTGTATATAAAACTCCAACAAATCAATTGCCTCATAGACGTTTACGAAAAGCATCTAACTGAAAGATCAATGATAAAGATATGAATGCCACGAGTCTTTTAATCCTACTGTGTCTCACACTTCGTTACCACAGCAACGTTATAACATTAACTCTCATTCTCATGTACAAAATTTTCAAGAAAAGTCCCCAATTATCATATGAAACACGCAGGAAAAGAATCAAAGTAAAACATATATCATTTACTAACCTTAGATACGAGGAATGTGATGTATTATGTTAGTCATTAAAATTACACAAGCATAGTCAGAACATAATGATGATTTTTGTGATACATCGATTTACTTAGAATATTTACTTTTCTCACTACAATATTTCCCATTAGTGCGAAAATGAACTTCATTTCCTAACACAAATTAATGAAAAAAGTAAGCCTTTTCCCACAAAAATAGATAACAGCTATTAACATATTTAGGAATGTTATGAGTGTCATAACTGCCACAGATGTTTTGAAATCTAAGCTGGTAGAGCGAGGATTTTAAGACATCTAAGGCTACTATGATTCATAACATCCGTGGTTTGTTCAATAGTTTATCGGTTGCAGTATAGTGATGGTTGCCATGTATGGTAAAGGAATGTTACCATACAGATACAATTGTTTCACTATGGTAATGGTTGCCATGTACTGTAAAGGACTATTTATCTTCATCAGTGTTGTTATGGACTCTTAACCAAAACCAAAAATGAATATTACCGCACTTTTTTTATATTAAAAAAATACATTGAACCACAGTTTATTGATGAAGATAAAATACTGAACAATGCACATTTGCTAATGGCACATAACGAAATTCGTTTGATTGCCGAAAAACTCAGCTCATCGCCTCGTTTTGGCAATCAAACTCGTTTTGTTAAGATGCTCATAATCAAACTTGTATCGTTATAGATATTAACGATACAAGTTTGATTATGAGCATCTTAACGACACGAGTTTGATTGCCAAAAACGAGGCGGTGAGCCGAGTTTTGCGGCAATCAAACGAGTCTCGTTAACTGCCATAAGCAAAACGTGTATTGTTCAATATTTTATCTTCATCAATAAATTCTGATTCAACGTATTTCTTTATACAAAAAGAGTGCGGTAATATTCATTACCACACTGAGTGCGGTAATATCTATCCATTACCGCACTGAGTGCGGTAATATCCATTACCGTACTGAGTGCGGTAATGAAGCTCTTAACGATACTAAAATTAATTTGGTTAAGAGGCTATAACAACACTGATGAAGATAAATATCTATAACGTAGAGATTCAGTTATGACTTAGTTACGAGCCTACTTTTGTATATGTAAACAAAGGCTTAATATCCTGGAACCGATAAAAAAGTTTTATAGCATTTGTTCAAATTGACAGCCATTTTGATCAACGCATAACTGACATCTCTTAGAGCAATGTTCGCCAACCATTCGGGTTTCACGCACTGAACTCACAATTTTGAATCCCGCAGACCACTAACTGAATTTTTTTTAAAAAGTACAAACATCCATAAATAATGATCATAAAAGTTCCATTTTATTAATATAGAATAGTAATTAAACTTGTTTAACTATAACAAAATTATTAAAACTTATTTAATTATAATAAACACGAAGACAATCCAGAATATAATGAAACAGTTTAATAAAAAATAAAATTGCAAACAATGTCCAAATTTCTCTGCGGCCCACCAACGTTCTCACAGACCACCAGTTGGCGAACGCTGTCTTAGAGAAGTTGGAAGTTGTATTAGGAAAGAAACCTGGAGGCATTTCATGGCAAGCATCAATAATTTGCTGTCTCAGAATGTTTAGATCTTCAGGTGCAGCAAATACAGTCTTTAAGGTACCCCCCATAAAAAGAAGTTCAGCAACATTCAATCCGGACTGCACTCTGGCCATCAAATTGATTTCCATCCAATTCTCACCAAATAGTGCATTCAAATAATTCATATTCAAATGTGTTTTGTGGGGTGGAGAGCCATCGTTAAGTGCGCCTCTCAAATCTGCGCAAGAAGTGGGGTGAAGGTGCTTGCGCACCCCATGCGTAGCTGGGTTAAGTAAGCATGATACAAGGAAACACATCACCACAATATTTTCTTCTCCGCTATCTATTTCTGTTTGCAGTGTCTCGAAGAACTCGTCTTTTTCCTCTTTCTTTGCGTTGTCGTTTGGTGCATATGCTATAATTACATTCCAATTACTATTCTCGTCCAGTTTTATTTCGAGTGCTAGTAATCTTTCGTTTATGTATTTTTCTTTTGATATATTTTTCGTGTTTTCTGGTTTCACTATTAATCCTACTCCTTCATCTCCTCTCTGTTGTGTGTCTACACCTGACCAGTATAGCCAGTAACCATCCTTCAATTCTTCTATACCCCTTCCTTTCTTCTTTATTTCGGTTATTCCTAGATAATCTAATTTTTGTAGTTTCATTTCTTCGACTATTTCTTCTTCTTTCCCATTTATGCTTCTCACGTTCCATATCCCAATTTTCACAGTGGTCCTCTTTTTGTCCTTTTTCCCTTTTGTTTTTGTTTTTAATCCGTTTGCCTTCGTGTGCCTATTCATTGCTTGGGTCGTTCCTAATCTCAGTTCCTCTCTTTTTGTATTATTTAGTTTTTTGGCGGGGCTTCTATGATCCCTTGTTTGGCGGAATCCCAAACGTATCTTTTTCCATCTATTGTTATTGCCTGGTATCCCACTCTCGTTTTTCTACCCTTTCCGTTTTCCTCTCTTGCTATATTCCGTATTTCCTTCTGGATTCTCCTTTCTTCATATGTTTGGTCGTTTTCAATGTAGATTCTGGTTCCCTTCAGTATTCCTTTTTTTTTCAATATCTCCTTTTTACTTCCTTTTACTACTATAAAGGAAGTATTGGATTCACCCCAAAAATTCGAAATTGAGTTTTCAACAGATCTTCACGTTTTAGAGTCCCCTGATCCCAAAAAACATATTTTTTTTCATTGGTCTGTGTGTCTGTCTGTGTGTCTGTCTGTGTGTCTGTGTGTCTGTCTGTCTGTCTGTGAACAGAATATCTCAAAAACGAAAAGAGGTATGGCATTGAAACTTCATATATAAGTTTTGTGTACTATGTAGATGAGACAGCAAGCTTTTGAAGAAAATCGCATAACCGGAAGTAGGTGTTTACTCTTGTGATTTTTCAGTTTTTTTCGATTTTTTCAAAAACGGCTCTAACGATTTTTTTTAAACTTTACATTTTTCTTACATTTTTAATGTGTATTGATGTGAGATAGGTGATTTTCCAGTTGAATACTTCTAAAGTGGGTTTCTTTTGTTTTTTTTTCTATTTTTTTATTAACTCCTATTTTAAATAAAACACCCGGTATATTATTACATTTTTGAATTCACCTTAAAATTCTAGAGAAAATTTGTCTCTTCAACTAACACTCGATTTTGTACCGTTTTTGTAGAATTTGTAATTTTTGAAAATTTTTAACAAATGGTTAAAAATTAAAAATGAAATTTTTGACTAATTATAAGATCACTGTAAAAGGAAGTTGTGTGAGTGTATCACACCAGATTTTTATCTTTCCAAGAGCTCATTTCCACGCATATCATTTGGTTGTTTTCCTTATTTTTAATGGAGTAACCGCTTTTTACTTCCACCTCTGCTTCAAGTTTTTGTTTTAATAGTTGTTCTACTCCCTCTTTTATCCTATTTTATTCAATGTTCACTCCTTTTATTATTAAATTGTTCTTACGTTTTTCTCGTTCCTGTTTTTCTAATTTGTCCTCCAGTTTACTTATTTTATTTTCCAGTGTCTCTCTTTCCCTCTTCCATTGTTCTGCCTGTTTTTCCCATGTCTTTGTTTTTTGGAATTCGTCCTTTAGTTTTGCAAATTCTTCTTTCGATTCCTCATGTTTTTTGTTAAATTCGTGTTTTAATTCTTCTTTTAGCTCGTCTAGTTTCTTTATAATTATTTCCATCTCTGTTGTTATTTGCTGTTGGCTGTTTCTTGCACTTTCGGAGTTTACTTTTTGTTTATCTTTTGTTGGTGTTCTTATTGTTTTCGTGGGTTCCCGGCACTTTAGTATTAAACACTTTTCCTAAATTGTAATTTCGCGTTCTCTCGGCGGTCGTTGACGACTTCGCTATTTTCCCGTTTGTCACGCGCGCGCCTTGTAATTACACCTCCTCGCGCCGGCCTTGGTTCCTAATATTTTGTACGCCGCATGCCGGTGGCGCGCCGCGCGATGCGGTATTATCGCTAATGTTTTCCTTGAATGCGCGCAGCCGATTTTCTCCTTAACCTCTTTATTATTGCACTTACAGTTTTGTTTCTAGTCCGCTTAATTTCTTCTTCGCACCCACTACAACTATTTCAATGTACTTTAATTTTGTTCTTCTGTCACGTCAGTATTATTTCACTATTCGTAACTTTTAGATCACTTTGAATTAGTATCTACCGTGTCACGGAGCTGGCATGCCAGTATTCGCGTAGCACACAATATAATTTTTTTATTTATTTATTTTATTTTATTATCAACGGGATACCCCCACTAACTATTGCAAATACATTATTAGATTATTAATACATATGAAAAATGTAATAATAAATAATTTGCGCTCTTCGTTAGAAAAGGAAGCCTCCGAGGTAATTAAATCTATTGAAGTCTCGACAGCTAACTATAAAAATGCTTGGCAATTATTATTAGATCGTTATAAAAATAAAAATCTTATGATACATAATCACATAAAAGCCATTCTTGAATACCCGGTTATTAACCCTTCAGTACCCGTTCAAAATTTTAAGACATCAGTACCCGCACCGGTCTCGCAGTCCGACACCCCTCTGCCACCTCCATAAAAATAATGAGATATCCTATGGCATTAGTTTCTTGTTCACTAACGTCTTCCTAATCAGATATTTCCTGTTCAGTGTCACTGCTCATTTCCCTAGTTTCCAATAAATTATCTTCGTCAGACGATGGCACATCTTCATAAAACGCGTTGTCGACATCCTCCTCCGCTATTATATCTCGCATCGTCTGTTCTAGTCTCGCCTGTTCTTTCTCATAAAATCTGCCATGACTATAATAATGTGTTAGTATAACAGTGTTACTAAAAATGCAAAAAATACTTCCTTCTCCTCACATTGGTCGTATATCAAAGAGAAAAATTAAAACAACTCGGGTACCCGCTTCGGTCTCTGAAACCGAAATTACAAATAACTTTTAAACCACTGCACGCACGAACTCAAAACTGCATACGGATCTTCAGTGGCAATATATAGGAAGGTAGTGAAATGGGCGGTAAACTAACGCTAGCACATTAAGTAATATAATGCATCATGTGTTTGCTCGGTCTCACAGACCGTAAACGGGTACTGAAGGGTTAATGAGGAATCACATACGGAACTTATGAAATTGTTTGATACAATTACAAGACATTTGCGTTCCTTAAAAACGTTAGGGGAATAAATAGATTCTTGGGATCACTTAATTATTTACATAATAACCAGTAAAATGCATAATACAACCCGGAGCGATTGGGAATCTTTTAAATACGAAAACCAACTACCAATAATGGCAAATCTAAGCACATTTTTAAAGGCTAGGTGCGCGGTTTTAGAGAAGTTAGAAACTAATAAAGTTGAAAAACAGAAATGTCAAAATTCGCAATTTGTTAAAAAGTAATCATCTAATACTTTTGTCGCCAATACAGGAAACAAAATCCAGTGTTATCATTGTAACGAGGCCATGCCATTTACAAATGCACTTCATTTCTAAATCTACCCATTGAAGAATGCATTTCGTGCATTAAGCGACTTAAACTCTGTCTAAACTGCATGAGACCTTCACATCCTTCTTGGAAATGCGATGCGAAAAGATGTTTTAAATGTCATAAACCGCACAATTCCTTGCTGCACTTAGAGGCATTTAACAAAAATCTTAAGCCGGAAACGAAAAACCTCTCAGGAATTATGGCAAGGTCTGAAGCTGAAGCATCCAGCATAAGTACACAAATAACCCCACAGGTAACTGGTCAAAATGAGACAATGACCACTCATATTTTAGAAAGGGATAATACGGTGTCTTTGGTCACTGCAACTCGAGTTTTATTGTCAACGGCTGTTATTAAAAGTTAAAAATAGTCAAAATGAATTTGTTACTTGCCGTGCATTATTAGATAGCGGTTCTCAAAGTAATTTTATTAGCGAGAGGTTGAAAAAACAATTAGATCTACCATCTACAAAGATTAATCATGCAGTAAAGGGAGTTGGTGGTGAAACTCTGTCTATCATAACTAATCAAGTTAATTTCCTAATTACATCATGTCACAATCATTTCAGCATGAATATTCACTGCCTAGTAATTCCAAAAATTACTGAAAAATTACCCTCTATATCATTTAATAAAAACATATTAAATATTCCAGGTCAAATTAATTAGCAGATCCAAAATTCTATACTGCCAAAGAGATTGATATTTTGTTGGGATCAAATATATTTTGGCTAACAATAATGAATGGTCAAAAACAACTTGGAAAAAACATGCCCATTCTGCAGAATACACAACTTGGATGGGTTATAGCGGGTAATTCAAATTTTAATGTAAATACGAGTACGAGTACTAATACATCAATCAATTGTTTAAGTATTAGGGATGACGTTGATAGGAAAATTTAGAATTTTTTGCAATTAGAAGAGGTCGTGAATAACAGTTTGCAGTTATCAATATCCGAAAGATACTGTGAATCACACTTTATTAAGACGACAATACACGATTGCACAGGTAAATTTAAAATTCCCTTTAAGGATACGCTAAGTCAATTAGGAAATTCGCGGGGCAACGCATTAAATCGTTTCTATTCCTTAGAAAGAAAATTAAATAAAAACTCAAGAGTTAAAAAAGGATTATATATCGTTTATGAAGAAATACGAGCAATTAAATCATATGAGTGAAGTAGAGGATACAAATCGTGATCATTCCTCGAATTACTACTATTTGCCTCAACACGCAGTCATTAAAGATTCAAGTTTGACTACTAAATGTAGAGTGGTATTTGACGCTAGCACGAAATCAGATTCAGGGCTCTCACTAAACGATGTGCAATTTAGCGGTCCTACATTGCAACAGGACTTATTTTCTATTTTGTTAAGATTCAGAAAACATAAACTTGTAATAGCAGCTGATATGTTGAAAATGTATCGGCAGGTGCTCGTTGCCGAAGGAACAACGAAAATTTCAAAGAATATTTTGGCGCGCTAATTCCCATGATACACTAAAATGTTTTCAATTAAATACGGTCACACACGGCACCGTGTCCGCGCCATATCTAGCAATAAGGTGTCTTTAGCAATTACCTAATAACAATCAATTACAGGCACCTATTGCAAGTAAAATTATTTGCAAATATTTTTGTGTAGATGACCTGCTAACGGGTGCGGACACGGTAGCGGAAGTACTACAAAGTCAAAACGAGATTTCACAAATACTTTCTGTAGCAAACTTTGAACAATAATCCAAAAAATCTGGTGTGATACACGCACACAACTTCCTTTTACAGTGATTTTATAAATAGCCAGAAATTTTATTTAAAATGTTTTAAGCATTTGTCAAAAATTTTCAAAAATTACAAATTCTGCAAAAACGGTACAAAATAGAGCGTTAGTTGAAAAGACAAATTTTCTCTAGAATTTTAAGCTGAATTCAAAAATGTAATAATATACCGGGTGTTCTATTTAAAATAAGAGTTAATAAAAAAAATAGACAAAAAAACAAAAGAAACTCATTTTAGAAGTATTCAACTGGAAAATCACCTATCTCACATCAATACACATTCAAAATGTAATAAAAATGTAAAGTTTAAAAAAAATCGTTAGAGCCGTTTTTGAAAAAATCGAAAAAAACTGAAAAATTACAAGAGTAAACACCTACTTCCGGTTATGCGATTTTCTTCAAAAGCTTGCTGTCGCATCCACATAGCACACAAAACTTATATATGAAGTTTCAACGCCATACCTCTTTCCGTTTTTGAGATATTCTGTTCACAGACAGACAGACACACAGACAGACAGACAGACAGACACACAGACACACAGACCAATGAAAAAAAATATGTTTTTTGAGATCAGGGGACTCTGAAACGTGAAGATCTGCTGAAAACTCAATTTCGAATTTTTGGGGTGAATCCAATACTTCCTTTATTGTAAAAGGAAGTAAAAATGGCCTGACACTCCCCTTACTTGAAAGAGTGCCCCCGAAGTCTCTTAAAAAACCAACGGAACATTTTGCTACCACCTAAAAATCACTCAGCCGACCAAAACAATGGAAACGATAGGTTGCACCCCCAAAGGGATTACGCTCACTGGCCACCAGATAGGGTGCGAAAGGTGGGAAAAAAGAAGAGGAAGAAGAAAAGACTGGATACGCCAGTGGAAATACGGAAATTTGGGTAAGAACCTGGCGGCTCGCTGAAGGCTAGCACTCACTTCCCGGATCACGGGAGACGGGGGACAAAAAAATTGTTTGGCTTCCTCGGGGAACCAAACGAGCAAAAATTATGCAAATGCAATGACGGCCTCGCCGATCCGGCTGGACCGCCCCTCCATGTTAGGAGAGAAACAACAAAAAAAACATATCGACCGACCATGCCCGAAACAGGCATGTCAAGCACTGCGACGACGGCCACCAAATGCCAACTGGACTTTAACACCGGGTCACGGTCGTCTAATAGCGCAGTTTTAGAAGGTGAAAAAAAAGAAAAACAAAAGGGTTGGGTAGTTGTCACCGGGACACGGTAGATATAACTGAAAGGGGAAAAGAAAGGTAAAGATAGAACCAAGAGATGAGAGGGGGGGCTTTATGATGTAAAGTCATTCATATGCGCGAAAAGCGCACGTCAAAATCGGGTAACATAAGTCTTACACCTGTGGACACGTCTTACCAGCCTACCAATAGAACACAGGGAATAGTATGTCAAAATCGGGTAGAATAGGTCTTACACCTGTGGACACTTCCGAACAATCTACCAATAGAACACAGAAAAGTTTTGTTAAGTACTCTACTTCTGCGAATCTAAAATGCTGCTCTAAAAACTCTATATTATATTTATTTTTTTATTGTAAAGTCTTAACAGAATTAAACTAATTATAAATATATAACACAATTACACTAAAGAACGACACTTCATTTTCTTATATTTTAGGATATTACAAACCTTTCGATTGCATTTACCTACTATGAAAATACAAAAATAAATATTATTTCAGCAACAATTAAGGGTAACTGTATATATAAAAAAATATACTACACAGTATTCAATTATTCTTCCCTTTCTAATTAAAACCTTCTCCCTGAGCACTTTTGTAGATTGGCTTATTCCAAATGTTGAAAAACTTAAGCTGGATCTCGAGTCGCCTTCTTTCGCTTGGTCAGTCTTTTAAAAAGTATTTTTGTAAGCAAAATATAAGGAGATTCAAAGAATAACGAATACCAAAAGGCTATGAAAAAGGTCATAAAAATACTTCCAAATATGGTTAACGTCTAAAAGATTCATTAATTAGAGAAATAGATAGTTAACTGTTACGGATACTTACAAAACTAGCAAAAGATGCACTCTGGCTACTTTCAGTTCCCATAAACACTATAGTGATTAAAAGTGGATTTAACAAGTAGCTACAATAAGTTAGTCTACTTAAAGGGATCCATCCCTTAAATGATAAAAATTTATTGATGATGCCTAAAATTGATAATAATAATTTTATTGCTTTTTGTTAATATTATTAGGTAAAAAACTACCGGCATTGTTGGTGCAGCAAGCAATAAACAACCACCCTAATCCGAATCCCCACAATGTTCTTGAAATGCCCATATAAACAGCTGAGAACTCGACAGAAAGTTGACGTCCATATATAGCAAAGAGTATCCACAGATTTATCATAGGAAAGATTATCCACAACAAAACTAAATAGGGCTGTTGATAGAATATATTAGTTTTCCATTTGAATAATCCCACGCTTGCCTACCTTCTTTAATTTCAGCTTTCCTTCTAATTTAACTGTCAATATATAGCCGGTAATAACTCCTATTAAATATGGACCAATTCTGTTCCACGGTAAGTCATAAATAGCGTCCAATTGAACAAGCTGTTCGTCCATTCTGAAAAATAATGTACAGCGTCAAAATTTAAAAAATTATTTGAAGAATGCTCTTACGTCGGAATATAACCTATTGTGTAAGAGCGATATCCAGTTATCGTCATACACAAAACTATGAAGAAGAATAGGAGCGATGAAGATGTTTTTAACGATCTGAAATAAGTATAATAGTTAACACTTGAAATGTAGGTTTTCTTCTGTACTTACATGGTCGACACTATAAGAAGTATTGATGCAAGAGCGAAAAATTGTGTGTCCGCTGATAAATACCATGACCATGATAAACACATTTCACTTCGTGGGTAAAAGTTATTTATATATAATACATTTCTCCACCAGTACTTTGAGCAGTTAATATCTGGTTGTTCTGTGGCGTCAAATATAGATGTTTGTCGATAGTATGTGAATAGAGTGTCAGTAATTAATATCGTTATTAAATATACAGGAGTCAATCTTAAAAGTTATACATTTTATGGTCACAAAATTAACTAATATAATGTTACCATACCTCAAATATCGGTGTACAAACATATAGAAAAATTCAGATACTTTTACAGAAATGTTGATAGGTTTCTTGCGTTCTGTGAGACCTTTCTTCATTTTGTAATATGTATACGACACAAGGAACCCACTGCAAGCAAACAGTTAATTTATTTCAACATTTATGGTACGGGTGTTGCAAATAGAGAGCATTAGGGAATATTATGATTTAAAATTAAAATACGTACTCGTACCCCGAGGTGCCGGGAGGAGCAGCCGTTGAACTCCCATCCAAGTTCTGACCAGAGAGAGCGTTGCTTTACTCTGCTGATCGAACGTGGACGCTTGTTCAAGCTACACCACCCGGGACCTTAATTATCTGCATGGGAAGCAGAAAATATTAATACGGAAACTGCTAAGAGAGAAGGCAACGGAAGTGGAAAACTTAGCCATACATGCAATAAATGTACTAAAAAAGTAATTTTCGGGCACTTCATTCCATGTAGGAGCATGGCCTGAAACAAGGCGAGTCAGGGTCGCCGAAATATCTCTTTCCAGAACCCAGTCATCTGGCACACGTTAGCGGCGTAATGGGTGATGTGGTTAGCATCACGCCTTCGACGACTGCCTTACTTTCCCTACTTCCACAACTGTGGTTTCGGTACCCAATTTTTAAAGCGACTGGGTGGGCCGCCTGTCAGTTGCTAAATATCGGGATTGAACCCCGTACCGTGGCACCGCAGCCTGACGCCCTAACCGCTGGGCCACGCTGGCGAGATAAAAGTAGTAAAAAACATAAAATAATATGAGTAATACGGATAGTAACTCAACGGACAGGGAAAAAAAAGACGGAAACAAAATATGAAGACAGCGAGGAAGAAGCAGCAGTTTTAGCAAAAACCAGAAAAACCGTCAGATCCTCAGAAAAAAAGAAGCAAAAGACCGAGGACGAAATAGACCAGATACTGAATATGCTGCAGAAACTGACATTAGACGTGAACAAAATAAAACAGGTTATTATTAAAACCAGCAATAAAGTACGAGAACTAAAGAAAGAAAATGAAAACCTAAAAAATGAAAATAATAATATAAAACAAGAATATGTGGAGAATAAAAAGCAGTTGCAAGACACAAACACGAGACTAGAACAATTAGATAAGGAGAAGAGAAGGAAGAACATAGTAGTAACAGGAGTAGCTATGGATACCAATAAGGTAAGGGAAATAAAGACAAAAATAGAACACTTCATTAAGATAGAAAATTTGGAAATAGAAGTGAATATCAGCACAGCTTACTGGATGAGACCAAAGGTATGTTTAATAGAACTACGAAGTTTAGAAGACACGGTGAAGATAATGAGGAACAAGGCAAAATTAAGGAACATAGATGACGAAAAAATATACAGGGTGTTCGGATAATAGGAAACCATACATTGATGGTGAGTTCTACGCATTGAAATAATAAAAAACTTCATATGCAGTATTGTCCGAAAATCGCTATTGGCGTAGATACCGACCCTTACTGTCGGTCTTATAAAGACCACTAATCTGACGTTAACTTTAATTCGCTGTTAAAATAAACAAAAGCGCATCAAAACATCAGTGCTTATGACATTTTATTAGTAAACAAATTTTGATGCGCTTTTGTTTATTTTAACAGCAAATTAAAGTGAACGTCAGATTAGTGGGCTTTATTAGATTGGCTGTTAAAGTTTTTTTTTTTTTTTTTAAATTTTATTTATTTTTTATAACTGAATAGATGAATACTTTAAACTTGGTGTACGTGCTTTTATTGCAATGTTCACAGACAAAAAGAAAAATAATCGATAACATGTATTTTGAACTGGCAGTTAACCTAAAACCATATTTTCTTTTTAGTCATAACTTTTATATCTGAAGACATACCTCCGATCTACCGGGTGGCCATAAATATCTGAGATCCCGGTAGCCATGGAATTAGCTACTTATAAATATTGGTTAGCATTATATTTCAATTACGATAAGTATTGGTACCTATATAATGTAATAAAATGCAATAAGAGGAGGGGAATGTGCCCCAGATTCTGCAGTTTAGCCTACGACTCGATTATAAAAATATCATGTTGTAACTCCATTACTTATTGCAATCTGTAATAATTTTTGACAGATAGGAATTTTAGATGTGATGACATTAATGACATTTAGTTTAGTTGGATTCATCACTTTAATAAAGCGGTGTTGATTCCAAAGGTAATGTGATATCAGATATTTATGGCCAACCGGTAGATGCGGCATGATGTAGGGAATAAAAAAATTCAAAATTAATTTACTCTTGTCTGGTATGCGTAACATAAATCGTTTGGTTAGAAATTCTATCTAAAGTTTTAAGGCTTTTCTTTTCAGAGTCAGAAAATATGGTTTTAGGTTAACTGCCAGTTCAAAATACATGTTATCGATTATTTTTCTTTTTGTTTGTAAACATTGCAATAAAGAGCACGTACACCAAGTTTAAAGTATTTATCTATTCAGTTATAAAAAATAAATAAAAATTTAAAAAGAAAAGTTAAACTTTAAGGGTCGGTATCTACGCCAATAACGATTTTCGGACAATACTGCACATGAAGCTTTTTATTATTTTAATGCGTAGAACTCACCATCAATATATGGTTTCCTATTATCCAAACACCCTGTATATATGTATATCAATAATGAACAAAGCAAAAAAGAGATATCGAGAAGAAAATTATGAAAAGAGCTCAGGAAGAGAGAAACCACGGAAAAGAGCTCAGGAAGAGAGAAACTACGGAAAAGATGTGTGAAGAGCGGACACCTGAAGCTGATCATAGAGGGAAAAGAATGAGACTGGAATAAAGAGAAGGGGCAATTAGAAGAAGTGAATAGTAGTGAAGTGCGGATAGACAGAAACTAAATCTTATAACCGGAGATAAAACGACGAACATGGTAAAGGTAAAGGACATAAAAAAGAAAACAACAAAGTAAGACTCAAAAATGAAAATTGGAACGTGGAATGTAAGGGAGGTGTATGAAGTAAGGATCATGAATACTTTAAATATAGAAATGAAAAAGTACAGACTAGATATATAGCAATACAAGAAATACTCAATTAGAGGAGTATATATTTTTCACGAGCGACGGCGAATCAAGGAGATATAGGATGGGTTGTTTAGTAAGCAACGAGTTAAAAGGGAAAGTCGCGAAATCCATACCTGTATCAGACAGATTATGCTAAATAGACATAGAATTAAACACTGATGTTAAAATGTCAACTCTGAATGCATACCCCCCAACAGAAGAAAAATAGCAGATAACCAATGTTAGGAAACGTAAACGCAAAAATAGGGAGAGAAGCTATGTACAAGCAAACAAGCACATAACAGGGGGAGAAAGTAAGCACATGACTAGTAATGACAACGGAAAGAGAGTAATTGGATTTGCAGAAGAAAAATAGATGAAAGTAATGAGCACGCATTTGAAAAGGAAAGGAACGTGGGTTCCTCGAAATAGACAGTAGACAAACCAAATACAACATGTGTTAATAGACAAAAAGCACCAACGAATGATAAAACATGTTAAAACGTACAGAGAAGCAGATATTAACTCAGATCACTTCGTAGTGAGGGTAAATGTAAAGATAACGGGATACACAGAGACAAAAGAAAAGGAAAAAAAGAAAAATAGTTTAATATAGAAGAGTTGCAAAAACAAAAGTACAAGAAAGATACGAAAGAGCCATAACCCAAGAATACCGACAGAGAGAATAGGAAAAATCACAAAGTATAAACGAAGAATGGAAAAAATTGAGTAATTTATCCAGAGAGCAACAGGAAAAGTAGTACCACTCAAAAAGTACCAACAGAAAGGAAGATGGTGGTACGAAAAATGTCGGAGGGAAGCGGAGAAGAAAAATAAGCTAAGGATGAAAGCTCTACAAACACAACGAGAAGAAGATAACCAAACGTATGAAGAGCAAAGAGAGAAAGTGAAAAGGATAAATACACGCAAGAAGAGAGATGTAAACGTAGGACAGGTAAATAAAGCAAAGAGAAAAACAGCCAGAATAAATCAAAGACAAGCAGGGAAATCTGATAGGCGAGAAAGGAAATGAGAGAAGAATGGGAAGAGTATTTCTATGAAATGTTAAATGAGGACATAGAGGACGAAGTGGAAGAGCAAGTAATAAGAGGTGAGAAAGAAAAACAATTCACCGAGCCATCAATAAAAGAATTGGAAGAAATAATAAGGAAACCCGAAAACAATAAAAGTTTAGGCTAAAATGGAATAACAGCAGAGAATATAAAATAAGCCGGAGAAGTTATGAAAGTTTAAATACATGAATTAATCCGAGGAATATAGAGAGAAGAAAAAATGCCGAAAAGTTGGAGAAATGCTATTGTAATACCTCATAAAAAATCTGGTGTGATACACTCACACAACTTCCTTTTACAGTGATCTTATAATAAGTCAAAAATTTCATTTTTAATTTATAAGCATTTGTCAAAAATTACAAATTTTACAAAAACGGTACAAAATAGAGCGTTAGTTGAAGAGACAAATTTTTTCTAAAATTTCAAGCTGAATTCAAAAGTGTGTTCTATTTAAAATAGGAGTTAATAAAAAAAATTGAGAAAAAACAAGAGACCCATTTTAGAAGTATTCAACTGGAAAATCACCTACGTCACATCAATACACAAAATGTAATAAAAATCTAAAGTTTGAAAAAAATCGTTAGAGCCATTTTTGAAAAAATCGAAAAAACTGAAAAATCACAAGAGTAGACACCTACTTCCGGTTATGCGATTTTCTTCAAAAGCGTGGTGTCTCATCTACATAGTACACAAAACTCATATGAAGTTTCACCGTCATACCTCTTTCCGTTTTTGAGATATTCTGTTCACAGACAGACACACGCGCAGACAGACAGACCAATGAACAAAAACATGTTTTTTGGGTTCAGGAGACTCGAAAACGTGAAGATCTGTTGAAAACTCAATTTCAAATTTTTTGGAGTGAATCCAATACTTCCTTTATAGTAAAAGAAAGTAAAAACGGAGATGAGACTCAGTGCAGCAACTATAGAGGTGTATTCTTGCTAGACGTTATCTACACGGTAGTAGCAACGACATTTAAAATAAAAGTAAAGGCAATAGTATAACCACAGATAGGAAAATACCAAGCAGGGTTTAGGAAGGGGAGAGGAACTACCGAACAAATCTTCATGCTAAATGAAGTTCTAACTACCTACAACGAGTGCAAAATGCCAGCCGCTGGAATTTTTATAGACTTTAAGATGGGATGATTCAGTAAAGAGAACTACACTGATGGAAATCATTAAAGAACTTGGTATACCTCCGAAGCTGGTGAGACTAGTAAAAATTACATTACAAGAAACGACAATCAATGTAAGGGTTCAAGAGGAAACATCAGACGACTTTGTAATCAGAACAGAAGTGAGACAAGGGGATCCGCTCTCGATGCTTTGTTCAATATTGCCCTGAAAAAAATCATTAGGGAGAGTCAAGTGAATACAGAAGGGAATATAATGTACAAAAACCATCAAGTTGGAGGATACGCAGTCGATGTGGCCATAATAGCTAGGAATGACAAAGAACTAAAGGAAAAAACAACAAAAATTGTAGAGACAGCACATAAGATGGGACTACAAGTAAATCAAAAGAACCTTAAGTAGAATTGGAAGAAGTAAAGGAATTTGTTTACTTAGGGGCAAGAATAACTAACAAATTCCAAGAAGAAAAGAAGATCGAGGTAAGATTAAGTAGCCCAACAGATGCGCTGGAGCAAAGAACCGCATAATAACAGCGAAACAGTTATCAAGAAGTATAGTACATTTTTTTCTATAATAATTTTCAAGGTCAACTTTCTAGGAGATAAGTTGCATTCCTGCAGGGTCCCTAGTTTTAATAATGTTGATACATAGATTTTTAGTTCTTTTCTTCCACTAAAAAAATGATTGTTATTTTGACAGATATGTCATAATTTAATATCGCTTGCTTCATTTTTTGCATTTAAAATATTTCTTGGTTTTCTTTGTTTATCCGATTTTATTGATGATGATGATGATTCCATGTTAAAAAACGAAATTTGTCAAGAGTTCAAATTAAGAAACTTTGACATTCAAAATTGACACATAACCATAATTTTGAAAAAGTTCTACCAACACGAGGTATAAAAATTTCCTAGTGTTTTAATCACATATCTACCAACATTGTAACACTTTGACAGTTATTATAGAAAAAAAACGTACTTTACAAAAATGAGAATATACAAGACAATAATAAGACCAACAGCATTGTATGGCCGCGAAACATGGATAATGAAAAGGAATATACAAGAATTGCTAATATGATGGGAAAGGAAAACAATTAGAATAATAATGGCAGAAAAGAAAACAAACGATGGACACGTAAGAAGAAGAAATGAAGAGATACACGAGTTATACAAAAAGCCAAAGATAGATACAGTAATCAAATCAAGAATACCATAGTGGCTGGGACATGTAGAACGGATGGTAGAGGAAAGTATTGAAGAAAATATCCTAGAGAACACCGGATAACAAGAAAAAGAAAAGAAGACCAAAGAAAGGGTGGAGGGAGACTGACATGTCATGACAGACCTAGAAAAAAAATGCTAAAAACTGAAAAAGGAAAGCCAAAGATAGGAAGTTATGGAAGCAAATAACAAAGCTGTGGGCCTTAAAGGCTCGTTAAAAGCTGTATCTATATTGTTTTCTCATAGATTGATAAATATATACGTTACAATGTATATGTATTGTCTACATTTATTTTTTGTTTTTCAAGCGATTTGAATCTGGTTTACTAGTCCTACCGGTGTATTTTTTATTTACTAAATATACGAGGGTAGCACCCATAATTTCTGAAAACTAATAGATCAAGTGCACCATGGAAATCAAACTTGCCATGAAACAAATGTGTGTTGTTTTCTTGTTTGACAGTTCAAGTTTAGTTTTGCTAATTGTAAGTTATTATACAAGTTAATTTTGAAATAAGTGTTTTGCAGCAAAAATAAATTTAACGAGAGATAATTTTAGAATCATGATTTACTATGACTGTAAAAGTTCCTTATCTCCGAAAGAAAGCTTTGGACGACTTCCTGCTGCATATAGTGACCAAGCGCTTTCGCAGAGGACTGTCAGTGACGATTTTCTTGAAGGAAGGCCAATTTCAGCATATTTCCAAGACATAGATAGACGCCGTGCGAAGAATGGTTCAGGAGAACAATCGAGTCACATACAAAATTATTAGAAGCACTTTGGGCATTGGCATGGCTACAATAAACGAGATTTTACATAATCATTAGGATGTAAGAAAAGTCTGTTGTCGGTGGATACCACACAGTTAAACAGAAGCACAAAAACAACAGCGTGTGGAATGGTGTAAGAAAACTCTTACGAAATATAATGAAGGTAGGTCTAAAACATCATAACTGGTGACGAAAGCTGGATATATGCATTTGAACCCGAATCAAAGCGGCAGTCTGCACAATGGGTGCTGCAGACAGATCCTAATCCAGTTAAAGTGAAGCGATCCCGAAGTGTTGGTAAGAAAATTATTGCTTGTTTCTTTTTAAAATCAGGACCTATCACAACTGTTGTGCTTGAAAATAAACGTAAGGTTACCGCAGAATGGTATACAACAGTATGCCTGCCAGACGTTATTCAAAACGCTCGTTTACGGCGCTCAAGAATTGAGATCGTTCTGCACCACTACAATGTTTGAAGTAATACCGCACATCAAACAAAATAAGTTTTAGAGGCTCCGGGTTAAAATTGCTAAGTCATCCCCCATACAGTCCCGACCTAACACCTTCCGATTACTTTTTATTTCGGCGATTAGAGAATATAAAATGCGTGGTGTGTGAATTGGAACTCCCGAAGATGCTGTGAAAAACTTCAAAAACCTTGTTTCTCAAGTGACTCAAGGAGATTGGAATTTATGTTTTGAAAATTGGTTTTATCGAATACGTAAATGTATAGAGTTTGAGGGCGTATATTTTGGAAAACAATAATAAAAATATGTTTGGGTACAAAACTTTGTTTTATTAGATTATGGAAATTTACGCTGCTATCCTCATATAGAACAACCACTTCTTTTTTTCCAATAGGATAATTGGGATAATTAACCAAGCAAGTTTTATATGTGGCTAAAAATATATCCTTGACTATTCAATTCACCTGTCATCTGTCAAAAAGTGACCAATGAATATCCAGAATTGTGACCTTTCTTGGCCAATCAAAAAAATATCAGTGGATATATCTTCCTAGAAGGTATTCAAGTGACTATTTTTAACAAATGCGATTTTTATTAGAAAAAGTCAATATTAGTGTTCTGTTACTATAGAAATTGCGTAGTTTGTTGCTAGATTTACTGAAAACTAATTTGAAAAAGTAGTTTGGTTCATTAAATAGTCCCTCGAATACCATTCTTAGTCAAAGTTCAGTAGATTATTTTTGCGGTGGTATTACTACTCATGTCCATTGCGCTTGGGATTAGGACTCGTGCTAGCGCACTCGTCCTAATCGTACCAAAGCGCAATGGACATTCGTGACACCACCGCAAAAATAGTCGACATAACTTTGACTACTCATGGTATTATTAGTGATTATTTCCTTCATATCCATAATAATGCGTAATCACCATAGTTTCTGTCAGTTTAATAATGACTAAAATTCAAACGTCAAAATTTAACCGCGGTTAAATTTATGTCAAAATTTAATCGCTTGTGCATAATTTTAACATGATTATTAAAGGTACTTCACCAACTGAATTTGATCTATTTATTCAGGAAATAATCACTCCGAACATCCCGCGTGCATATAAACTAGCCTGAATAAATTTTGACGATTTTCTGTCAGAATGTTTTGCTAAGAAATTTACGAGATATATTTCTTCAGAGCTATTTTAATGCACTGGGGATATTACTGTTGATTATCTTTAAACTAAAATTTAAAAAAAAACATGTCGAAAAGCACCCATAAAGTGGTTTCCTTTATAACACAAGGATTGCACAAATTTAATCCTGACTATTCAATTCACGTGTCATCTGTCAAAAAGTGACCAATGAAAATCCAGAATTTGGCGGTTTTTGACCAATCAAAAAAATATCAGCGGATATATCTTCCTAGATTGTATTGAAGTATTTTAAATAAATGTAGTTTTTTCTATAGCACATGTTAAAGTGTGCTTCTATCAACTCAAAACAAAAGGTCAAGTTTTACTTTAACAGCAAGGGTAGATAAAGTAGCACTTTAACATCAAGGATAGATAAAGTAATTTAATTTTCTAACTTTTGTTTAAATTAAATATGACAGCTTCGTATTATCGTAGCAACCCAATCTAGCTACTGACATTTTGAAATGTGATTGACTGTCATTATTTTCTTTTGAAATTGTTAAAGTTCTTGCTATAGAAAAAAATATTGTATTATACACGACGATAAAGCTATTTCTATCCACTCTTGAATCATTAACGTCTCGACTTCGTCTCGACGTTAAACGATTCACTCGTGGATAAAATTTAACTTTATCGTCTTGTATAATAAATTACTATTTTACAAGGAAAAATCAATTTTGAGTTTCTGTTACTATATAAATTGCGTAGTTTGTTGCTAGATTTACTGAAAACTAATTTGAAAAAAAATAGTTTGGTTTATTGAATACTCCCTCGAATACCATTCTTAGTTACAGCAAGTAGATTATTTTTACTCATGTCATTGCGCTTGGGATTGGAAACGCAATGGACATTCGTGATACCACCGCAATAATACTCGACATAACTTTGACTATTCATGGTATTATAAGTGATATTAAATGTCGCTATACCATTTTCTATACATTTCGATAAGCACTTGAAAAATGTTTATTCCGTTATTATATACGTACATATTCCAACTAATAGCTATTTATGATACAAGTTGCTAAACTGAAGTGTTTTAGGCATGCGACGCATCGCGTCCAAGTGCCTTAAATCTTCTGTGCAACGCGTATCATACAAGATCTTAGCTACTTTACATTAAAATAATCAGAAACTTTAAATTTTAACATTTTATAAATGTGACAATCTGTCAGTCATCTGAAATGGAGGACGCTGTTTCGACGTTCATCATATGAAAATAACAACGCAAAAACACTGCCTCAATAGACCCCATTAAAGCACTGTTTTTAGTGCTTTAATAGCCGCATTAAAACACCAAAGTAGATAATAGTATACGATGATACTAGTGTATAAGTACGCCTTTATAGCACATGCGACGACTTTAAGAAAACGACGCGAAGCGGAGTGCTTTTAACGTCGCTAGTGCTTTTATGGCACTTATACACGTGTATCATACAATACTTTTTCTATGATCGTAACAGAATGTAGTTTGGTGACACTTGTTCCATCACATTGTGTTAGATATTCTAGGTTATGTTGACATTCAAATTTACGACAAAGCGTATTTTAATATAGTATTAAAACACGCCACCAATGGTAATGTGCGAAAAAAACGTAATTCGGGCGCTAATGTTAAGAGTGCTACAAACGTCACTTTTGACACTAGAAACTGTGCAAAAAGTTTTCATTAGACACGATCATAGCAAAAATTACGAGGCGGTGAGCCGAGTTTTGCTGCAATCAAACGAGTCTCGTTAAATGCCATAAGCAAACGTGTATTATTCAGTATTGTTTTATCTTCATCAATCAATCCTGGTTCAATGTATTTTTTATATAAAAAGATTGCGGCAATGAAGCTCTTAACGATACTAAAATTAATTTCGTTAATAGTCTATAACAACACCGATGAAGATAAATACATTAAAGTTTGCCATGTTACAAACACCTTCAAAATTATTGTTTCGTCAATCGTTTCTTATTTTTGTCTGATTAAATCAGTACTTTTTTATTGTCATACTATATTGTAGACATCACTTCAAAGGGTACATAATAATAATTGAATGTTGTCTTTCATTTTGTATACCGCGTGAGTTTTTTAAAGTGTTACAAGGCGATATCTCGAAAACCGTTTACAACCTTTTCCTGAAACTTTTGTGAGGTAATAGGGAGATGGGGGGACATATTTAAACATATTTTTGAAATTTACCTCCTATCTGTGTTTTGAGGGGTGGGGGGAACTTTGGAATTTTAAATAGGATGATGTACTTTTGTTTATAAATTTCGAATCTACTTAACAAACTACGTATGTCTACAAAAGATTTTTTTATTCGCTTTTGTTTACGAAATTATGATTTATTAGGTTATAAAATTCAAAAAAATTGAAATTTTCGTTAAAACGTCAAAATTCTCAACTTACTTAAGTAGAACTAACGCATTTCTATAGAAATGAATTCTAATTTGGAAATAAGTGAACTTGATTTATCGGTAAAATGTATTTATTTTTTAATTTCTATCAAAATTTAGTCACCATAATTCCGTAACCGAAAGAAAAAATCCAAAAATGTTTTGTACATATACGTAGTTTTTTACCTAGATTCGAATTTTCTAAACAAAAGTGCATCATCCTATTCAAAATTCCAAAGTTACCCCCTACCCCTCAAAACACAAAAAAGAGGTAAATGTCGAAAATATGTTTTTTATGTCCCCCCATCTCCCTATTACCTCACAAAAATTTCATGAAAATATTATAAACCGTTTTCGAGATATCGCCTTGTAACACTTTAAAAAACTCACCTGGTAGAGTCCTCTCAACGTAAGATAGGGACAGGCACGTCACAGTTCGGCTGCGCGGATTTTTGTTACGTCACGCGCCTCAAGAATTGGCAGTAGCGTACACGGATACAAGTGAACTTATCGCGTATCCTATCAACTACTAAACCCCCTGGTAACAGGACGCCTATTTAAAAAAGTGCCGTTGCTAAGTAACCATTGCCCATCGGGATAATCGCCAAACCACTGCGCACCCTGGCAATGATGACGTGCCTGTCCCTATCTTACTTTGGGCGGACTCTATAAGAAAACTATAACTAATTTCTACTGATAATGTTTAACATTCCATTGTAGTTTATGGTGGTGGCTATTCTAGAAAAGGTTAACCTTAATTTCTTAATATTGTTTTAAGTTAAATATGTGAGGTACCTTTTTTCTTCTCATTCTAAATTGCTGTAAAGTACCCTTTCCAAGATAGTTTAGGTTTTATTCAAGAATGTCTTATTTGTTAAATTGTGCACACTAATCTTTCACCTATTCGACTTAAGACTTCAAGGTTTGACAACTTTTACACCCAATCCATTTTTTAAATTATTGTTTTAAATTTTAATATGTGGGATTTCTTTTTCTTCTAATTCAAAGTTGCTGGAAATTACCCTTTCCATCATTTAGGTTTTATTCAAGAACGTCTTATTTGTGGACACAAATCTTACACCTATTCGTCTTAAGACTTCATAGTTTGGTAAATTTTACACCTAATCCATTTTTATTAATTGTTTTAAGTTTTAATATGTAAGATTGCTTTTTTTCTCATTCAAGGTTGCTGAAAAGATCATTTAGGTTTTATGTCTTAAGTCTTATTTTTTCAAATGTGCACACTAATGGTACACTTATTCGACTTAAAGTTTCAAAGCTTGGTAACTCAAACCACTTCATCATTAGAACGATTCATTTTTTAAGGTCAATAGCCATAATCGTAGCCCTCTAAACGACCATATCCCTTGACTATAAGTGTGCGAACTAGTGTATCACAGGATTTTACTAAAATCACTTTAACACTCAACCGAAAATTCCATGGTGTAGGTACCTAAGAGATAACAAACAATAGAATATACAGTATACTTACCAGTAAGTTTTTATAGAAAATCTAAAATAATTAGAATACCTTAGAAATAGAAAACTATCGACGCAGTACGTCGAATTTCCAAGTATTTGAACGAGGAAGCGCTCGGACAACCTAAACCCAGTTGGTACATTTTCCAAGAAATCGATCTGGTAAAATACTGCATGGACACATATAACCCATCCTATAGAAAAGAAGCGAAATCCGTGGATTGATCCAATTCCATCTGCGCCAATGTCGGTTTTAATTAGTGCTTTGACATTTGAGTATATTGAAAAACATTGCAATATTCTACCCAATATGCCAAGATTTAGTTTTAGCTTCGGAATTTCCCTTTTATTGTTGTTTGTTAATATGGAGTCATCTTTACCATTGCATTTTATGGCTGAAATTATATATATAGTTTTCATAATAAAATTGGTAACAAAATAATGTAAAATGTGTCTGACACGTCTGTGTTAATTTTTAGAACCATTTTACTCATCAAATAATTTATTAAATCATGTTAACATATTTAACTGATATGAAGACCATACTCATATTGAATTTCAAATAAAGGTAATGGTTCCAAATTTGTTTTTGTTTTCAAAGAAATAATTTAAAAATATTATTTTTTAATAATACTGAAATATAGTCCGTCTTACCTTGTATAGTCGATATTGGATTCTGATTTATTATTTTATTTTCCCTGAGCAGATTTTGCTTTGCTCTAAGATATGGTTGAGTGACGTTAACATCATATATGGTACCCAATATCACCAATATTAAGGAGATACAGCAGACGGATCTGAAAGTAAAAATAATTCTGAATCCTAAGCGGTGTTCATGATTACTAAATACAATACTTACAGTGTAATTAATGTCTTTGATAACGACATCCATGAGTCGCCACTTAGAAATTTCAATTTTAGGATTTCGATATCTAGATTATAAAACTTCTGCACATTTAAAAACCTTTGATCTAAGTAACTCTGCAAGAGATGCTCTAGTTCATGAGATGAACAAGACTCGGGAATGCATAGTCCAAGTTCGATCATATTCTGCAAACATTAAAATTACTTTAATTAGTATTTTATAAGATAGGTCATCCATCTTTGTACTCAAAACGGGGTAGATGTGCATATTATTAATTGATTTTATTACTATTTCATTGCTTGCATTTTAAAAATTATTTTTTCGATTTATTCGTCTTTTCATTTGTTGTTATGCTAAATGCAATTAGTGGTCTGATTTTGTCTTCAATATTTGTCGTTCACACCTTATTCGTAGCTGTTGTTTTTGTCACAATACACAATACCTAGCTACTAATGTTCTGAACGACAAATATTGTCAGCTATTGCTATTGCTATTGACAATAAAGACAATACAAATCTAGATAACCAATCGTACGCGTTAGACAGTTAGCAGTCAATTTTTGCTAAAAAATTTATTAGGTAAATTTTTTTGTGGCAAATTATTAACGTAATATAAAGAACAAGCTACTAATACTGTTATGCAATTAGTTGATTATAATTAATATATTTTTTTGCCATTTAATTACATAGTTTTCGTGTCGTATGTTAGCTGAATTTCTAAATCTCTTAAATGTTGCAATAGTGACCCATATATCACATTTTGATATGACGCTAAGACTTGTTCATTTATTACTTTCTCTTCTTTTATGCTAGATGCCCTCAAGGATAAAATAAACCGTCACATGCATTGAATGAGGCGTAAAAAACTACCTTTTACTCTAGTTTAAAAATACAACGAAGAATTAGGAAATGTTAGTTCTACATATGGAATAATTAGCGGTTAAGTAACGTTAACGATTCATTTAACTTTCAAACACGCTAATACAAATATTCTTTCATGTACTGAAATGTCTGATGCAATTCTCTTGCAAAACAAAAAGTGTACAATTGGGTTTTTTAAACTCTGTGCAACTCATTGTTAGCATTTATTTTGAAAAGTAAATGTTTTGAATTTATTCTTACAGAAATTACTTTATAAATATTACTTTTTAACAGCCTATAAGTGTTTCAAAATTTGACGGTAGATTTGTAAAATTGTATTTTTTACATCCATACAAAATATTCAGACACTTAACCAATTTTTTCCAAAGAATTGATATAACAATAGGCTGGAAATTTTCGACCCCCTAAGCAATTATTTTTCTGAAATAGAAAAGTACGAAATGACAGCAACATATATATTTTTAAATTGTATCTATTACTAACCCATCTGCATGAATAACTAGGAAACCTTTAAAATCATCTTAAACTGTCGAAAACTTTTATTAGCATAAATATAATTGGAACCGTTTTCTATAAAATACATATATACAGTGTGGTCCATTAAGTGTGCAACAAATGGGAAATGTTTTAATTAGATGTACAACCGAACTTTAAATACCGCCACAAGTTAGTGCATGTTCGATAACCATATCAGATGCCCTTAGAATGGCTTCAAGTCAAACAGCATACAGGGCCGGACAAAAAATATGAAATTGGTGAAAAGATAAAGTCCCCTTATTTCAAAAAATATAGCAAAATTTTATTGAGAAAAGTCGTTTAGAATCAAAAGTTATACTCAAATACAAAGTCACGGCTTCCTATTCGAATTTTTATTCTCTTTTGGCAAATTTTGTATTACCCCTGTATGATACATATTTTTATTATTCTGATTTTATATGTATTTAAAGTAGCTACAACCACATCACTTTTAAATAACTTTTAGCAACTTGAAACGTATTTGTAAAATTTACTTGGATTTATATTTTTTTAGGTAACCGTCCCCTTCATGTTTGTTGCAACGATATTTAACAGAACTTAAGAATTTCGGAAATATTCTTTATAACAAGGCAAATGCTTTACTAATAATAATTTACATATGCAAAAACTCTCAATAAAATCAGAATAATAAAAATATGTATCATACAAAATTATCCAAAAAAGAATCAAAATTCGAATAGGAGGCCCTGACTTTGTATTTGAGCATAACTTTTGATTATAAACAACTTTTCTCAATAAAATTTTGCAATATTTTTTAAGTAAGGTAACTTTATTCTTGAACGAATTTCATATTTTTTGTTCTGCCCTGTATGCTGTTTGATTTGGAGCCATTCTAAATGCATCTGATATGGTTATCGAACATGCACTAACTTGTGGCGATATTTAAATTTCGGTTGTAAACTAATAAAAAAATGTTCCATTTGTTGCATACTTAATGGACCACACTGTATATAAATATGCCAGTAGGAGCCCCACAAACCACTTTAATGTTTGTATAATACAAAACTTGACTGCCTTTATACGCAGTGGTCCTTAACTACATTCCAAAAATTGATTATGTGATTTATTGGATAATTTCGTATTTGAACCATAGTCATAAAGGGCCTAATTTTCGCTAGGCTTGCATTGAGCCAAGTCCTCGGTTCGAATCCCGCATGGGTCGGAATTTTTCCACAGCCTTGGCAATTGGAATCGGGATCGGTGAGACCATTCACAGTTGGGCACCAAATTAACTGTGCTCTACTTAGAACCACACACCTAAGAGATAGAGTAACAAGGTCCACACATCATCAAGACACACACCTAACACACAATGGTTGCTACACAAGCACGAAAGGCGAGCTCCAACTTTGTAACTCGCAACTCTGAGTAAGTTGAGCACTAGACCGTCAGATGCCAGTGTACGAAGCACCAGCACCAGCCTCTACACCGCTAAGGTAACACGAGGTTAACAATAATACAATACAATACAATTTAACTGCGCTTCAATTTGTGATATTTTCGGTAACTTCGTTTGTGTAAATTTTATTTCAATACAGTTTAACAAGTATTTTCGCAGTTTCATTTGATGTACTCATTTCACCTGATAACAGTGACTTGAAAAGTTAAACACTCTCTGTTTTGGAAACTAGTCCGTTTAGGTTTAGATTCTAATAAATGTCTCTTCAAGAAATAATTCACTTAATCACATCGTTAATTTTCATAAGTTCTGTTTTACAATTTCAACCTTATACTTGCACAATAAATAACAGGAAACGCAAACTGTACTTAAAAGTTATGGCGTACGAGTTTCTGTACACAATTAAAGAAACTATGAAGATAGCTCTAATAATATAGAAATCGACATACTCACGCAAAGGAAATGTGCAGTTTTTCTAATAACAGACTTTGACAAATATCCTTAATCGTAAAATCGTAACCTTATGAATACAAACTAAATTGTAAACACAATGTAACTTTTATAAGTATGCACTTTGTGCATTCCTTGCTTGATTACATATTTCTTCAGTTTGTGCTAATGTTTATACAAGCAAATATAAGAATGAAAAGTTTGCTGTGTGGAAAGCAGGTCCGTGCTTTTAATTTTTAAACAAATTATTGATATGGTCAAATATCTTGAACAAAAAGCCAAATATATTTCAAAGAAAATCGTAAATTGCTGATAATAAATCTGTCGAAAAAAATTACACATCAAATAAAAATTTACATCTCATATCTACAGGGCTTGCACAATTATATACAAAGAGCTAACCAGAGAGTTTTGTGGATTATTTTAAGAAATGGACCTCTTTAAACATATTTTGTCGCTCGCTACTTAAAAAAGAACAAGCGTTGGTAAAATTGAAATCTTTTTCCAATTTTTATTGTTAACGAAAATAAACGTTAACCAACAATTTGTACAACAATTAACGCTGGTGCCTGATTTTGCAAGAAAATGTAAATGTCAAATTGGCAATAAAAATGTACTTAAAATTTTTGCTTATTTTAGATGTTGTAGAAAAAATCTTGTATGTATTTCTAGCGCAAAGTGGCACTGCCGATTTTGGGAGATTACCGCGAGGCGTCAGCGGAGCGCGGCAACATTCATCCCAATCGGCAATGGCCAACTTTGTGCTTTAATACACAATATACTATTATTAGTACACGGAAATTAGTCAAATTTATGTGGAATAGAAGAAAAAAATTATAACAAGCTGAAATTTCTAGGATAGTAAGCTTATGTGTGTAGGAATACATATCAAAAAAGTTCCCACCCCCAAGGGGTAAGCTTCATCCCTCTCTCACCCCCCTTTAGAGACACCTCACTGTTTTTTTACAATATCTTTTAAACACTTTATCTTAGGGAAAAAACATAAGTATAGAAAAAGTTTTGTCACAAAATTCTCTACAAAAAAGGTTTTATGGTATGTATCGATATTTTTATGACTTTTTTTGTTATTAAATTGTGACGAAAAAGATCTGCAAATATTTGTTAAATGGTTGAAGCAACACTCACCCTTCGTTACATCCAATAATTTGATAACCTTGTCAAGTGGTATCGTTGGTACTGATAATATTAAGTGTTACAAAGCATGAGAAAACAGGAAACAATCTATGGATAAACTCATAAAAAAAGGCACGATAAAAATATAATACAGGTTGATTCTACTCAATTATTCCAAAGAATAGTCTGCACTGTGCGCACAGCGCCTGAATTAAAACATTGTTTTGCCTTTGAACTTGCGGCGGTGCCTTTATCTATATTTGATGAAAGAGGACTGATGAGAAAAAACAAAAAGTCATCATTGGATCAAATTTTCAAATCCGTACCAGAACGTCCATTTGATGTCGCCAACTGTGAGTATGTAATGGATGGCGGAAATCTAATTCATCGTGTTGTATGGCCGAGTCAGGGCAGATTTAAGGCGATTAACAGCACATAGGTAAAATTTGTTAGAAAGCATTATAGGAAAAATGTCACAATAATTGTTTTCGATGGTTACGGTAATAATCTTACCAGCCCAAAAAGTATTGAACGCCAACAGAGAATTTTAACAAGAACATCTCCCAAAGTTATTTTTGAGCGAATTACGCCAATTACTGACCCTAAAGAAAAATTATTAAGCAACCTTGCCAACAAAGAACGATTGATTTCTCAACGAATTCAGACCTTTCAAAATGAAGAGATACAAATTATAACTGCGGATGATGATGCTGATACAGTAATAGTTCAAACTGCTATTCAAAAAATTTTTAAATCCGAAACGGTCGTAATTGTAGGACAAGATGTCGATCTTCTTACCTTAGTTAATGCCCTAACGCCAACTGAAAAGGAAGTTAGACTACTAAGGGAGGCCCAAGGTAATATAAAAGCATGAATTTATAGCTCTAAAAATTTACAGTTGTCAAATGTCCTTAAGAACTCAAGAGAAACAGTTCTTTTTGCCCACGCATTTAGTGGTTTTTGGAAAAGGCAAACTCCAAACTACAAAGTTACTAAACTGGAAAACAAATTTACAAAAAGTTGTTATAGTATTTTATTTCATACTGCATCGTAAAACCCATGTTTAAGTTAATGATTTTAGTCCGGAAAATGAGGCTTTACGGTATCAGGTCCGGTAAAACATTTTACAGGACTCGAATGAAATAAACAGGTCCGGTAAAACATTTTACCGGACTCAAATGAAATAAACAGGTCCGGTAAAACATTTTACCGGACTCAAATGAAATAAATCAATAATCAAACTATTTATTATTTTCAATTGAAAAAAATTTTTTTTGTAGTTTTAAGTAAAAATCTAATAATTGCAGTATGAAATAAAACGCATTACGACATACGTCCGGTAAACTTTTACACTAGCTCGTCTCAACATTCCAGACTCGGCTCCTACGTCGCCTCGTCCCGAAACGTTAGGACTCGCTACTGTAAACTTGCGTTTACCGGACTTATAACGTAAATTACTATTACAGTAGAAGTCCGTTAGGATAGCCTTTACTGCCGAGCCAGAGAATTTGTGAGACGAGCTCGAAGAGCGAGTCGAATAATACTGGCGAGGCAGTAAAGGCCCTAACGGACGTGTACTGTACAATAGTTTTTGTAATACCTACATACAATTCGGTCATATCTATATTTTTCTAATTTATTTTCATCAAAACGCTAGGTTTGTGTAATGACGTTTTAGAATGATTGAGAGTGCGTAGAACGTTGCAACTGTTGTTTATAAATGTCAGTTATTTCCAATTTCGTGTATAGTTGTAAGCAGTTTTAAGTTGTAACCAGCTCGTAACTTATGACATCTGTAGAAAATGATGAAGATATTCCTAAAGACGTTAAGATTCTGAATGATCAAGTAATTTTTGCGTATGTTCAGGAGTTATAGCAGTCTTTTGCGCCTTCTTCTATGTGGAGTTGCTTGCTGCTGGATTTGTGTGACAAACTTCACTTTGACGTTTGGCACACAATTTAGCAGGCCGTGGTCTTTACGGACACTTTTTACGGCCGGGCCGTAAAGAGGTTGCTTACGCAGTAGTAAACAGTCCTTAAAGAAATACTTAACAAGTAGGTATTACAAAAAAACCTTTAACAAACCAAATGCTACGAAACAGGATATTACTGAGGCTGGGGAAATATTTACTCATGCACTATATAAAGCAGAAAAAAATTAAACGTCAATAAATCATCAGAGGTATGATCTGTTTAACACCTCGGTTGGCAATTCTAGTCAAGGCTATCCCCGTAGTCCAGTCGTTGAAGGTAAAAATATGCTACTACCTCAGAATTCTTTGAACCTTGACCGATTGACGTGAAATTTGGTGAGTAGTCAGTGGATGGCTCAAGGAGCAAAAGTGACATAGCGCCGATGTGCGCTTTTACCCTGAGAGTGGATGCCACCCCTTTTCGGGGGTGAAAATGTGTTCACTCAAACTAACCCCGGAAATGGACAGAGGGACAAATTCTAAGTAAAAAATGTTCTATATAGTTTTTTCGATAGATCGATATTTTTCGAGCTATTTGCGATTAAAAACTTAGATTTTTCGTGATAAAAATGCATGTTTTTGGACGGTTTTTCGCGAATAAGTCGAAAATTTCGCGTTCTATCAAATAAGTTGCAATAACCAAAATTGAAGTTTAGAAAACAGGAAAGAGATTGGTTTTTTTATGAATGCTCTAGGTCCAAAATAATAGAAGTTATGGCTCGTTCAAGAAGATTTTTTTTTGTAACAAGTTGGTTCGAAGTAATCAACGTTAATTAACGAAAAATCGATGCATTTTTCGGGAAAAACTTATAGAACATTTTTTGTAGTGATTGAAAAGACCTTTAAAATGAGCACTGTTAAAAGTCGATTGCATCATAACTAAGCTAGTTACGATGCAAAAACGGTGGGCCACTCGAATTCTTGAAAAAAAAAATGAACGCTAAAACCCCAGCCATTTAACCAGAATTGATATTGACCATTATCCCTTTACAAATTACTTTATTTTAGTGTTACTCATCTAATCCAAAAGTTTTTCAACATGCTCAGACGTTGCATATTCAAAAAGTAAAGGGTTAAAGGGCTCGGAAGGGGTGGTCCGCGCACTATAATGCAAACTTCTAACATTTATATCTCCGTTATTTTTTTTCCTACAGAAATAAAACAAAAACTAAAATGTTCGTTAAGAAAAAATCCATATTTTTGTACTATATTATCTTTTACGTTTTTTCTTTAGTTTTAGTTATTTTCAAAATAAGGTATTTTTTAAGAAATTTTAAAAATACGTTTTCCATTTTCAACATATTTTTTTCGAAAAATACGCATTCTAACCCGCCCAAACTTTTGGATTACATAAGTAATACTAAAATAAAGTAATTTGTAAAGGAATAATGGTCAATATCAATTCTGGTGGAATGGCTGGGGTTTCAGCGCTCATTTTTTTTCAAAAATTCGAGTGGCCTACCGTTTCTGCATCGTAACTCGCTTAGTTATGATGCAATCGATTTTTAACAGTGCTCATTTTAAAGGTCTTTTCAATCACTACAAAAAATGTTCTATAAGTTTTTCCCGAGAAATGCATCGGTTTTTCGTTAATTAACAGTGATTACTTCGAACCAAGTTGTTGCAAAAAAAAAATCTTCTTCAACAAACTATAACTTCTTTAATTTTGGACCTAGAGCATTCATAAAAAAACCAATCTCTTTGCTGTTTTCTAAGCTTCATTTTTTGTTATTGCAACTTATTTGATAGAACTCGAAGTTTTCGACTTATTCGCGAAAAACTGTCCAAAAACATGCATTTTCATCACGAAAAATCTAAGTTTTCAATCGCGAATAGTTCGAAAAATATATATGTATCGAAAAAACTATATAGAACATTTTTTACTTAGAATTTGTCCCTCTATCCATTTCCAGGGTTATTTTAAGTGAACACATTTCTACCCCCGAGAAGGGGTGGCATCCACTCTCAGGGTAAAAGCGCACATCGGCGCTATGTCACTTTTGCTCCTTGAGACATCCCCTAACCACTCACCAAATTTCACGTCAATCGGTCAAGGTTCAAAGAATTCGGAGCGGAAAACCTTCAACGACTGGACTACCGACGTGTGCAGCTTTGCAACAACATTCGTTGCGGGTTTACCCCCAAATTCAGGCTTGGCATGGAAATGTTTTACACTTTTACAGCCAGAAGAATGGGGATGGAAGAAATCAGGTGATATTTTAATACCTGTTTTGACTACTAAAGCACCAGCTCCCTTATCAGTTTTAAAGCTAATTTCGTGTGCCTGCAAAATGAACTGCAAAAAGCGATGCGGATGCTTCAAGGTTGGTTTAAAATGTTCGGTTATGTGTATGAACTGTCACGGACAAGGATGCTTTAATGCGGAACGTACCAACGCAATTGAATTTGAGGAAGAATAAATGCCTTTAGTGGATTAGGCCTCAAGAGGAAACCACATAAAAAACGAGCCGACAAACGCTAACTCCTGGGTGGTGTGGAAACGAGTTTGGTTTAGGAATCGCTAATGTTATTTTTGGTTCTTATTAAATTCTATACAGGGTGATTCTAAATGTTTCGCCAAACTAGGTATTGTTCTACACACCAAGGCAAGTAAAAAAGTCCATATAAACATGTGTCCGAAAATCACACCTTTTCGAGTTATGAGCAATTTTTGAATTTGAGAAATAAATCGTAAACTATTTAAAAATATTAAGGTGGATGGAATACTTTCTGGCGAAATCAAACAGAAAACAGTTAGGCATCTTATAAAAATGTACACAAATGCAGAATTAGCAGACATACATTTTATATAGGTATGGTTGGGCCCATGGAAATACCAGAGAGGCATGTCGTTTGTATGAAGAGCGCTTTCCCAACCGAAGAACTCCAGAAAGGAGTATGTTAGGCAGCACCTATCGCAAGTTTTTGGCGAGCAGTGGATAGGCCGAAGTAGGCCTATTCCATGGCCGCCACGATCCCCAATCCTTAATCCGTTAGACTTCTTCCTTTGGGGATATTTAAAAAGCCTCGTGTACACTAACCGTATTAATACAGTAGATGAGTTAAAGCAGCGTGTTAACGATGCCTGTCAAACTGTTAGAGGAATGCCAGGCGTTTTTGAAAGAGTAAGGCAGTCATTGAGGCGCCGATTAGACGTCTGTGTGGAGAAGGGTGGTGGACATATCGAACATATACTCTGAAGAAGGTTTGATTTCCCAAATTCAAAAATTGCTCGTAACTCGGAAACGCGCGATTGTCGGACACATGTTTATATGGACTTTTTTACTTGCCTTGGTGTGTAGAATAATATCTCAAAGTTTGGCGAAAAAGTTTAAAATCACCCTGTATAATTTAACCCAATGCTACAAAATCGAATATTACTAAGGCTGGAGAAATATTACAGGATAGGTATTATAGAAAAACCAGCACGGTGTCATTATAAAGGTGAAAAAAGGATGAAGTTCACCAGTTAGGGATGGGAACTTTTAGATCCCCATTAACTGTCAATCCAGAAAATATCAGGTTATTATAATTTTTTTCTTCTATTTTTGCTAATTTCCGTGTACTATATATAAACTCAACACACACTTCACACAATGGTGCTGTGCAAGCACAAAAAAGGCGCGCTTCAACTTTCTATCGCGAATCCGGGGGCAGTTGTACGATTATTAACCCGGGGGGGGGGGGGGGGCGCTGATAAAGTGTTAAATCGCATGATCTATAATTATTAACATTTCATTTTCATATAATAAATAGTGATTTTCTCCCAAGCTTCAAAGGATAGTGTTTCTGTAATCACAAGAGTTGCTGTACGGCATATATTTTATAAAATAAGGTTTTCTTCAAATTTCAATAAAATGTGATATCATACTGCTTGATTGATGATGCTAAACTGTCACTTCATTGCCATTGCATCTAAACACTTTAACTGGCGCTCGTCAGCGGCAGATACAGTTATTATCTTCTCTGACGAGATAATAGCTATTTAAGTAACAAGGAATGTAAGGACCTATTAACATTTGAGGTAGGCAAGTAGAAGCCAAGGCGCAGCCGCGGCTTGTTGCCTGCCGAAAATGTTAATAGGCGATACATTCCGAGTTATCTTATTATATTTTTCCCGCTGCTTATCGAAATTCTCCTAGATTAAAAAAATCGTTTGGTTTGTCACCTGTCACCAGGATTAATTTTAGTGAGTCGTGTTACCTATGAGTGTCACATGTCACCTAAACACTTGCAATTATACACAAAACGTCTAAGTCTGCATCTTGCATCATTAATTTTATTATCCTAGGAACTTAATAATAATATTAAGTTCCGTTGTCAGGAGAAAGCAGCAAACAAATATAATCACCGACTGACATGTTTTGTTACTAATGCTGTAGCACTGACTTACATGATCAGCAGCGGGAAAAGTAATTTTTCGGATTTTGTTCATAATGTCGTAAATAATTTGTTATAAACGTTTGAAAAAAAATACTATATGTTATTCGGAGCAAAAGTATCTTTACGTGACTCTGCTGTACTTATCTGCCTCGCAAGCTCGATAGATTAACCGTCCAGTCACGGCACGTAAAATATAACTTGTGAGCAAACGAAAATGAAATCAAGCTTGGCTTTGAAATATTTGTTTGTGTTGGTGGCACTGTAAGTCTATGTCAAATTCGAAGTTAGCGGGTTAAGTTTTGTGTCAGTTTTGACACAGACTGGTGCAAAACCTAACCTGCGAACATCGAATTTGATATAAACTTACAGTGCTACTAACACAAACAAATATTTCAAAGCCAAGCTTGATTTCATTTTCGTTTGCTCACATGTTATATTATTCTATGTAGTTTTATAATGCTCTGAGATCAGTAGCAAAATATACTTTTTCGACAATCGTTAAAAATTGCCAAATTTGTTTATTTCATTTCAGTAAGGATATGGCATATTTTGTCGAACTAGTGCGAACCTCGTCAGATAGAAATGTTCGTTGTACTACATGAATAACTATTACTCGCAACTGGAATACGTCATGTATAAAATATGTTCTAATTGACTCTAGTAACTCATAATAATAGCTATTATACAAATTAGGTCAATAACAAATTCTTCATGGACGAATAACATTTGCTAATCGCGATTTCTTTAAATAAAATACATTTTTTAAATTAGATAGAAAATTTTATTACGAATCTAACTATATCCATCATGCACTATTTTATCGTTATCTAACACTGAAAAATGTTCAATTAATAAATTTTAAAAATATTTTGGGTAATACTTAAGCAAATTCGGTCTAATGGTCGTATGTAACTTAAGTTGTAGATTCTGAACAACATAAAATATACAGAGCGATCCGTTTAAAAAATCAAAGTTAATGACATTTCCGGTAAAACCGAAAGTCGGCCATTTTGATTATATCTATGTGTTAATTCTAAATTATGTTTATTGTCCTTATAAGTTTTATTTAAATCTGTTGTTACGTACAACGATGGTTTCACTGTCACCCGGTATATCATTGGAATGGGAAATCAATCCTCTTTCTTATGATGCCACAGCCAACTATGAGTTCTGTACAAAAAATACAGCTTTATGGTATAACTTGAATTTCAAAATGTTTTTTGATAAATTAAATGCACAACTACATTATTATAAAAAAGTGCCTAAAGAACGTAGAAAATACATTTTTCTATTTTCATAAATAATCGAGATGTAGCCACAAAACGTCGAAAAACGTTTGTTTCTAACTCGAAAACAAGACGATAGCCAATTTTGGTTTCTACCATTAAGATTTTCTCGAAAAAAGAGATCGAGGATAGGGTACATATCTCCTATAGTTATCGCGACTTCCTCTAAAACCTCGAAATTTGTCCACTCTGTACATTTAAAATCAAAAAGTTGATATCAATATCTCCTGAAAACAAATGAAAATCTAAAATCACATCTAAAATATTCTTTAAAAAGCGTCCTAATAATGCCAGAATAATTGTGTTGTAAGTAACACAAGATGCGACTTATAACACAAAAAATCCAATTCAACTAAAAACTAAGACTATACGCAATTCAAATTAATATTTCCCGCTGTCGCCAACAAGTGCGATGACGTCATAACGGAGTCGGGTACATACCTAACCTATGTTTTGATGTGTATAACGTGTATAAATCGTGGTCTCGGCTAGCGATTAATCATTATTTTAGTTGTGTACGGGAATTAACGAATTTGTTTTGTTGGTTTGGTGGATTTACTTTGCTGTTTGTTGTGTTATTACTTCCTTTTACAATAAAGGAAGTATTGGATTCACCCCAAAAATTCGAAATTGAGTTTTCAACAGATCTTCACGTTTCAGAGTCCCCTGATCCCAAAAAAACGTATTTTTTTCATTGGTCTGTCTGTGTGTCTGTGTGTGTGTCTGTCTGTCTGCCTGTGAACAGAATATCTCAAAAACGAAAAGAGGTATGGCGTTGAAACTTCATATATAAGTTTTGTGTACTATGTAGATGAGACAGCAAGGTTTTTGAAGAAAATCGCATAACCGGAAGTAGGTGTTTACTCTTGCGATTTTTCAGTTTTTTTCGATTTTTTCAAAAACGGCTCTAACGATTTTTTTTAAACTTTACATTTTTATTACATTTTTAATGTGTATTGATGTGAGATAGGTGATTTTCCAGTTGAATACTTCTAAAGTGGATTTCTTTTGTTTTTTTTTCTATTTTTTTATTAACTCCTATTTTGAATAGAACACCCGGTATATTATAAAATTTTCGAATTCACCTTGAAATTTTAGAGAAAATTTGTCTCTTTAACTAACGCTCTATTTTGTACCGTTTTTGTAGAATTTGTTTTTTTTTAACATTTTTGACAAATTTTTAAAAATTAAAAATGAAATTTTTGGCTAATTATAAGATCACTGTAAAAGAAAGTTGTGTGAGTGTATCACACCAGATTTTTTACTGTGTTCTGGAAGTAAGTGTTGAAACAGCAATAGTAATATTAAAAATTACTACACCTACTCCTTTTTTTAGGTTTATAAATAATGGAAGCAATAAGTATAAGATTTACAGTGGGACAGTTGTGTCAAGCCTTAGAAACAACACCCTCTTCTAGGAATTTTGTAGAAGGAGAACAAATTCTAAATTCAAAATCTCATTTGTTTTGGTTCTTTCAAACATCCTTACTGGGATCTTTTGCGACGGTACGGCCTCAGACTTCAAATATTTTTCCCCATAAATACCTATAATTGTTATTAATATAATTACTACATTAATTAATATACCACTAGGTAAAAATTTTGCCAATCTAACCTGTAAAATGGTAATCATCTCGAGTAAAGTGCAAGGAACAGACAGACATATAATTAGATGCCTTTTTTCCCATTTTTATGGCTTTTTCCCAAGCTAATCTTCTGTCAACGGTTTCATTAACGTTAAATTTATTTTTAATAAGGACACTACCACTTCCGTGTTTTGCGAACAGGTGAAAACGAACTCTTTCATCAATTTTTGCTTTTGCATTGCATCCGTAGACGGAGCACGTTATTTTGGACATTTTCCTCTTTCTTGGCGAAAATTCCATGACGCAGAAACAGGAAATAAAACGGAAAAAAGCGTCCTTTCAACAAAACGTTGTATAAAATAGACTTGTTACGTACGTTAAGCATGAAACGTGACACCGTTGTGACGTCAGCATATTAGTTACAAAATGCACCAACAGATAGCGTATCGCTTAGCTTAAATTGCGTATTAGAATCAATTTATTTTTAAATATTATTTATTATTAGAATCTGCAATTTAACGACCGTGTATATCTTACTGTTTTCAGAATCCCAATGGTGAATCTCGAAATTAAATAATCCGGTTACACATCGAAAAATATGTAAAAGGCTTTACCCAGAACTTCCCTCGTCGACATTGTGACACTAAATAATTTTAAAAATCAAATTAAGTTAGGAGTAAAAATATCTTCACGTTTCTAATAAATTAAATAAATTTTCAAATAAACAAATGTATCCCGCTGAAGTTTGAACCCGCCGCATCTACAGAGCGGTCATAACCGCACCCCTGCATAGAGATCGTATCTGCATCGATAAAGCCAACTACTCTACCGAGCCTCTTCGAAATAAGTCCGGAGCGCGCCTTTCTTGAATAGAAAGGTGTTATTGTTGAAATGTTTTTACTTTTTGTAACATTATCCTGTATCGGTTGAGTCTTATTTTCGGCAAATGTAAAGCCTGATCGATTTGAAAGTTATTACTTCCTTCTATTTCAAAATTAACTCAAAAATAAACAAAATTTAAATTTTTTAATGTGCTCACCCTGTATATATTTGTATGAAATTGTACCGGTTTCATGCGAGGTAGATCCTTCCTTCGTCTTTCAGACCAGGGAAGTAAAAACCGTATATTAAAAGTAGAAAGTATAGTTAATTATTTTTAGCTATAGTGATATAAAGTTTATTAAAGTTATTTATTCAAAAAAGAAGTTTCTTGATATAAAAATATTGTAAATTAAATAAGTTTTGAAAAAAAATGAAATCGGAGAAATATATGGCAAACACTTACTACTTTTACGCATTTCTACGAATTCATTAAGAACGTATAAATATATCATTTCACGATGATAAAACCCACATTAAAAATAATTTACCGTTTAAGACATTATCGCAAATAACTTAAATGCCAAGTAAAACTCATAATAAATTCAAATTTTAAAATGCTCTCAGTTGTTATAATACTCATATTACAACTATTTGCTTTTGGTTTTTTTTTTCCGTAGATTATATAATTTCTAATAGCTATAAAAAAAACTTTATAGGTAATTGTTTCTTTACTTAAATATAGTCCTGCTACATTTTATATCTCTACAAACAGAAAATGATATCCCTGATAAAACATGCTTTTCCTATTAACAAATACAATTTTATGTTATAAGTTGAAAATGATAAAAAATTGATTAAGTAATCCCATCAAGTATGAAATGATTCCAATTTTTTTTTTACTTTGTTTCGTAGTTAAATACTAGGAAAATTAGACAAAGATAAATAAGATTTTAAAAAATGGTTATCCAAAAAAAAACGTGAAATTTTTATAGGGAACAATAATAAAATTGGACACTCACCATAGTTCTAGTCTACATTCAATACCAAACTGGTACTAAACGGTTTTGGATTAGAATCGAATATGAGTCTTAAAATTGTAGTACTGTAAAAGCACAATACACCGACTAAACAAAATTCTATACATGACAAATACAGACAAATATACTAACCTCAAGGGGCATTTGAGTATGTAGCTGCTGTGTGCTGTTATGTTTCAAGTACACAGCAATAAATACCAGTGGATATGGAGGGAAATCGTATGGTGTAGATCCTGGATGCTTCACTTTCTCATGATTAATTTCGAATGGTTTTCTGTTTGAAACATCGATACATTGCGAGTGTGATCCCAGCCACAAATTATTGCCCCACAGAAACCCTGATCGTGGCTGGCCGCTTGCATCTAAAACTGAAATTATAATCACTGTTTAACTGTATTTCAAAATCAAGTGTGTTCAAATAAAAATGGACACGGATACTAAAATATGTGCAGTTCACGTATATTTTAACTGTCAATGAGAAAACATATTGGAAACTAGATTACATTGTATCAGAAATTACATTTATATTACAAACTATTATGCCATCACCCAGCCTTAAGTAATGTTTGTTCGAATACCCTGTACCTTCAAGCTAGGACAATTACCAACATTTTAAAAGTTCTATGGATGATTCAATATCATAGTAGTCTATTAGTAAATTTAACATATACCATTTTTTTTAAATATGTTTTCCTTGCGAGGATACGGAAGCTCTCACCTTCCGCCTTGCAGGCCGAGCTCCTTCATGGGGTGTTAGTGCCTAACCATTATTATTATTAGAGTAAGTAAATAAGGCTTATTAATTTTCATAACTATTGTTTTTTAATGTAGACCAAATGGTTATACGAAAAAGGGACAATATTTATTTTACATCGATCGGAACACTTTATTTTTAATTAAAATTTTGCAAAGTTAATGATTTCGCATATCTTAAAATCAAGAAAACAATTAATAGTTTATGAGTGCTGTCGACATCCTGAATTTTTACGTTATAGGCTATATAGGTCCATTATAGGTCTATATATCCATTACTGCATTTTCTCATAATAAGTATGGGAAACCTTTGCAAAATTACATTAATTTGATTTCAATGAAACGCATATCTGACAAGCTTACGGTTGTGGTTTACTAGCATTCTATATTAGCAAAAGCTAGAATAAATACGACATATTTGTAAATAGTAATAAATGAACAATATCAGACAAATGCTAATAAAGTTGAAGTTTTATTAGTCGGTATTGCTGAAATAAATGTCCTCTACGTACCTTGCGTAATACGCTCTTGTAAATGTTGCATATAAGTCAGCATAAATTACGACATAGAAAATGACATAAATTTTATCTTAGTATTAATTTAAAAAGATAGAATGTAAAAATAAAATTATTAGTTGATAGTGGGTAACTCGTGAAAATCTAAATAACGTTTAAGTAAAATGTCGTTGAAGTTTACTAACTCCATTTTCTCAAAAAAACCTTATAATCAAAGGTAATTCAATTTTACTCTTTATTAAAACGAGTTCAATCCCCATCTGAAATATATACGCAAAAAATATACTCACTTATATATATTGACTTTTTCTAATAAAAATCGCATTTGTTAAAAATAGTCATATACAATACCGCGAGCGGTCGACGAATTGCCGAAAATTTTTGTCAAAGTGTATGAGTGTTTATTGCTTCAATATAAATTGGTCGAGTGCTACACTTTTTCTGTTTGTCAAAAAAAGAAAAAATCACGCCTATGAACTCGTAATATTCGCTTCAAGTGTATTATATAAAGTGTTCAAGGAAGTGGGGAGGCCAGATGGTTATGGTAAAGAACCCAGCACAAAAGACGAACAACATTTGAGCAGATCATCCACTACTACACATGTTGAAGTGAAAGTGGAAGATGGAATTAATGTAACTCTAGGACAATCAAAATTTCTAACTAATATTAAGAACAAGTACAGGCCCGGCATCAGTTGTCTTGCTTGAAAGCTCGAGCAACACACGAAACAATATGAGCAACACACCGGACCTAGGACGACAACAGACAAAACATATAACTGGCAACGCTCGCTACCAGCCAAAAAGACAAGGTGTCAGTTCTCTGGCGTCATTGGCTCGTGATGTCCGATAAAGTACGTAGTTAATGCCCGCGATGTAAACATGATTACAGCTTATAACTGCACGTTGATTACAATTATCGATTATAATTGAGCTTTTTGTAGTAGACAAGTCAGTTAGTGATTTTGTTAATGTTTGGTGCTGTGCGTGTAAGTTGTTTACCAACAAATTTTGCACAAATAAAAGCGTAAATTACCATCACATGTCATTACATTATCACCGTTATAGCAAGTTGCTAGCGTTTTAAAATATTTGCCGGTGAATAAGATAGATAAACATAGTATATTGCAATTATATACCATATATGTACAAGTGTTAGTAGATAGATAGATATTTTCATTATGTGAATAAACAGGTATCCAAGCAATAATTATAGAAACGTCAATAAGAAGTACTTCTTGCAATATTAATTCTTTGGCTACAGCGGTAGAAGACAATTACAGTTTAATAAACAATTTAAGCTGTGGGAGATTGTTGTATCTACATAATGCGGTAGTGAATTTTGTTCTGTTTAATGATGTTATATTCAATTACATACTTGGGGGTTTTTATGAACAATTTTTAATGTTCATAACAAACGAAATTTCTTATATATTTTTAATATTGTTTTTACATTGATCTTATATTGTTTATAATAAAAACTCCCGAGAGAGCAAACATTGATATGTGCTCTCTAGGAAGGAAATGTATTCTTTCTGCCAGAATGTTTGTCACCTAGAAACTCGTTCTACTTCTGGTCATGGAAAAACAATTTTCACCGTAGCACTAATAAATTGTTATGATGTTACCAAATATGTTTTGTCACCAGCAAAAACTGCTATTTTATTTTTGTGTCTTAAAAATATGGATTGTCACGTTGACAGCACATTGCAAAATTAGATTTATTTCGGTATCTGTGACGCGGAATGCAAAAAATACCGTATATACCTCGGCACTAATGTGCCATTAAATTCCACGTGTGATTATTGCCTAAGACAGACGATATGAAGGAACAAATACATGCAGGTTCAAAGTAGGGTCAAGATCTATAAGGCCATCTGTGCTAACATATAACATAGAGATACGTGCCGAAACCAAGAAGACAAAAAAAATTAGGACTGTTGTAATGAAAACCTTAAGACAATTCAAAGAGCCACCTTGCACGAGCGAAAACAAACGATACTGTAAGATATGAGTGCAAAATACAAGATACCGTGAAATGCCCCAAAGAAAGAAAAAAGGGTTACAATAAACATATTAATAGAAAGTCAGACGAAAGATTAGTGAAGATAAGCAGAGATAAAAATCCCATATGAAGAAAAATAGTAAGAAGGCTTTCAAAGATGTGAAAAGAGCGCCGTCCGCAGAGTAAACAGAAAAAAATCCTAGGACAAGAAAAAAAAGAAGAAGAAGAAGAGATTATTCGCTCATCTTTGTATCAGGAATAACCTTCGCCGTGGGTATTAAATGTCCAAATAAATATAAAACTGGTTAATGAATTTTTGTGATTAAATTCTTTTTAAGTTAATATATATATTCACTAAAAATCAATCTGTTAAAAACCGCTTGTTCAAAATATTGGCATTAAAATTAAATAAAATATTTAGAACTACTTGACAAAACCATTTTTCTACCAATCATTTTAAAATGTCTGCTATGTAAGAGCAACACACGAGAAAACACAAAGATGCCGGCCCTAACAAGATATAACTGACTATTCAACACTATAACATATAAGCCAATCACATTACAGACATTTGCTTTTTTCAACCAATAACAGCAGTATATCACTGAATATTGGGCACCATGCAAAATATTCACAAAACAATGTACGTACTCAAAAAATAAATAGCCTTGTTGCCAAGTATCGCTTAGCAACGATGTTCTGTCCTTAGTGAAATCGCTAGGTTACGTTAACACTAAACCCCAACGAACTGTGTGGCTTGTTTTAAAAATTTTAAAATGCTCTGTTTTGGAAGTATTCCGCTGAATTTAATTGAGAATGAATAACTATATTAATTGTTGGATTATTTTTTAATAAAGTTAATCGTTATGTATTAATATTGTTAAATAGTCGTCCCAAATACCACTCGAAGTGGATATATTTTTTTTAAATATTTTGCCATTTCCATAGAAATTATTGCAAATTTCACTCAACAAAATCACATTTAAATGTCACTCGCCTTCGGCTCGTGACATTTTTGATGTGATTTTGTATCGTGAAATTTAAACGCAATAATTTACATGGAAACGACAAAATATTTGTCAAAAATATATCCACTGCTTGTGGTATTACCCTTGATTACTCTCATCACTGTACACTTACAGCAAGCTGGCTGCAAAGTAATTCAGGCAGAATGTGATGCTGACACCAAGATCGTTTTTACTGCAATTGACGAATCAAAGAAGGAAACAGAGGCTATCGTAATTGGCAATGACACCGATTTATTGGTCTTGTTGGTTGTTCATGCTCCAGCCAACAAACAGTTGAAGATTGTTGTACCGAAGAAAGGTGTAACCAAGAAGAAAAAGTTTACTGCATTGGAGACATTCAGCGTGGCATCGGGGAAATGAAGGATGTTCTCTTAACAGTTTACACTTTCGCCGGATGTGATGCCGTTTCTTCAATTTGTAGAAAGGGAAAAATAACACCTTCTGAAAAAGTGCGACGTGACAAGGAGCTTTACATAAAGCTGTTGATTTTTAACCACCCAAATGCAGACCCAGATGCAGTAGCTGGCTGGAAACCAGTTCTTCCTTTCGATATTTGCATCAACAAATGCAGATAATTTGGATACTCTGCGCCATCAATGTTACTTGTAGACCATCGCAAAGGAGCCTGTACACACAAATTTCAGGTTGGCTGTACAACAACACTCTTATAGAGTTTACCATCAAGTGCAGCAATGGCTCAATGTCAATAAAGATTCACTAAAATGGGGTTCGAAAAGGATTGGTGGTTATGTGCGTCCAGTTGCAACCACAAAGGCAGCTGATCCTGAAAAATTGCTCTCCTTCATTGTTTACACTTGTAATGCGGGGTGTGTCAGGTACTGTAAGCGTCGACACAGTGGCTTGAAATACTCAAACATGTGAAGACCAACAGAGATGCACTAATTATTGACGACGGCATTGATGAAGATAATCTTCAACATGAAAAAGAGCTTGAAGGTTTTTAGGTTACTGATTGCTGTTATTTATTATTATGTAACTACCTTGTACGTTGTACATACCACTTTTCATTGAAGAACATTTAATTTACTGAAAAGCATGTATTGTGCAGAAAAACAATTTCCATTATTTTTTGTATTAAAGCTTATTAGATAAAGTTTGAATGATATCCACATGATTTTATCTTTTTAGGATGATATGACAAAAGATATAGGTAATTTAAGAAGGTGTAATTATAAAAACACAAATATGAACGATATGATGTATTATTCAAAGGGAAAAATAAGCAAAATGAAGATAAAAGCGATAAAGGAGGGGAGCAATGTAGATATATTATCAGATACATACACACAGCCGTGCATACATACATCATCATCATCATTCTTTTTTTCTCCTATAGAAGCACAGAGCGTCTTTCGACGATTTTTCAGCATTTGGTGTTTCCACCTACATGGTAGCAGAGTTGCCAGCTCTGTACCAACATACATACATACACACATACAAATGTTCCTATCTTATTGATGCTTCACTAAGTACTTTTTATAACGAAAGATACTTTTTATAACGAAACATACTCATTTTCAAATGAGTACTATGAATCCCAAGCTAACTGAAACATAATGACATTATTACCCCTTCCATATCTCTGTAACCCTTGTCTGGAAGTCAAAAATGCATACGACCATTTTTATTGTAAATTTAAAATAGATTAATTTTGTATAAAATAAAGTTGGCGCTAAACCTCGCAGTTAACGAGATATTTGCGAAAAACTGTAGAACTGTTGAAACCTACCATTTTACCACATTTCCACCCCCCTCCCTCCTAAACCCGAAGCGCAATGTTATGCAACTTTTTACCACCTATTGAGAGGAGGGTACTAAACAGTTTGCTGCTGGGTAGAACTTTTTTTTTATGTTTGGGTTAAACCCTAGTTCTACTGTACTAAAACCTGGAACCAAGAATGGCCATATTTGTGAGTCATAGCTCTTCCCTCCACAGGCTGAGAAAGCGACAACATGATTTTTCATACTCAGGAAACACCACCGAATAAGAAGATACCACTTGTCGGTATAAAGCTACTCAGTCCCACAAAAATCGTTATTTGACGAGTTAATTTAGTTTGGCCTCTCTACTATTGTAACAGAACACTAATATTGACTTTTTCTAATAAAAATAACATTTGTTTAAAATAGTCACTTGAATACCTTCTAGGAAGATATATGCACTGATATTTTTTTGATTGGTCGAGAAACGTCAGAATTCTGGATTTTCTTGGTCACTTTTTGACAGATGACAGGTGAATTGAATAGTCTAGGTAATTCTTTGTTTAAATTTTAAAATCACAATAAATTATAATAAAACAATCACATTTGTAAGTACTGAAATAAACCATAAGGGTTATAATGCAACAACTATAAGTTTGAACATCTTCGAAGAAGAAGCAGCAGTAGTCTTAAAAGAGCCAACATTTGCCGTTACATCACCAAGTTACTCAGAAATCTGAAATTGTTGCTCTCCTTATCTTACAAGTTTAACCTAGATCATAGTAACATTTAAATATATGAATGAAAATATAAAGAAAAGGTTTTTGTGGATGAAAAACTGACAACTGTTAAGGGCTTTTCATTTTTTTTATTATACCTGCATCAGAATCGCCGTTTAAAGCACGCCTGAGCGTGCAAAAACAGGCGATTAAAGCTCGCCGAGCTTTAAAGGTTGTCAAAGAAACGAGTGAATGCAACCACGGACGTGGACGCGACAAAAACGTAAACAATTCTCGTAACTATAGTAGCAATATTATTATGCCCTTTCGATTTATCACGACAAAAATTATTTCTAAGTTTTTAGTGCGTAATTTATTTCCAGCAGGTATAATAAAAAATAGCGTAAAGTATTCGTGGATAACTGGTCTTTAAAACACTTACTCTATTTCGAGCACTCCGGCTACGCCGTCGTGCTCAATAACTCGCGCGTGTTTTAAAGACCTTGTTATCCACTCATACTTTAATATACTATTTCTGGCAACAGTTGGAGCAGACATGAATCAAGTGTAGAGGTATTTATACGCTGTATTGGTTTATATTTGTTACATTTGCTCTGCCACACCAAATAAGTAATAATAACGAGGTCAAGATCAAATCTAAAGGTATTGATTTTCGATCGTGATTTAACTGTACAGGTTAAAGCAAAACTAAGATCACGCCTGCTCTTGTTAATCTTAGTAATCTTGCTTCTGAATGTGGATAGTGCAATTCTAGGTCAATATTAAACTCTCCAGAGTTTTATCCTGTTTTTATTAATTTTTACTTAAGCAGTACTATTTAGAAATTTATAAAACGTAACCAATACAGAACGACAGTAGAAAAAATCTACGTACACTTCTGTGCAATAAAATTAAGCACACGTCTTATGACTACCTTTCACAATATTCTAGTTTGTATAATTCGGGTCTATTTTAATGGCTTAGTAGCAGTTTCAATAAATGATAAAACACCATAACTTGAAAATAACACATTTAGTAAAAAACCAAAACTAAGGTCTTTCGAAAAAACAACGCTATTAATAAATGCAACAAAGCTGTGTGTGCTTAATTTTATTGCACAGAAGTGTACAACTATATACTGTTAGTAATTATTATTATTTTTAACTACAGGGAAAAATAAGAGCAAGACTAATTTTAAGACATCAGGCCAGAAATAAGCTTAAAACAAACATGAAGTCATGAACTATAGTTGTTGCTGTTTAATTGCTTTCCATTTTAAATGCGTACATTTTCACATCTGATTTGGTAAAAGTGTGCACAAAATAAAACGCGAGAATTTAAATGAATACTTTTACTAGTAGACGTGTGCACACCACACCGAAATTATCATGAACTGAATTCATATGCTTAAAATTTGAGACTCGGTAAATTACATTATTCCAGGACTATTCCCTATCAAATTGTTAACTGTATAAGTGTATGGGAAATATGGCCTTTTACGAATATGAATGTAAAAGGTAAATACACAAATTTTGCTGTTTAAAATTAATATTGACAAATTCTTCATGAAAGTTTCAGTACCTACTTGGTAATTTCGTCATTCAACGATATTCTCATTTTTATTTATTAAAATCCATGTTTAGATTTTGCTGACACTTCTATTAATCTGTAGTAGCAACTGTATGCATTGTCGAGTAAGTGTGCAAATTTACTAGAAATGTAAGCATTTTTATATTGAGTTGATACTTTTACTAAAATCTTGAGCAAATGTATACAATAACTAGTTATTTACTATATTTACTACACTTTTACTACAGCATATATACTAAATAATTTATTAGCGTTAATCATAGGTCCATCGCCAACCTCATACGCAATTTACTTAAACGAACCTCTTAATACAGGTCAATAAAAAACCAATTAGGGTAGGCTGTGATATGTGTTATACGTTTGGCAGTACTGAAGTGTATTGTCAGTCTATGTCAAATTCGAGATTTGCAGGTTAAGTTTTACGTCAGTCTGTGTCAAACAACAAACAAAACCTAACCTACTAATTTCGAATTTGACATAGACTGACAATACACTTCAGTACTGCCAAACGTATAACACCTATCACAGCCTGCCCTAATTGTTTTTTTTATTGATCGGTCTGTATAAGTCAGAGACTAACACAGATTGAGAATGTAAAGTTCATCATCAAACATCAAGTATTAATTGTTAAAGGCAAACAACTACCTAATCAATACTTATAGAGAAAATTACAGTAACAATGTGAAATATCAGTATATACAATGTGACCCAAAAATTGAAGTAAAACACCATGTAGCCGCATATGGTTTGATTAATTCCGAGAGAAAAATTGTAATGAAAAACAGTTGTATAGTTCTTGGTTTACTCATTCGGATTAAAAGAAGAAACTTAAATTGGGCAGCACTGTTAAAGTATATTATTAGGTGTAAGTGGTACGCAACATCTTTAGAAAATATATCTCGTGCTTCCACTGTTTCGCCATTGGAACTGATATCAGTGGCATTTAAAAAAATCGATTCTTAAGCATTGCACGAATTATATCGTGTGTTCTAAAAAACGCATTTAAGGTAGGCCTTCGAAAGAAAGATAGAACATCTAGTCATGTGTTAACTTAAATCTGTAGGTGATTGTCAGATTACATTTTGTTTATGAAAACGTATGTCTCTGTGACAGACAAAAGTTTACACTGCATTGAATTTACTTGTATCAAGCAAAAAGGAAAATAAGATGACATTTGTACAACAACGAGTGTCAGTCAATAAAAATTGTTTTTATTTAGTGTTTTATACATTTTTAGGAAAATAGTTCAAAGCCAAGATGTAAATTAGTTCTCTCTGACTTATGGTAGTTCATTTGCTTCAATGGGTATATAGATTGTCCGAAATTCGTTTTGAACATAGGACATTAATGAGTGCGACAAGGAAGACATGAACAAACTGAGTAGCAGGACAAATATAGAATGTAATCATGGCTAGGTAAATTTTTTAAACTAAAATTAAGTCAATGAAACAAACAAACACTTTAGTCAAATATTTTATTTGTCATTAAGAGTAAAGTGATGTTTAAATAATTATGTGAATAGTAAACAATAGTAGAGTTAAACCTCACTTTATACTCTTAATGACATAATAGCTATTTATGCAAAAGTGCTAAAAGTCAACGTTTATGCACGAGACATGAAAATTATGAAACAAAGCCGAAGGCTGAGTTTCATAACATGTCTCGTGCATAAACGACTTTTAGCACGCGTTGCATACCATATTTTATCTACGACCTTAATTTTACCGTTATTAATCCATAACTATCGATTTAACAAAAGTTTGCATCTGCGACACTTTTAATTTATGTCATGATAAACAGTAGGCCACGCCGCGCGGGCGATTGTTTGCCACGCCAGTACTGTCAAGGTGAGTTACGAAATGTACTGTATTCATTACATAATGCTTTAATTATTTCAAAAACACTTTACCTGTAACACAAGAAGCAACTAGAATAACTTTACAACTTCACTTCCAGTTCGAAATTGTAGTTTTATAACCTCACTTCACTTTTAGCCCATGTGCTAAAAGTAAATTGCTGATTTCTTTAACCACGGTAAACTATAAAACGTCACTTTTAGTGAAACAAGCTAGCGCTAAAAGACCTTATTTTTAGTAGTGGTCGTAGATAAAATATTTGACAGAAGTGTTTGTTTGTTTCATAGACTTAATTTTAGTTAAAAAATTTAGCTAGCCATGATTACATTCTATCTTTGTCCTGCTACTCATTTTGTTTATGTCTTCCTTATGGCACTCATTAATTTCCTATGTTCAAAACGGATTTCGGACAATCTGTATATCAAGTTATGGCAAACTTCAGTTTTATCATGGCATGCTGCGAATGAGTTTTTTTAAATACACGATATGATGTTTCATGGTGTTTTTAGACCAGAACATGCTATGATTTCAATTTATTATGTTGTTATTAAGTGTAATCAAACTTTGTACAGCATGTTATTATGTCAAATGTTGAATTCTAGATTATGTATAGTACTACTACACTGACAAATATATCGAGAGATCCAAAACAAACTGTTCCTCAGCGGGCTGTGGAAATTCAACTTATGAATAATATGTTGGTGACGCTGTACGTCAATGTCAAATTCGAGGTTAGCAGGTTAGGATTTGCGTTATTTTGTGTCAAAACTGACGGAAAACCTAACCTGATAACATCGAATTTGACATTGACGTACAGTGTCACCAACATATTATTCATAAGTTGAATTTCCACAGCCCGCTGAGGAACAGTTTTTTTTTTGGATCTCTCGATACCTTAGCAGGTTTATTCTCAGTAAAATCACAAAATAACTATTACATTTTTGGGCCATTTTTAAAATGTGTTATTTCGATGATGTTACTTTATATTTCGGGTGGAATAAATAACTGTTTTAACATTATTATTATTTATTTACCACAAGAACTATTTTCTACATTTATATTAAACGATTAAATAAAACATTTACTTCATGAAGTGCCTGTGCTACTTAGAATTATCATTATTTATTGAAAAAAATTAACTAACAAATGCAATATTTAGTGACGAATTCGAATTTAATTAAGATCAAAATAACAATTACAACATCAAGGCTTTGCGTATAACTGGCAACGATGGTATTTTCGTGAACCATAACCTTAAAATTAATTTAATGCGACTTTTACTGAAAAGACAAATCTATAACAGAAACGGTCTTGTTTACACCAACGAAACTGTCACCTTAACGTGGCCTGATCTGGCCTAAAAACATCGTGAGTACAGTATATGTGCTGATATAGATCTACAAAAAATGTTACAAATGTTTATTTATATTTTAAGTAGTTGTAGAAATGCCTGTACCGCAATGGCAATCCGACAGTGTGGTATGGTCACATATTAATACGGTCCGGACAGATTTAATGATAACACAATGAATTCACAAAACTTTAATGGTTGTCCAAACCAAACTTTGATTTAAAAGGTATGAAACATATGTAAACATCTAATAGTTTTATAAAATTTGGATATCCCTGCAGAATTTGCGAAAACATTTGCAGCTGTGCAGTTGACCAGATGAAGCGTGACTACCATTGTAGAGTATTAGTGTAACCATGCCATAACTTGATCCGCTGCACCACATGTAGTTATGTAGACTTCTTAAACTAAGATAATAATTAAGAGGCGTGCGAGTGGGGTTTTATTACCCATAAGGGTTTCACAAAATATATGTAAATTACAGTACAGTGAGAAAAGAATAATTATTCATTTACTTATGCAATATTATCTATTACACACAAGCAGCTTTGAACTATTTTAATAGGTCTTTTTTACACTGCAATATTTTTGATATAGAGCAGTAAGGCACAAGTATTTATTAGAATCACTCTAAACATTGAAAAGTTAAAGGAGAGTTGATGTTAGTGACGACAATCTTTACAAAATTTCGATTTTCTCAAAAATATTCAGCGTGCACCATTGAGTATTTTTTTGAAAATGAATATCTTTAGATCTGTCAGGACCTTACATATTAATAACAAAATTAACAATCATTTTACATTGTTGAATATGTCATATTAAAGTAGAAATTATATGTTCCAATAAATAATAAAAGAAGGGATATATGTATTCAGTAAACTAACTCAAGTAGAAAGGCACTACTGCTTGATTAAACACTGATTGACAAAACTGATGAAATAAATGAATGACATTTTGAAAATCAGATAACCTTTGAACTGCCATTGTTACCATATTCACGACAAATATAAAACATAACAATGAATTCTGTAATTTCAACGTGTTTTAATTGTTGCTTTAATGTTTAAAATACGTATTCATTAACAAATTACTACGTTTTTCATAATTTGTGATACTAATGTCCTGACTAGTACCAGTACGCGAAAACTAATAGAAACAGATATTTTACTAAATTTCAAATAAGAATGCAGTAGGTGGCGCTCTAAACTCAAAATCAGTTTTACACTAGAAGAATATAAGTTTGTTTGGCTGCTCGTGATTTACAATAATTTTGTTCTATATAATTCAAATAAACGTTGTAGGTCAGCCTATTTTGTAGACTATTAATCGTTTTTCCTTTTATAGTTTTAGGATTCATACCAAATGTCAAATTGACAGTCTAGAAAAAATATTTGTTTTTCAGATCGTTGTAATGATTACTTTGTTTTGACCAATCACGGTCATAGTTATGATTACTACTAAGTGAAACTTAGTATAGAACCGTTCACGCAGAATTAATGAGCCCGCATAGCACATGGAACATCATATACTTTTCCCAACCAAGAGAAAGAAAAAGATAAAAGCAGTAAACTATGTCGTATAGAATTACAGCTCCACAAGAATCAACCAAACGAAAATACTATACAATAGCTGTGCTAACCATGGTTATGACAGAACTTGATTGCGGAAACAGTTGAAAACAATAAAACTTGCCTAATCTGTAGCCTGCTGTTTGTTAACATAAGATTGTCAATTTTTTTTGAAATATAAAATTCATTTTCGAAGTCTTATTTAACTTATCTACATTTTATTTTAATGCTACCTATAAATTTAATCTATAAATTTGGATAAATTAAGCATATTTGTGTAGCTTATTAGACTGTGTTAAAGGCACATAAACTAATAATAGAGTTAATGTTAGTTGAAATATAGTTTTATACAGTGCAGCATAGACAACGGTCATATTTTTCATGGACTTCCACGATCAATTTTATCTTTGACCACTCTGTATATTTTTTCAGTGATAATTGCCCACTTAAGCAGTTAAAAACCACTACCAGCAACAGAGATGGAATATGAAAGGAAGAGTTGTGAGAAATGCAAGCTGAACACAGTAAATAGAAACATCTTGGAGAAAATTCAGCCGAGACAATTAGTACGATTTGGACTACAATGAATGACGAAATATGGCTCAGAAAACAGAAAAGGTAAAACAAATCCTAGACTTGACGTAAATTAGCCATTTTAAAACATCGTGGGTTTTTCAACTATACATGGAACGTAAAAAGGATTGAGATGCAAATTAACAAAGCAGCTTTACAGCTGCTTAGTAAACATTTCAAATAATCGACAAAAGCCATTAATTTCCACTTACTTAGTATAGCCCGTATTCTTCCAAAATATACAACAATTATAAAGTAATTAAATTCTGACATCATGTCATAATTAAAGTTATTACCAAGGCTCCATTTACAGTTTAAATGGTATTTCTACCGTACACTAAACTACATACAATTGTTTTTGACATATGTTTATTGTACTAATATCAATGAAATGGCAAAATAACAAGTGTTTGCAATTAATTATAACCTATTTCAAGAGAATCTACTGAGACATATGGAAACACGGTGTATCGCGATCGTAAGAAGTGTACGTACGCACTACAGAGAGGGTATTTAGATGATTTTAGAGTTTTTGTGAGTCTATACATCATTTGATATGATAATAGAGAGGTTATCAATTTCATGTAAATAAATCTTTCATATATGGATGTAGAATTAGAGATGAGAAAAAAAATTACGAAAAACTTCAGGATTGCAAATGGTTAAATATGTTAAATAGAAGATATCTGCACTCTGCTTGTCTATATCAAAAAATTATTACGTTTAAATGTCCTCCATACTTGCACAGAAAGCTAACATATCGTACCGACATCCATAATTTAAATCTTCGCCACAAGGGTCTTTTAACATTTCCATCACATCGAAAACAACTATTTGAGAGATCTTTTTCATATTGTGTCGTTAACTGTTTCAATAAAATTTCAAATATTCTTCCATTTACTATAAGTCAATCGCTATTCAAAAGAAATCTAACTTATTACCTATTTCGTGAGCAGAATCAATAGTTTCTTTGTTAAATAGTTTTGTATTTGTATTGTTACGTACAGGCAGGCGCATGGGTTTTCATGTCGGAATTAAAATAATTAGTATTTATGTTTTCTTATAATTTTAAGTTCAAACTACAGGTTAAGTGGAAGAGCAGCAAACAACCTTATGTTGTCTGGCTGAACTTCGCCTGTGAATATATTCAATGGTTGTATTCCTTTTCGAATTTTTTTTTCTGGTTGAATAAATGCATATTATTATTATTATTATTATTATTATTAAATGAATTTTCAAATAATGAAATGCGAGTAATACATAGTGTGTTGACACACAAGCTCTTTGCATTCGTTTTAACTAGTTTTTAGATTAGCTGATAATAACACACTATCATCCAGACACAAAACATCAATTAATAAGCTGAAAACATTCTTGCTGTGCAATATATTTTGCATTCTCAGTTATGTATTTTCAGTAGTAATACTATAAGTACTTCCATATTATCGGGTTATATGTCGATAACTTGTTGCACAATAATAAAAGAGTGCCAGTTTGACAAGTTAAATAGTTCGACCACGTCAGCGGTAGGATTATTCTATCAAACTGACACGATTTGTTATTGTGCAGGAAGTTTGAGACGTATAATCTGTTCAAAGTACGCATTGTATTCGATTTGATTATTTTTTGAGTAAATTTTGATATTAGGAACAAATAAATATTTTATTGGCAGCTCGATTTGTTTTTATTAACCTAGCTGAAAGTCATTTCCATGAAAACAACATCAAGTTGACAAAAGTTATTTATTACGTCGCCTAGTGAAGTTACTCTAGAATCGATTTTGTATAATCGAAGTTATACATCATGTACAACTTAACTAAATCCAGCTTTCTGATTGGTTGAGATTGCCACGAAAAAAATAATCAAATAAATATTTATATTGTTTCACTTACGGTAAAAAAAAATTAATCGCTCAAACCAGCACTATGTAAAGTTTAACATGAATTTAATATAATAGAAACAACTACATGTTGCTATGACATTTTATTATTTACTCTTTACTATGCGATAAAAATACATCTTACAGTCTTTGAATACCGGAAGTAAATTAGTACTTTTAGGCTCGGTGGTGTAAAATAGTTATAGTTATCAAGGGTATAACCTAAGATTTTACTTCTAAGAGAGTAATACTAAAGGAGGTCGACCGTAAATTTAAATTTCTTGATTGTCAATCTCAAATAAATTAATAATTACCTAATATGTATTGGTCGTAGTTACCTGAATTTTTATCAAAAAACAATAAATATTAACAAATTCCCACGGAAATCTTCTTATAAAATAATATCTAAAATAAATGTTAATATGGGGGATTCTGAAATATATGACAAAATTCATAATAACAAACGAAATCGCTGATATAAGTAAATAATACTGTAAATAAATAAACAGTGTTTATACTAGGAAATCATATGTGTTTACGTTATGAATATATTGAGAATTTCAATAACATTGGCATTTGTAAATGCCTATTTCCTTTTCGAAAAAACAATTTTTACATTTAAAGCATAAAATTTGAACTGTAGCTTCACAAAATTAATATATGAATCTATTTTGAAACATATTCAAAGTTAGACGCAAAAACAAGTATGAAATAAAAGTATATAACTGCCATTAGTCGTACATTTATCAATAAATTCGTTCTATACGGTGTGTGCAGACGTCTTTTTAATGCAACTGTTGTTTAAAGTTATAAAAAATATAAGTATCCTCAAATTATGAATCTGCATCTAGCATTCTTATAAACAATGTTTACTTTATTCACTTTTAATAAATATTTGTTTTGTAGCTAATCTCTGAAACCTTGTCGTGTCATGATATAATTCATGCTGTTTATTGGGTGTTTCGCCACCCTACCAAATTAAAATTAATAAAAATCGAACTTTCCGACGAACAATCTCTCCTCGTTATCAACAAATTAACAATGCCTTGTTTATTTTAAATTTTAATTGTTAATTCGTTGATAAAGAGGACAGCTTGTTCCTCGAAACGTTCGATTTTCAAGCATTTCAATTTTGTAGAGTGGCTAAATACCAAATAAACAGCATGAATTTGTTTTGTATTCGTTTCAATTTTCTAAATTACCTGCCTTTAAATCTTTAACTAGTGACTATTGGTTTTTTACACCATAAGTAGAAAATAATGTGTTTTAAATACCTTCCTGTTCTAATACTAATACGCAATAATTCGTTCTAAGTAATATACTTTGCGTCTAGGCAAATTAGTTTAATCGCAATAAATTGTAAAATGACCAAATAAAATCACAATTCAAAGATAATAATAATATTGAAAAATCATTTTGAAGAAAAGCTGTCAAAACAAGAACAATAGCTTTAGTATAATTTATTTACATTTTATTAGTAGAGGCTAACTATATAATTTCCTCATCAATACTAGCAGCTTGCTCATTATACAACTATCATAAATTACATCTGCTTATCAATTAAGTTTGTACCAATTGGAACGCAACAGCAATTACTTTGAAATTACAGTGAAATAAATACTCAAAATTTAGTTAAGCCCAAAATATACACAAATTGCATTAGTTAAATACGAAAAAATTGTATGTTTTAATCATAAACAATACAGAATATTATTATAAAATACTCACCCTTCAAAGCCCAAAAACGTCTAAGTTCCACCCCTTCATAAAGCTCATAAAGCTGATTTAAACAGGTCGTGTTTCTGCTCTCATCTTCCGTCAAGGATGATAATCCATAAAGTACAGACTGGCTTCTTAAGAAAGTATCCAAACTGCTGACTTCTGCTACGAAGAGCAAAACGAAAACCTTGATAACTGCTCGCAGCATGTTAGAATCCACTGAAAAGGGCTCTTGCACAGCAAACACAAAAGTTCCAGTTCTAGTCACATAATACAGCTGATATTTGATAGGTACGTGACGGTAAGGTAGAAGAAAAATTGTGCAGGAAAGTATTTTTTGGTATTTCTATCATTACTTATTAGAACTGATGCTCGAGTGGGGGCTTGGGGAATATGTTATTCCGAAGTGGGGCTAATAGTTCTTGTTAGCACACTACACTAAGTCAATATGGAAATTTAATTTTCAATGTGTGCGGCACACGCGTATAACAACATGTCATTTGCGCACTCATTGTAAATATACGTAATCGTTGTTCCACTTAAAATTTTAAGTTAACCTGAAATACACTATTAAAATATTAGTCGATGCAACTTGCATAATCAGTAATGTATAAGTTTTTGTAGTAATTTCGATAATTATTCAGAGCCAATTTTATAATAAATGATCATTTTGAAAATTTGTGTAATATTACAAGTTTAGAATTACTTTGAAAAACTAAATATGCAAAATGGAACTCCAACAAAGGCCGAATACATTACTGGAAAATGCACACCTTCTAAATGTAACATTGTATGCGATTAAAGTACGCCAACTGCAATGGTAAATTGACATTAAATTCACTCGCGGAATATTATATAACCACTTGCACTTTCGTACTACTTTCTACAATCTTCTCGATTTTTCATAGATTTTCTAGCTAATTTACCGGGAAACTCTGTCAAACACTTGCCGCTGTACCTACTTATTGAACAGATTTTAACACTACAATTCTTTTTGTTTATACACGGCATATTTGTACGTATAAAAATATGGATTCAGACTAATCTAAGTAATATTAAATTTGAAAGTGCGTTAAAACAGGGAAACCATTGTGGGCATTTTGTAACGTAGTTGATAAAAAACGGGTGTCGGTATTATTTCATAAAGTGGGATTGTCCAATATTGTAATCATTTGTTTGTTGGTGCAAGAGGTGGTTCAACTGTCACTGTTACTTTCCATGGCAAACTTTACCGAGGAATTAATATTTGTAATTAATTTTTTGTAGTAACCTGATTTCATATGAATTTCGATGCAGTTTTATAGAGTTAAAGTAGTTATATAACTGAAAGTGATTTGACTTTGATTGATGTATATAAAATATCCCTTATTTTATACCACGAAATATACAAGCGCGCTTTAATAATCTAATAATATTAAGTATTATTTATTAATATATGTTTTTTTAAATTTGCTATTCTAAAATCTCTAATACCTACGTAGTTATGTTTTCCAACTTAGTTTAAATTTATTTGGACAGTTATTCTAGGCCTTAACCGCAAGCACCTACCTATAATCTGTTAACCCATTTAGCGACACTTGTGGATAGAAATAGAATTTCCATTCATTATAAATATGTTTTTGTCGATTGCAACAAATCATATGCGAAGTAAAATTAATATACGTTTTTAGATGTATTTATATTATTAGGTACTGCATCCGAGACACCTTCCTAAACTTTGGAATTCTGAGAAAACTAGTGCAGCAAGTGCAATTAAATTTAGATTATTACGTTCTTTAGTTAAACTATACTAAAAACATTTTAAGGAATTATAATTAACGTGTATACGTGCAGCACAATTAACTGCAATGCTGTATTTGATATTTTTATGAGCGTTCAAGTTTAGATGTGTAGTAGACAATTCTAGCTAAAAAAAACTAAAGAACTCAATTTTCATGTTTGTAAATATAAAACTCTGGTGTGATACACTCACACAACTTCCTTTTACAGTGATCTTATACTTAGCCAAAAATTTGATTTTTAATTTTTAATCATTTGTGAAAAATTTTCAAAAATTACAAATTCTACAACAAATTCTACAAAAACGGTACAAAATAGAGCGTTAGTTAAAGAGACAAATTTTCTCTAAAATTTTAATCTGAATTAAAAAATGTAATAATACACCGGGTGTTCTATTTAAAATGGGAGTTAATAAAACAAATAGAAAACAAATAAAAGAAACCCATTTTAGAAGTATTCAACTAGAAAACCACCTATCTCACATCAATACACATTAAAAGTGTAATAAAAATGTAAAGTTTGAAAAAAATCGTTAAAACCGTTTTTGAAAAAATCGAAAAAAAAACTGAAAAATTACAGGAGTAAACACATACTTCCAGTTATGGGATTTTTTTCAAAAGCTTGCGGTCTGATCTACATAGTACATAAAACTTATATATGAAGTTTCAACGCCATACCTCTTTTCGGTTTTGAGATATTCTGTTCACAGACTGACTGACCAATGAACAAAAACATGTTTTTTTAGGTTCAAGCGACTTTAAAACGTGAAGATCTGTTGAAAACTCAATTTCGCATTTTTGGGGTGAATCCCATACTTCCTTTATCGTAAAAGGAAGTAATAAAACTATTTTTTTCTTATGCAGATACATACATACAACCAATAAATAAATAGCATTTAACTTTGTCTTTTAAAATATTTGTATTAATATTCGTTCATTTTAAATATAAAACATAAACACATTTAATTTGTTGTTACATAAACTGCCCCCACTTACTAAGTTTTTGTGTATGTGTAAAACGTGCTCATTTTAAACCGTACAAGAAAGTGGAAAGAAAGATCATGCGAATTGATGTAAGATTATTATTAACCAAATGTAGAAATAAAGACCCAGTATTTTATATATTTATAATATCTATGAAACTCCCTTTACAACCTTATATCGTATGCCCTCAATTTATAATATTTAGGGTTGAAAATTAGCTTAACTTATACTAACTAAAGCAAACGGGAGCACTACACAGTCACTGATCACATTACTGAAAACGTGTTGGGAGTTTGGAGAATTTAAATTTTTACTTCCTTTTACAAGAAAGGAAGTATTGGATTCACCCCAAAAATTCGAAATTGAGTTTTCAACAGATCTTCACGTTTTAGAGTCCCCTGAACCCAAAAAACATATTTTTGTTCATTGGTCTGTCTGTGTGTCTGTCTGCGAACAGAATATCTGGAAAATGAAAAGAGGTATGGCGTTGAAACTTCATATATAAGTTTTGTGTACTATGTGGATGAGACAGCAAGGTTTTGAAGAAAATCGCATAACCGGAAGTAGCTGTTTACTCTAGTGATTTTTCAGTGTTTTTGATTTTTTCAAAAACGGCTGTAACGATTTTTGTCAAACTTTACATTTTTATTACATATTTAATGTGTATTGATGTGAGATAGGTGATTTTCCAGTTGAATACCTCTAAAATGGGTTTCTTTTGGTTTTTTTTTCTATTTTTTGTATTAACTCCTATTTTAAGTAGAACACCCGGTATATTATTACATTTATGAATTCAGCTTAACAATTTAGAGAAAATTTGTCTCTTGATCTAATGCTCTATTTTAAACCGTTTTTGTAGAATTTGCAAATTTTGAAAATTTTTGACTAATGCTGAAAAATTAAAGATTCAATTTTTGCCTAATTATATGATCACAGTAAAAGGAAGTTGTGTGAGTGTATCACACCAGATTTTTTTATATATTATACATTGAAGAAATAATCAATGGGTTATTTTCCAGCATGTCATTATATACAATGCCAATGTACTTACTAAACGTTGCCAAGTAGCAGATTGTAAAGTAAACAATAAACTAAAAAAAAATATCGTATGCCCAATGAAAGACATAAATAGATAATTAAGTAAAACTATCTTCATAACATAGACTATTCAACATACATACTACATGACAACATCGTATTCATTAGTATTTAGGTTAAGTTTAAAATTTCAGTTAGTTACATTTAAAGTTTCTGTTCCGACGCCAGGCGTTTGGGCACCAAGCGTTTAGGCGTGACACGGGTTAGTTCGAAATTTGATATATGTATTACGTTGGTTAACAAAAAAATGCATGTCAAAACATACTGAGTAATGAATAAATAATAATACAAGAAAATAAGTAACAATGAAAACGGAATTTAACAACATGTACTATACAAAATAAACAAAACTAAATGGATGACATGCTACAGTTACAAAATCAAAAATAAAATAAAAATAAATGTATGTACTTTGGTTAACAAAAAATACATGTAAATACAATTTCACTTTCAGTCCATTAAATATTTTTGATAACTCAAATCATTATACTGAGTAATAAATAAGTAACACAGGAAAATAAGTAAAGATGAAAAGGGAATTATTAATATGCACTATACAAAATAAGCAAAACTAAACATACGACATGTTACCTACAGTTACAGCACCCAAACACCAGGCGCCCAGACTCCAGGCGCCCAAATGCCAGGCCCCTAAACGCCATGGCCCAATTGCAAATTTTGTTTTATTGTACAGATGCACTCCGAGTAGTGTTTCACGTCCTTCTTGTTGTTGTCTCGCTTTTTTTTATTCTTGTCTTATTCTTGCTGCAAGAACAAGACAAGAAATTGATCACCAAAAAAACAAAACAAAACAAGCATAGCATAGAGCAAGAACAAGATTTTTTATCAAGAAATTTGCAAAAAGCAAGCTTTCTTGTTTTATAGAAATACATAACTGTTTCAAAACGCCGATTTGAAGACTCCTAGAGAAGACCGTAATACAAATAGTAATAATTTATGACATATTATCGTTTAACGTTTTGGTACAATATAATGTACCCGATGAATACGTTATTTTCATTAGATGATAGCTTCATAAATAGGCGGTAGCCCCTGTCAAGTAAAAAACGAATAAGCAAATTTTGTATGTAAGTTGAATATGATCAATAAATTCAAAAACAGGCACTCGTTTTACGTTTAATATATGTATAAGTAACCCCTAATACCTTCGTTTCAAACAAAACGCGAAAACCTGGAATATCAAAACCGCACCAATCAAATGCAAAAACTAAATGATTAGTGCAAAGAAAAAAGTAAATAAAATATATGCAAAAGTATAGCATACTCATTGTTTTATACCTTTATATATTTCTCATTTTTCCACGAATTTAAATATAGACAGCTTCTGGCTGATTCAGAATTCAATATTTTCTAATGACCAATGAAGCCTTGGAACGAGCCTTGTCTTTGCATGTAGTGTTTATTTTCACATTCAGTGATATAGCTAATTTGTATTTTATATTTTTCTATTGTAAATTAGATTTAGCGTTGTAATTAGCATAATCAGAAGTTCGTAGAAAGAATTGTGTGGTCGATTTTATGTGTGCTGCGATATACACACGTCCAAGTCTACTTGCGGGATGAGGGGATTTTCAACTCATGCTGATTTTACGAATTAACCGCGGGTAGCTTCTATCGGAAGCGCCCATACTGCGACTCTTAAAATGTATTGCACAAAGTCATCTTGAGGCAAAATAATTATACAAGAAGCAGCGTAAGCCTGTAGCAAGTACAAGTTTAAAGTATATCAAACAAGTGTTTGCGAGTTTAGCGAATTTGCGCAATATTAAAAGGTACATTCGAGGAGTCCATTTGAGAGACGTAACTTCAGCAGTACTTAAGGTGCTTACCAGCAATCGGGGGTTCCCAACAGAATTTGATGGTAATTGTTCATACGCCATACCGTCCAAAAACGATAACACAATCAAAATCGTGCCAAATTCAATGCTACACAGTAGCCAGTAGACACCAAAGTTTCAGATAAATTTAGTACTATTTCACGCGATAAGGTTTGCGTGTAGATGTGAGAAGCTTTTACTAGAGCAAAAGAATGTGCTTCATATAATATGTGTGTAGATCGCGGTCGAATTTAACTAGGTCGGCTCCAGGACAGGGCCGTCTTTTAAGACGTTTTTAAAAACCAATTATTTCAACGCTAATTTTAATGCTATTTATGTATGTTTACAATATACATATTGTACATGCGAGTACTCCTAAGCTATATCACCCGTAGATTGTCTTTTATCGGTTTACATATGTATTTAAGAATCTGACCATTCTAGGATTTAATCCTATTTCCTCTTATGTTTTTAATATTTTACATGTAATTTAGAGTCAATATATTTGTGTAAGCATTTTGGCTTTTCTTGTGTGCATTGTGTAAAGTCAGTTTCAGCTCAATCACAATCCAGAGACGGACCATATTCCTGTTTTGACAATAGTAAGCTTTTATAACCGCGAACTGAGGTAATTAGGGGGTTTCATGTTCACTGAGCTAGCTCACCGAACAAACAGGGAAAACCATTATTCGAATGTTTTTACAGTCTTTCAAATGGTACACGGAACAAATACTTACGTTTCTTCCACCTGTTAAAAAACAGGTGTTGTTAGTTGGAAGCAATAGGCTGGTTAACCAACACCTGTTTTCGACGTCTATGTGAATGTTCTAATTTATTGATTTAAAATTTAAAAATCTTATCAAATAACATTTAAAACTAAAATCTCATATTATAATGCAATTTCATTCTTCAAAAATATGAAATGGAGGACAACAATTACGTACTCCGTGTTGAATGTATTTTACTAAAACAAGAATAAATATGATTCAGTACATTTAAACAGGAAATAAATAAAACAAAAACAAATAATCAAAAACTATTGAAAAATCAACACCAAATAATAATGTAATGTAACGATTCTCTCCCTACTTCGAATATTCGAGTTATACTGGTTTGTATTTCACCCCTTAAGTTCTTCACATTTCTTACTTGTTGCTAGCAAGTAAAATTTTTGAAAATATCAAACGTAATCAAGAATAATCAAAATTATATACAAAATTAGTACAAATATCGTAAAGTTGCTAATAATATTGAAACATTAAACGAAAACGCTTAGTAATGAGCATTACATCAATTCGCAAATTAAAAAAATGCAGCCGATAGGATTCAGACTCGGGCGCTAGACGATTGTTATTTTTAGTCAGCCGCGAAGTAAGACCTTCACACCGGTTTACACCGCGGCGCATTTATTTCCTTCGCTTATTGCTACCTTATAAAGAATCCGTTAACTTTATCATGTTTCTCCTGCATTTTTCAGTTCAATTCCCGCTCATAAAATGTAAAAACTTGTGCAATTATTAGTTTTATCTATTCCTGAGTTTAAGCAAAAACGAACATTTTTTTAATGTGCTCACCCTGCATATATCGATCCAGTTAGATGTATCGTTATCTAAGAACCCTGAAACATCAAGGTATGAAGACATCTCGGAAGGTGATTTTTTTATGATCACAATAATTTCTTCATCTCTTAGATGATGGAAGTAAAAGTAAGCTTGATTCGCCGTACACCCCGTGTAATAATAGTAATTTATTATACAAGACGATAAAGTTAAATTTTATCCACGAGTGAATCGTTTAACGTCGAGACGAAGTCGAGACGTTAATGATTTAAGAGTGGATAGAAATAACTTTATCGTCGTGTATAATACAATATTTTCTATAGCAAGAACTTTAACAATTTCAAAAGAAAATAAGGACAGTCAATCACATTTCAAAATGTCAGTAGCTGTCATATTTAATTTAAACAAAAGTTAGAAAATTAAATTACTTTATCTATCCTTGATGTTAAAGTGCTACTTTATCTACCCTTGCTGTTAAAGTAAAACTTGACCTTTTGTTTTGAGTTGATAAAAGCACACTTTAACATGTGCTATAGAAAAAAAAATGTTTTACTAATGTACACCACCTTGGTACCCAAAAGTTTTACGTACTACTCGTATATAGGCACATTTTATCTAACTCTCATACCTTTAGCAATATCTTCAACCCCGCATTGTTACCCAACCCTGTAGATGTACATTGTGATGTTAGTAATCATTCTGACAGTTTCAAAGATTGTTTCGTGTTTATTACTTCCGTCGTCCAAAAGACGAAGGAAACATTGTGATCGTGAAGACGATATTGTGCATGCGGGTTATATATTATATATACAGAGTGAGCACATTAAAATAATAACATTCTGTATATGTTCGGTTTAATTCGAAAAGTATTAGTTAAATAGAAGTAATATTTTGCTCAAAGCTCAGGTTTTTACCCTTTTCAAGATTTTTAGTTCAAAATTTCCACTTACGAAAAAAATGCATGTAAAGCTCTTTACAGATTTTTTATTTGCAAATTGATGTAATTCACAATACTCTTGCAAGGGAAGTTTCGTGTAAACCCCTTTACATTTTTTTTAAATACAACAGAATCAAATTATATTTGTTACATCAGTTTAATTTTTTAGAGTTTGCTTTTCCATTGCGTATTTTATACATGCATGCATAATGTATGCTTCTGCATAATGGGTTGCCTACAAGTTGTTACATGATAAAAAAATCAGCCTGTATATCAAACTCATCTTATCGTTAAACTATTCAAAAATAAATCTATTAGTTGAACTTTTACAGGAGTACTTTAGTTTTGAGGGATATTTGTAGATAAACAGTGTAATATAACCGTAGACGACAAACAGCGTGTGTAAAAAATAATCAAAAATAATATTACTGCTCCTACACGTTATGATGACTATGTTTAATTAAAAAGTCAGAATGAAATAAACTCCGGTGCAGTGTTGAATCCAGGGGGGTGACCGGGGGGGAAATTTCCCCCCGGGCAGTACAAAATTCACCCCCGGAAACATTACCACTTCATATTCATGTTTTTTTTCTATGTATAAAAGAATGGGTGGATTTCACGGGAATAGGCAAAAATACCCCCCAGACGTTTCCTTCCCCCCCCCCCCCCCGAGTAATCATTCTGAATTCAACACTGCTCCGGTGTCCTGCCAATACCGCTTTAATAATTTCTACCCACTGCAACTACACAAAATAAACTATTCGTGTTTAATGAAGTTATAGTGTTCGAGAATTAGAGATTCTCAGTAAGCGATGTGTTTTTGCATCTAAATATGTTCACACTATACAGCAATGCAACAAAAATGCGATCAACGTTACCCTACAAGCCTACATTATCATGAACGTTATTTTACCTTCGCTTTTTATAACGGGTGTTCATAAACAGTCGTCATCCCAGTAGGTTTTGACTTCAAAAACGTATGTCTATTATAATTGAGAAAAACTGCGCTATGACAGTACTCAATGACGTTTCATTGTGTTGCACGAATCAATCAAAGATATAACATTTTGTTTTTCAAAGCAACTGGGATGACGACTGTTTATGAACACCCGTTAGTTATTGTGGTACAGATTAATTGAGAATGAGCTAAACTATTTATAAGACATGGGAGTGAGTTAAAGTATTGTATGAACAAAAAGAAAGTTCATCAAGAGTGCCTTTGGAAATTTGTCATGTGTATTATAACAGAAAATATGTACCTGCCATTTGACATTAATTACAAAGTGAGGTAACGATATCTTTCTTCTATTACTGCAGGCTTTGGAAATATATCCGTTGCGTTTATTATGGGAAGTCTTGATCAAGGTTATGATCACGTTGAAATATTAGCCACTGTCAGCCATTGTCTATAAAAAGCCAGTGAAAAAATTGGTTTAATTTTTTGGTGTTATAATGCACATAACTTCAAAATTCCAAAGGCATCTTTGATGAACTTTCTCTCTGCTAATACTATACTAATAAGCCATGTGTGCGTTGTTCAGCTTGTTTAGATCTTAACCCACGTTATCCTTGACACCTTGGGTTATAATAAATACAGTGTCAAGAGCAAATTGGGTTAGGGTGTAAACAAGCTACAGTAATAGTCCCCATTTACTTGTTTAAAACTAACTAGTAAAACACCATAAAATTATTATTGAATATTAGATAAAGAAATTTACTGGTTTCAACTACAAGTGAACGTTTTAATTGGTTTAATTTATATTTTATACATGAATTATTATACAAAATAAGGTTTTCGGCATAATTTTGTCAATTATTATGGCGATTTTTTTCATAATTTACATATTGAAGTCAATTTTGTCTTAACTCAATATGTTTGCCTTTTCTAAGTGTAACTATGTCCATACCTTAACAACGTTCAAGTTATAATTTTGTTAAAAACTGTTACGTTAAGTAAATATATAATTTACTTATTTTTAAAATCGACAGTTTCCCTCTAGTTCAAATTAGTCAAACTAAATATTATATACATTTTCTAAGAGCGACAACAACAATTAATGTTGCAATTCCTTGTTCTCATTTCCTTCACAAATCACACGGAAACAGCACAATTTGCTTGAAAAACGCCTCTTCTGCAACACTTCCTAGTTTTGGAAGGATGTGTTCATTATCGAAAACTATAGTTATTATGCAAATTCCTGTGATATAATTTAGTTTCTTCCTCGGTGCAGCTACTCACATATTTTTCTTTCTCAGAAGCTAGTAATACGGTTATGTAATGATCCATATTAGGTGAGTGCATGTGTAACACATTATACTTTCTCCACGACAAAACTGACCCACTACCACTACTTAGCTGGTTTCAAGGAAACAAGGTCGTTTTTACGATAATCGTTGTTGGCGGAACATAAAATGTTGTTATTACTGGTAAAAAACGTTTTTAGAACGCATAAGGAAAATATATAAATGAACGTGATGCCTATTTCAAATTTAATTAATAGGTACGGTCTGCTAAAAAAAAAGGAGGCCCGAATAAACCCTTACGGGTCCGGTTAAGTTGAAAATTGTTGATTATTTAAGTATGTTCCAAATTCAAAAAACCTTAATGGACTGCTTTATTTGCATCACAAACTAAGCGCACTAAAATCCTTTCTAGTTTTCGTACCCTATAGTAAAAACAAAGCTTATTTACGGACCTTGATAATGAGTTAGTTAATTCGTTACACAATCAAGTCCAACTTGTTTAGCTGATGCTAAAAATGTAGAAATAAAACACATCGAAAATTAAGGTGGTTTGGGTTTAAAAAATATAACTTTAACTACTTCCCTATTCCGCTTGTTTAATTGATGAATACTCACACATGCTGAATTAGTCAATCTAAATGTTTTTTTTTTAATTACCAAGAACATACAGTGCACGAGTAATGATAGAAAAAAATTCCATATTATGCCCATTTTGCTTTCAAATTTGCTATCTTTTTGTATATCTAACTGATTCGATAGCATTTTATTTTGATATCTTTACCCTTTTATCTTAATGACACCAGTGCTGCTGATTTAAGTTTTAATTTTCTTCCAGTTGCATAAAATTCTGTAAGTTACATACAAATAAATATTTAATTTATTAACAATGCCCTAATAACATTCCAAAGGAAATTTTAGATCTTTTAGAGCTATAAAAACACATAATTGATGGTATTTTTAAATATCATGGCATTTGATTGCATAATAAGATATGCAGAAATACAGTCTAACTTCTTGACGAACTTCCGTTTTACGAAATTCTTTGTTTGACGTATTCTTTACAGCTATTCTGTTGTTCGAATAATTTACCATATGATTTTTGTTCTATTTTAGAAAATAAAATTTCAGTTAACGAAGTAAATTTTTATAAAACCTGCTGGATATTTTGTCGGAATCAAATATTTGAAACTCATATCCTTAGGTTTAAAATAACCAACACTTTACCTGACTCCATTCCTATGTTTAAAATAACCACCCTTTGGCGAAATACCGTACTAAGTCCACTTGTTAATGGATTAGTATTTCATTTACGGTCTTTAACAGAAGACACCGGAAATTGTGGTCGTTACCAATTCTCAAAACTCAGGATGGAGTAAGACCTTTTATTAAGTAAAAAACGACCTCCGGAATTGGACCGTGTCATTATTGAGGTCGAAGAACTCAACGTTTCGCCCACTTTCGTAAGGGGCTTCATCAGGAGGAAAAAGCAAAAAGACTGGACAGTTGAGTTTCGTCTCTGGCGTGGTTAACACGTTGAGTTACCGTGCTCTTTTGCTTTTTCCTCCTGATAAAGCCCCTTACGAAAGTGGGCGAAATGTAGAGTTGTTGGATCTCAATAACGGCACGGTCCAATCCCGGAAGTCGTTTTTTACTTAATGACAATGGCCGTGAAAGCCTACGAAATCAAGACCTTTTATTATTCGTTTAGCATTGGATTTTCCAACTCGGAAAGGAAGGCCCAGTTGTACATGTAAGTAAAAGGTAAAAGTTGAAGGTAATTTCAATTCCCCCAACTGGGGCGGGCTACTATAGGGACCTTGTGTCCCTCTTCCGCCAAGAACGAGAGTTAGAGGATGCGTGAAAGAAAACCACCTAAAACCCCGAATCAGAGCAGACGGCCGATGGAACCGAACCCACGACCTCCTGAATGCTAAGTATGTACCTGCAACATCCTTCCGTGCATTTCTTTTTACGAATACAAAGACATAAGAGTTCAAACAGACAAAAACGCAAATGCTTAAGCTTTTCAGAAAAAAGTTCGTTAAATTGAAGTTCCACTGTAGCAACTAAAATTCCTTGAAATTTAAATATAAATGATTTTAGAACCAAACGATTTTCAATTCTTTGACTAACACTGTAATTGGTACTGTCATCACATTACAGCGAATCGAGTTTCAATATTTTAATAAATTTCTGTATTTTGCACAAATAAAAATCCTACTCTTTAATATTATTTTTTTAAATCGGCAGTGAAGAACGCCGAAATCGTCATTATCGCTCTTAAAAAATTTAAAAATAAAATTGTATCGCATCAAGGCGCACGGTGAAGGTGACCGGAAAGGGGATTTTTTTAAAACACTTAAAGGAAAGCAGATTTTTTCCCGGCCATTTGAATTGAAGGTCTTTGAGCTGTTCAACAAAGATAGGTAATTTCCCGATTTATTTGACTTAGATCAGGGAAGGCCCAATTTATTTGAACACTTTCCCTGCCGTTATAAATATGCCTTTCGCGTTTATTTGTCTTAGTGTCTTAGTTTGTTTGCATACCAGTGCTATATCGTTATTGAAATCTGTGGAGAAGCAGTATATTTCGGAGGTTGTTGTACGAGGTATCTACCAATAGTACCAATCAACTGGAAAATAAAAGATAAATTATATTGGCTTCTGTTATTTATGTAAATTAGTAAAAAAGTTGTTTAACGATTGCAGATGGTTGATGGAAGAACGAGACTTTCTGGTTTCCAATCCCGAACACGGAAAGCGGAAAAAGAAGAAAACGTGATAAAAATTACGAGGTCTATTAGAAAGGTTCTTGAGCCAGGACCTTCAACAAGTTCAGCAACATCAGTCTCACTAGGGTGACCACCTCTCAGGTTTTCACCCGGAGTCTCAGGGTTTCAACACCAGATCTCCGGGCTCCGGATTTTGTTATAATTTCTCCGAGTTACGCTAAATTTGTAATAATGTCTAACATTAACTTCATCGTAAGTCGGTTATATTATTAAAAATAAAATCGCCGCAAAAATCGCGCTTGGCGCGAGGGTATAATTTTTGATTTTATTGTAATCAAGGTATAATAAACCTCTTTCTATATATCTTAATGGTTTGTCTGCATGTTAGCCTGCAGCAGCCGGTAGTGAGACAGTGTAACTATAGTGAAGGGTGACAGTCTGCGTTGATGTTTTATTTTGAATACATGCAGATCAAGCAGAAACAATCCGTGTTTAGTACGGCGTACGATATGGGCAAGTATTTCAGTTACACATTGCATTATATTTGCTAACCATTAATAGAAATGATTGAAAACATAGTCTATTTCTCATTAAAGAAAACCGTTTTTTACTTACGGAGGATCTAAGAATTTGTATAAATTAAAAAGTGATCACCCTAAGTCTCACCCTCGATATCAGTCACTGAACTGATTTTAGTAATGATACTTCGGAACTGCAACTTACTGCCGATGCATTGACAAATCCCGCTCTTTGACCACTAGCCCAGTCAAATGTTACACAAAAAATGCGTGAACTTACATTAAATGGGGTATTAATAATTTTTGGAGAGGTGTTTCGGATCATTACTGGGACTACAAATCCAGATTTGCGAGAAACCTATGCTCGCTGAATGGCAGTCGAAAAACACCGATTTTCTCGGACTTTTTTCGATTTTTTGACAAGATCTCCTAAACTATGCATTTGTTGGAAACGATCTTCCATAGCTTTCTTAAATTAAATTAGTTTTCCTACAAAATAAGATCAAAATCGTTTTTGTAAGTTATATAGTTTGATTGGCCTTTTTTTGAAAAAGTGAAAATTTTAAGTTTTCTTCATGCTTCGAGTTGGGATACCAGCAAAATCACACGTCCTACAGAAAAGTCAAGAGCTTCAAAGTTGTAGGAAATTTAATAAGCTTTAATTTGAGCTAAGGCTGGTCCTTGTAAAAAAAGATGAAAAAATGCTTTTTTTGGTTGAAAGTTAAGTCACATCGTTTCCTTCACCAACACCTTAATTAATGTTTTTTTTTCATAACATGTTGGCAGAAAATGTCGTATAACTAAGTTGAGAAAGTTTACAGTGGTTGTCATTGAAGAACTTTTGAAAAGAGTCAGCTCAGACGAAAGGAACCCAAGAAGAACACTGTATTGGCAATCGGTTGGCAAATGCTTGGCCCAATATTAAATAATTGTTCAATATTGTCAATAATCTACCGATATAGTGTATATATTGTTTCCCAATTATTTACCAATAGATTGCAGCGCTATATTGTATCTATGATTACCCAATGATAGTTTTACAATTATTGAATGTTTAAATGTAATCTATATAAGTACAATATAGTTATTGATATATTTTGCCAATTTAGATTTTCAACATAAGCAATATATTGCTACAATATAGCACTGCATTATTGAAATCAGCCCTGAAATCTATATAAATATAATATTTATTTCAATTCTGATTCCAATATAGATATGCTATATAAATACGTTCATGACACAATATTGTTTTACAATACTTATATGCAATTATTTATTTATAGCAGATTGTCCTGTAATATATATGAATACAATATAGTTATTGATACATTTTACCAATTTCGATTTTCAACATACGCAATATATTGCTGCAATATAGCACTGCAATATTGAATGCAGCCTTGGAATCTATACAAAAACAATATTTATTTCAATTATAATTCCAGTATAGATATGCTATATAAATGTGTTCATGACGCAATACTGTTTTACGATACTTTCATACGATTATTTATTGTCATATAATCTATATGAATACAATATAGTTATTGATATATTGTGCTAATTTCGATTTTCAATATAAGCAATATATTGCTACAATATAGCACTGCAATATTGAATGCAACCTTGGAATCTATATAAATACAAATATTATTTCAATTTGGATGACAATGTAGATATGCTATATAAATATGTTCATGATACAATACTGTTTTACAATACTTACATACCATTATTTACTATTAGCTCTTATTCCCATCACATAGGAAGGCTTACTCCAATTAAAATGGTTTTTGCATTTTGAAAATTGAATTGCAAATTAAAAAATTACAGAAGGTTTTTAACGTTTTTAATATAGAAAGCAAGTGTTTAAAATTATATATAAAGTAAGTAAACATTTTTTAATGTTGCCATAATACTGAAACACCTGGCAACGTGAATTACGTTAATTTGCAACGGAAAAAAAACTTCTCAGACGGTCCAATTCCAACCTGTGGACATTTCATTGCTAAAACAACGTTCTAACCGCTGATCTAGGAACGGGTGCTTTGTGTTATAGTTTATCGCTTCGGAATAAATGGCACCGAATAGGACACCCGATCAAATACGAAATGCGAATCGTCACACGGTGCCATATTCCTTGTCTTTGTTAAGTGCACGGTTTCAATAGAGGATGGCAAATATTCAAAAATTTAACCGAACAATCGGATGTCCGCACAGAACAGGAGAAAGGGAAAAATGCCACCGTTAGGATTTAGGTTTAGGAATGCACTCACTAAAATAACAGCCGGCCATTGTAGACCATCATCAGCCTCAAAACTATCAACAAAATCGTATCACCTATTGCCTCGTTGTTTCGTTGTGTCTACATAATTTCATATTTATTAATATTTATATCTGCCTGTGCCAGTGCCATTGTAATTACTGTACATTCGTTGTTGACGGTCGATACAGCATGCAAACGTAAAAGTAAGTAAAGCAACTTTTTATTATTAAGTAAAACCAAATGGTTGGTTTAAGGACGGTAATTATATTCTAACTTACAGAATGTATTCATAGAATTTTTTGTTGTTGTCTATATTCGAGTATAACTAACAATTGAGCAAACGAAAATGAAATCAAGCTTGGCTTTGAAAATTGAAACATATGTCGATTGTTAATTCACATTATGTTGGATATGGACTATTATAATAACTGTCATATTTAAATTAAAATCATCAGAAGTAATATACCACATGACTTAATTTTTTCAAAGTGAAACTTGATTTCGTTTTCATTTGCTCACATGTTGATGTTACTTTATATTATTGAAACCTGATTCCCGGTCTTTTAATGCTGTGTTGTAAACTATAAATGTCTGTACTAATTTTGTAACTAAACTTTTTTGTTTATAGTTACATATTTCACTACTTATTCCAGAAGTATATTTATAGCATTGGTATATTTAGAGATTGAAAGGAGGATAGATTAAAACAATAAAGAAAAGGTGGCAAGAAGCAATGTTTTTCTTTAATGAGTATCTATCAATCTGTGATTGGTTAGTATTAAATAAGTTATATTTTACATATGTTAGTTAATAATTCTGTATTTATATTAGAGGCAGTGCGCATAAGGTCCGAACCTGGTACAGAAGTTGATATTTTAAAATATATCGGTTTTTTCCTAGCAACAACTGCTAATAGAGATGGAGGCAGAAAGTTCCGCATAACTAAGACAACTCATCAGGTATATGCCTGTTTTGATATGTCTTAATGTACCTATTTAATAACATATTTTTCAGATTTCCGATGAAAATTAAATTAATCAACATTTCACCAATAAACGCAATCGCAAATGACTTTACTTTTTTTAGGGTGATTGATTACTTTGGTTTACGAAGTCGTGATTAGTGTAACTTATATTACTTCTTAAAAATATACATTGAAAATAAGTGTTACGAATAATTTTTATTATAATATATGTTTACTTTGAATCTTTACAGTTCTGTACCTTTATTTGGTTTTCTCTTTTTGTATAGATTAATTCATACCCACAATTGTATTTTCGCGAATTACCAATATTTAATTAACAATTTATTATAATATATTGGCCTCCAGTATTGAATATATATGATATAATTACATAAAATGATTATTTTTAGTCAACATTGCGTAGTTCCCACTTGATCATAGCTCTATATAGATTTTAGTTTTGTTTGCCAATATTAATGAATATATTATACCAATATTGAATTTATATAATAAAACTATATCGAATTTACATTGATAGCCAATATTGTAAGAGTATTGCAGGAAGTTCACATTTTGATCATAGATCTATACAGATTTACATTATTGTATCAATATTTTGTTGCCAATATTGATTAGCATATAATTTCTATATTGAATTTATATAATGAAATTATACAGAATTTATATTGATAGCCAATATTGTAAAAGTATTGCAGGATGTTCACATTTTGATCATAGATCTATATAGATGTACAATATTGTACCTAATTCACACAATAATTTGCCAATGTTACTCCAATATAGGTGTTCTTCTTGGGAACTTGTAAAGAGGGAAAGACCCCAAGGTCAGCCGGAGTTTTATATTTGTCTTTCCCCTTCCACCCCAACCGAACCCGAGAGAAGTCTTTTTCGTACGATAGTTTAGTTGTTGAAACCGCCGTGAAACTACGTAGAAGTTTATTTTATAATAAGGGGCTTAACACCCCAATTATCTTTCATGAATTCGCTCCACAGATCTGGACGTTGGTTTATAAGACATTTCATGTCAGCTAGTTACTATGATATCATACTTGCATAGTTCGTTAAATCCAGAGCAAAGAAGTAGGGGACAAAAACTCGTAGTGAAGCAATGTGCAATTCCCAGTTAGCTGACCGAACAGATCGTATGAACATAACCGTAATGTTAACCATATGCATATATTGCATATGTTTTACCCAGTGAGGTTTGTAATATAGAATGTTTTTTGCATGAGGATCTCTTGGATCTGTACAATTACTAAATCGATTTTTTACGGCTTCATTTTGTGACATTTCAATTACTTCTTTTAATTTCAGACCGACAGAGTTTGTTTTCGCGACAATTAATACATTTCGTCTCTTTCATTCTTCCCGACAGAAAAAACATTTATTTTTGTCACTCGTACGGGCTTTTGATCTTGTGCAACCTACATTACTATCTTCATCAGCGGAACTAGAACAAGAAGGCTTATTCGTTTCCCGTTCAAATAATCTCTCAGTTCGCTCCATTTGGATTTTATGAGTACACTTCTTGTGGCAATCTGTATGCCATGATGCGTTTTCCTTTTACCAATTCTTCAACCTTCACATTTCTTAATCGATTATCAATTAACATGTGTTCACTATCATTCCATACTGCTCTCTTTCTTACACACTCTAACACTTTATCATAGTTAACAGGTTTAACCAATGGCGACTTTTTCTTATTTTGGCATAAATACACAGCTCGTAATTAGTCTGCAGCCTTGCCTTTTTTGCAGATGGAGTCAGGGATACTTGGAGATAAATTTGAGGCGTAGACATTATGTCCAAAGTTAATTTTAAACTATTGAAAGTATTAAACTGCCCGTGTTGCGATTATCAATCCGTTTTTATCTGAAACAAAACACCTAAACGGTAAAAGATATCGATAAATTGCTAAGCACCTTCTTTATAGAGAATTTCCTTGTAAATAAAAAACGTTCAGTACACAATATTAATAGGATGACCCTATCAAGAGTTATAATCGAGAACTTCAGATGAGGTGGTGACTGGGGTGACCACCATCTTGGATATATGACGTCATATAGGTCGTTTGCCACAAATTCAAGAAAACCTGGTAAGGTATGATTATGGAGGGCATAAGGAATATATTAAAATTGGTCCCACAATTTCATCATTAAAGCTCAAATTAAAGCTTATTAAATTCCCTACAACTTTCATGCTCTTGGCTTGTCTGTAGGACGTGTCATTTTGCCGGTATCCCAACTCGAAGCATGAAGAAAACTTAAAATTTTCACTTTTTGGAAATAAAGATCAATCTTTGAAAAGCCGTTTCTCGGTAACTATATAACTTACCAAAACGATTTTGATCGTATTTTGTATAAAATTTAATTTACTTTAAAAAAGCTATGGTAGAATTTTTCCAACAAACGCATAGTTTAGGAGATCTTGTCAAAAAACCGAAAAAAGTCCGAAAAAGTCGCTGTTTTTCGACCGTCATTCAGCGAGCACAGGTTTCTGAGGGTTGCAAATCTGGATTTGTAGTCCCATTAATGGTCCGAAACACCTCTCCAAGAATTATTAATACCCCATTTAATATACAAGTTCCGATGTATCATTTGACTGCGCTACACAACTTATTTGAGATAATATTAAATTGCCAAAAGTTGAAATCGGGCCAGTACAAATTAATAATGTTATCTATCCCACAGCTGATTCAAATCGATCTTTTTACTTCCTTTTACAATAACAGAAGTATTGGATTCACCCCAAAAATTCGAAATTGAGTGACAGTGACACAAAAAAACTTGCCACATTCTTTGATTTCAAAAATATAATCATACAAATTTGTTTGATCATTAGTCACTTGGTATAATAGTTTGTTAATATTGCAAGTTGAGCTATACAGCAATGTATTATACCTCCAAAGGCTGTTAAAATGTTAGAAGAAGTAAAAGAATACTTAAGTGAACGTCGAACAGTCTCAGCTTATACAAAAATGCTAAATAAATCAAAATAAGTCATTGCTGAAGAATTGAATTGTGAAGTTAGTTTCCCAGCAATCGCTACTGTGCGACCGAGGAGAATGAGGCCTATGTTTGATTACGAAGGTAGCGACAATACTATACAAAATCCGAAATTACATTTTAAAGTGATTTTTACTTTTTTCTATTAGACACCGCCATGAGTAAATTAGATGAAAGATACGACTTGCTAAACGATCTTCAGTAGATATTTTGAAATATTTATTTAAAAATAACCTAATTTTCACATTCCCAAATTGATCGATTGCTTTATGCATTTATTTAACATTACCTGTCACTGTTGCTGACGGTGAAAGATCATTTTCAAAGTTAAAAACTATGAAAACCTGTTTAAGATCAAATGACACAAGAAAGGCTAGTAAATATAGCTGTAATAAGTATTGAAAACGATATTAACATAGATATAAATGACTTTGTGAAAGAATTTGCAATAAGAAACTCAAGAAAAGTTAAGTTTGATCGTTTAAAAATATTATATCAATTTTAATGCCGTAATTGCTATTTTAATGTTATAAGATTGTGTTAATAATAAATAAAAACTTTTGGTATATATTAGGAATGGTTCTCTATTTAGCTTCGTTCAACTCACATCTCATACTTTTCCTAACCACCTACTCCACCCAGAGGGGGAGGCACTTGAGACAGGTAAGCTAGAGACGCCCCTGGCTATATTTCAGGGTTCTCAATCTGTGCAACGCAATACTGTGCTCGGTGGTACGTGCGACACAATTTGCCTTTCCTAAATGAATCTTAACAAACATTGGAAATTATTTTCATTCAATAATTAGCAGATGTCAGTTGGTTGAATTGTCATGTCAAAAATCATATTTTTGTTATGATAGGCGAAGTTTAAAATTTTGTACTGAGTAGTTAAAAATTAAAAAGTTTTTATATTGCTGCTCTATTTCATTATTTTATTTTCAGAAGACTTTTCTTGTTCATTGTTTATGTGTTAAAATGTGGTCAGATGGAGTAGCAAGTAGTACCTTAGATAGATACTGTTTAGTTATATAAAAACCGTAGTAGTAGTAGTTAATGGTCCAACTACAACCTTTAATAGTATATAATATAACAAGCTTTATAAACGTCACTTTAGTCACGAATCTTTTTACGCACGAGCGGAGTGTAGCGCAGCGAGTGTTTAATAAACGAGTGTCTAGGCGAGTTTATATAATGTATTACATACTACACTTTTTCTACGACCACACATTTAAACAATATTACATCCTATTGTTTCATTAAGATTTTGAATTTTATGTTAAGTTAAATTATGCTCGACAAACGTCAAAATTGACTGTTGAAAACTAACTTGATTTTAGTTTTGGCTGTGGCTAATAAAGCAAATACTGTCTGAACCTAACTTCAACCCGTGACTAAAACGTCGTTGCCAACTTCAGCTCGTGACTAAGAGGCTCTTTAGTCACAAGCTATGAAGACGTGATTAAAATGTCACTTAGCGACGTGTATGTTAGTATGTTATGTGTTATTTTAGTTACAGGAGTAGAAAAAATGTATTTTCTACCGTTAAAACGAAAGTAATAATTTTCAAAAATCACAGATGTGGTTTAAAAATGCCAATGTAGCTAAACTTCGCTCTTCATTAATCCGTTTAAAGTATTTTGATAGATATTTCTGGCGGTAATACAGTTTACAATTATCTAGAAAGACTTCTCCGAACAGTACTTCAATTGGCATCATTAAAGAACACTACTTTCAGCAAAGGCATTTTCACACGGCTTTTATACTGCATAACATCATTAAAAGTTTCCTTGCAGCCATGTAAGATTGTATAACGTTCTGGAGATGATTGCACGTGGTATAATTAACAACAGAACAATTACAATACAGGATGTAAACGTTATCTTGCTACTTGCCTCTAAAATATTGCACATTGCAACTGAACGAATAATAAAGTTGTGCACCTATCAAATAATGATCTTTATCATTAGGAAATAATGAGTTGTTAAACTTTGTATAACTCTATAACTATAGTCATTTTAGTCATAATTTCTCAGATATAAATTTCAACCCCGATTAAAAATCCAATACAATTCAATAATTTTTTAAAAATGTTAATTTATATTTGATTGTTAAGGCATCGTGACACTGAATTTAATTAAAAAGACGTTGACTGCCGTAATTTATAAACTAACATTAAGAAGATTGTAAATATCACAACCTGAGCAATAAATATATATATATGTACAGTTTACAGGTTGATCTCGATGATACATTTAAAACACCTGCATAGTAATAATGATGTGTTTGTTTGTTACGAAAATAATGCCGTATAAATGTTATAATTTTCCATTAAAATGTATTATCATCACCTGTATAATAGTGTCAAATAAGAAACACAAGAAGTGCCGAGAGTGAAAGTGGTTATGCAGTCTTGGCACAGAAACCTACAGAAAAGCGGAAAATTTGCAAACGGCGTCAATAAACTCTTGAATCGCGTCTGCCAAATAAATTGAAATTTTTGAAGCATCAACTTCTTATTAAATTTTTATGAACACTTTACCTACGTTATTTGTTAGTTATTTTCACATTAATTTTAAAAACTTTAATCACTGCACTTACACTCCGCAATTATTAACACTGCTCTCGAATTTTCACATGTTTTAATTATTACTGTAATTACAATAAGTTGCGCCTTTTCCGTTTAGAACGCACTAAAACTGCGACAGTCTTCTGGCAGACGCGGAAAAAGTATGCACAGTATGTGAGTAAGGAAATGCGCGTGAAAGCGTCAATCTGGAATACTACTAAATTATCTAACGATTTCCGTCTGCTACTCCATTTTTTCTTATAATTCATATCATATTCGTTATCACGGACGGACCGGCCCATCGAGCGATCATATATCGTCTGTAGGCCTGGTGCTTTTCGAGATCAATTACTAAAAATAGTTAGAGATTAATAATAAATATTTATCTACTCCAGTGGGATACTTAACTCATTATGTCCATTACACCACTCAGTTATGTAATGGCTTCAATACCTAACTGAAATAGTGTCAAATGAATGACATAATGACATTTGCCTACTAAAATATTTTTTAAAATGACAGATCTGACATTTCTCTTAATGCACTTTTCTCAATTTTAGGCAGTCGTAGATAAAATTTTGTACAATACATGTGTGATAATGCATCATTAATATACTTGTGTGCTTACATAACTCTTGCTACGCACTCGTTTGTAACTTACACACACGTATACTAATGATGCTCTTATCCCACTTGTATAGTAAATAACTAGTACTCAATTTATTACCAATCAAGTATCATTATTTTTATATGAATATGTTTGAACTATATTGTATTTCACTTTGAAGTTTCAAGGAATATCACCTGATTCTACTTCACTTATACAATTGGTGAAGTAGATCCCTGGACCTAGATTAAGAGATAAATGCTATTACCTATATCAATTCCAAAAATAATATTATTGTTAAAGTGTAAGAAAATCAGAAAATGAAATATTTAATATATCTACAAAATTTACACTTACATACTACCATAATGAGTTGTTATTTCGTGCTATCTTTAGAAATATCGACTTCTTCACTAAACAACAAACTATTTTTTTAGGCAGTTTGTACAACATCAATAGCGAAACGTCAATGGTATATTTTGTTAAGGATGCACGTTTCCTTTGCACAGTCTGCGCTATGCAGCGATGCTTTGTCAAATGCATTCATTTAGATCATTTTCCTCAAGTTATTTATCCACGTAAGTTATCCAGTTTTGGATATGTTGCAATATACGTTTTGTTTTCACTTACAATACAACTTTATTTTTATGACGCACAAACAGTAACTAATTTCCCTACGTTCGGTATGCATACTGTGTACATACAAGTAGTATGTGTACTGCAAACAAAATAAAAAACTAATGTTAAACAATTCTAAACAAATCTCTACAGACGTTTATTGTTGATAATGTAATTTCTTTATACCAGCATTCCATACGCTCGCGTAAATACAACAGCGCGATTTTAGTAATGATTACACCTCAAAACATCATATATGTTTTTAGTTTCTGGTTGGGCCATGAACGACATGAACGTGATCTTGGAATTATTTAGATGATATACAGGGTGCCCGGAAAATACGTGTACAACTGAAGACCACAAGTTCATTGGCCCAAAATATGATGACTTAACTTACCTATATACCAAGTTGCTCAGTTTAGCCGCTAGAGGACTTTAAGAATGATTAACTTTCTTAATTTTTTTTAACCCTTTGTATAATCACTACCAATTTTTTTTCTAAATAGTTACATTAATTTAGAAGCTATTTCCTCTCTTACAAAATTTTAGTTGGGTGAACGGTTTAGCCACAAAAAAATATTTTCAAATCCCTACAAGCCTAATGTTAAGTTACAATTTTACTGATTCAGGCTTGTAGAAATTCAGAAAATATTTTTGTGGCTAAATCGTTTACCCAACTAAAATTTTGTAAAGAAGAAAATAGCTTCTAAATTAAAGTAGCTATCCACAAAAAAACATTGGTAGTGATTATACAAGTGGTTAAAAAAATATGGATAGATAATTTATTGTGACAAAGTTTTTAAACACCCTGTAATTTTCGAAATTAAGGTTTATTCCACAAAAAGCTGTAGTTTACTGGTACAAATGCATGGCCAAAAAATGAATAAAATCTATCAAAGATTTTTCGACTTATTTGAAAAGAATTTAAAAAGCTAATCATGTTTGAAGACCTCTAGCGGCTAAACTAAGCGACTTTGTATATAGGTAAGTTGAGTTAAATCATCATATTTTGGGCCAAGGAACTTGTGGTCTTCCGTTGTACACGTATTTTCCGGACACCCTGTATAGTTGCCCCAGTTATCAAAAAGATCGATACACCCTTCGCTATGAAAGGAGAAAATGTGTAGAGTAGTTCTGCTCAAGAAATGTGTTCATCTTATCGATATGAGATCAAATTACAAAAACATCATCAACATACCTCCACTAAGCTGTTTATTTATGTATCGTTCACATGTTGTTGTCCAAAGGCCCTACAAAAAAGTTGCTAACGAAGGGGATAAAAAAATAACTAACTACCATCCCGTAATCTTATTAGTGTGAATCAATTAATTGAAAATATGCTGTTTTAATGGATATAGTTCGGAGTTCCATAATGATGTCAATGTTTAATGATATTCGTATTTATAAATTGTTAATGTTTTGTAGCAGCTCTTAGTTTGCAATGTTGAGTGTTCTTGGAATTTTAGTAAATACACTAACTCCGTCAAAACAAATGTTAGGTGTTTGGTATCGAATTTTGAGTAAATATTTACCATGACACGATGAGCATACACAACTATTTAGTACACGGAAATTAACAAAAATAGAAGAAAACATTTATAATAAGCTGATATTTTCTGGATCGATAGTTAATGGGGGTAGCATACAGGATCGAAAAGTTCCCATCCCTAACTGGTAATCTTTGTCCCTTTTTCACCCCTGTAATGACACCGCGCTGGTTTTTCTATAATATCTCGTAAATGTGATGTTCTACGACAATAATAGAGGTATTGAAAAATATTCAGAATTAAATTTTCTATAAAACATGTTCTATAGGTCATTTGCATATTATTAAGGGTTTTTACGTTAATCGACCGCAAACCTAGGGGTAAGTAACAAAAACGTTTTTTTCAACGTCTGGGAAAAAAACACGGTTTCTACGATACCAAAATCGTGACAGAAATAATGAATTATTCGCTAGAGGAGAGAAATTTACCTAGGGAGTTTTCATTATGACTGACACAACAATTATGTCAAATTCGAGGTTAGCAGGTTAGATTATGCGTCAGTCTGTGTCAAAACTGATGCAAAACCCAACCTGATAACCTAGAATTTGACATCCACTTACAGCCACCAACTTTAAAATTTAAAAATGTCAAAAATTACGTTTCAAAAAACCAGGTTTGTAGTTTTAAATCTTCCTGCATTGTGAAAAAAATAGTATATGCAATTCGGAGAGACTGCTATTTTGATTCAGTGCACCTCAGCAAAATAACGCATTTCTCTCCCTCATTGCATAATCTACTATTACACAATATTTCTCCAACCTTAGTAATATTCTATTTTGTAGCATTCGGTTAAATTGTATAGAATTTAATAAGAACCAAAAATAGTCATTAGCGATTCCTAAACCAAACTCGTTTCCACACCACCCAGGAGGTAGAGTTTTCCGGGGCGTTTTTTTTTTTGAGGTTTCCCCTTGAGGCCTAATCCACTAAAGGCATTTATCCTTCCTCAAATTCAATTTCGTTGGTACGTTCCGACAGTTCATATACATAACCGAACATTTTAAACCAACCTTGAAACATCCGCATCGCTTTTCGCAGCCCATTTTGCAGGCACACAGTTCAGACTATTCTTTGAAATAATTGAGTAGAATCAACCTGTATCATATTTTTTTCCTTGGTTTTCGATACGGGGTTTATAAATGCTAATGGTTTAACCATGTTATTACGCTTTAACTTAAATGTACCAAACGTGCCTCCTTCTTTTATGAGTTTATCCATAGATTGCTTCCCGATTTCTTTTGTTTTGTAACAATTAATATTGTCAGTAGCAACGATACCACTTGACAAGAATATAAAATTATTGGACGTAACGAAGGGTGAGTGTTGCTTCAACCAATTTACAAATATTTGACGATCTTTTTCGTCACAATTAACTCGCGAATCTCGCAACTCGACATGTTGATTACTAGTTTTTGTTTGCAGGTCACAAAAGTTTTTCATACTTTCGCTCACATGATGAGCAATCGGCAAACCTAAAATCCATTTGTTGAGAACGCTGTCAGTAAAACCGCGTCCATGTGTTATACCACCAACCCTTTTCATGTTTTTCATAAGCGTCTGTTCGATGGTCATGTCTGACCACACACCACAACAGTGTCTTTCCGAACGACAGATGGTGAATGAAGAATCTGGTTTTTGTAAAGTTTTCGAATTCGTTTTCACTCACCTCATCTTGAAGGGCTATCATGTCTTGCAGATAAAGTTGACATGATTTTGCATAAAAACAGTGTCCACTGGCATGAAAGTTCGGTAACATCCAAATGGAGATCCCAGTTTCCCATACGTTCTGCCTGAATGAAGTGCATGGCTATTGAAATAAGCTCAAAATATAATGAGACTTTCATTTTGCTTAACCCTACAGTTTACGATTTAATAACATAAAGAGTAATAAAAATGTCGATAAATACCGTAGAACCTCTTTTGTAGAGAATTTTGTGACAAAACTTTTTCTATACTCATGTTTTTTTCCCTAAGATAAAATGTTTAAAAGATATTGTTAAAAAACCAGTACGGTGTCTCTAAAGGGGGTAAGGGAGGGATGAAGCTTGGGGGTGGAAACTTTTTTGATATGTATTCTTGCACACATACGCTAACTATCCTAGAAATTTCAGCTTATTACAATTGTTTTCTTCTATTCCACATAAATTTGACTAATTTCCGTGTACTAATTAGTAAGCGATGTTAGATTTACAAAATCTGTGAATTCGTCTTGTATATTTTTGTTTCTGTTGTATACTCGTATTTTAGATTTTTATGTAATTTAGTGTATTGCTTCTCTATTAGTATCCTACGTTTTTGATTGTATGTGTTTGTGTCAAGCATTACAGTGGCGTTGCATTAGATAAAGATAACAGATTTTTTCACGAAGCCTTCGTAGGTAATATTACAATTTTGTTATTTGTTTTTGATCTGGCGAAATATCTAAAAATGTGTAATGAAATAGGTATTAAGAAATTTCTATTGTAAAGTATTACTTCAAAACAATTGCACATATTACCAATTTTAGTAATTTTTTATCAGTAATATCCCTGACTATATTCAGAAATATTTAGAAAACCATTTCTAAAATATTAAGCGTACTATTATTACATTTGAAATTTTGTAAATTTGTTGCCATTTCTTATCTAAAGTGGGCATTCCTTTACAATATGTGAGACAAATACTTGGGTTTCTCTGTCTCAAACGGCATGCTACCGTTTGCTGTTTGAAAACCAAAACCAAATACCTAATTGCGAATTTAACATAAAATGTGAGCCACGCCTTTGCATAAGAAAGGTTCCCAGACCAAAACAACACGTGGTGACCCCATTATTTACACCGTCGTAAAATCATTATAAAAACCATAATAAAAAGCATTGATGAAATGAACTACCGTTTTTTAGAATAACAGAAATGGAAATCCACTTTAATGCTGTACATTACTAAACATTCCATTTCCATTTGTAATTCACAATTGCTATTCGTTTTGTAAAATGTTTTATTGGGATCAATTACTTTTTTAAGCTAAAAGTTCTGCTAATTAAGTCGAAGTTCGTTGTTTGCGTGCAACATTTGAAGGTTTCATCAAATTAATAATCTAAATTGGATTAATACTTGTATATGCAACCAATCACAAGCCATGAAAATTTTAATTTGTACGAATAACCATCGTTTTACACTGAATGTTATACACCAAGTTGACATTAATAAATTAATTTAGCCCTGTCAGCAGTCAAGATGATTGGTTTTATATATTAATCTTCCAAATACCATTCGAAAAAATTTGCAAAGGTAGCCCTCTAACATGTTGCTTCGGAATATATTCCTCGAGCAAACGTGTCTGTGTTTGCGCTCCTAATATTTTCTATGCAACACATTTTCAGGTAACCTATTAATTTAATCGGTTAAATGAGTAGTTCTTATGATATTATATATTAACCATAATTGGATTACATGTATGTGATGCTCCAGTATTTAATAAAATATTGATCCCACCCTATATCATAATTTGTCTTCAGATGTACTTAACAATTAATAACTGTATACCTCCCTCGGAGGAACCTGTAACCTCTAAAGGGTGCGTCTCCAGCTGTCAGGGGAATGCCTGGTAGATATACCGGCTAGAAGAAAAATAAAGCACCTCCCGCCGACCAACGGGTGCAAGGCAACAGTTGCACCAGTACTATAAGTGGCACACAGTAGGAATATAGAAAAGCAGAAGTGGCTCTTACAAAGACAAAGCTTAGAGAAATATTCTCACCCGGTTTCAGATCTGCGGAAAAAAGGTAACGGAAAACTATCCTTCTACATCCTTCTATTATCACTCGATGAAGAACACATGTAGACTTAAATGAAATATACTGGGAGTGTCAAAATCCCGATGACCAGGATGTAGAAAACTAAAAATTAGATGACGATAGGGTGTATTACTCTGGTAGCAAGCGAGGCCAACACCAACACGGTGTTGCAATAATTATTGGCAAAGAAACTAGTAAAATGATGAAATTTTGGTAACTTTATCAGAAAAAGTAAGGATGCTACATCACTTAATAATTTTAACAAGCGTTTGGGCAGTGCGGTACATGTAGTAAATATGTAACTGTGTTTTTTTATGTGTATTAGCTTATTCCGTGTGCACGTTTATATAAGATATATTTGTAACGTTTCAACCCCTTACTAAGGGCGTCAAAGATTTACCTTTCGGGTTAAGCTCAAATCGGAGAAATACGTTCGCTCAAATATATATGCGATTAGGAAAAACACCAGATAATTACCAAAAATATATTATGTTTAGCTATAATTACAAAATAAGCATTAATTCAAAGTAAATCTGAATTGTACATTATATAAATGAACATAATCTTCTGGAATGGTTTTTCTGGTTTCCTTGGGAAAACTGCAACCCAATGCACTGGCAAGCACTACAGGCCCCTTTGGTTAGTCGGCTGGTACGATCGGCAGCAGCTTTGGAGGTCGGGCTAAGTAGATATTTTAGCCCCTAAATCGGATGTTCCTCCGCGTTTGACCTTCGGCTCCGTTGTTTTGGTTTATTGTGCTGCAATTATCCGTTGAATTTAACAACTTTAAGGGTTACCTGACAGTGTTGATGGTTCCTAGATACGTGTGCGATGGTTACAGGTGCCGTACGGTGGTTTTAAGTTGGTCTTGGAGCGACCGTGATCCCAAATCTTGCAGATGGAATTTATTCGCCTTGATCCAGCAAATGTCGTTGACAATCCGCCGGCAGCGAATTTGCGGGCTGCGGAGTCAAACTTCGTCCAGGAATTCGACTTTTAATGGCCAAAATGGCCCCTACAGATGAGTTTATGAGGGGCGGCTACAGGGCTTTAACAACTATTAGTAAAATTGAGGTTATGTGATGTATTCAACACATCGGAGCGCCGGGATTTGCGCTTATTAATTTGGAGGTCGGAAATGACTTTTAAGCAGTTAACCCTGCAAGACAGTACAGCAAGTCAAGCTAGGGTTGTAGCATCAGAGATTCGATTTCCCAAGAAAGTACAACAATCAAGGTAAAATAAAATTCTAGCGGCTTCGCTTCACGGGTGTGGTACGGAAAATTTCAGCTTCTAGGGCTGGAAGTACAACACGCCATTTCCCATGAATCCTGGACTGGTAAGGGTTGGAGGTCTACTCCGTTAGACAGCACAGCATGTCACACCGGAGGACCCAGGTAGGAAAGGAGAGGGATGGTTGAGAGGATAACTCTCAAGTTATCGACTGGCACTGACACTGCAATCCTTTTTTATACCTTTTCTGCCGCGTTATCGGGTACTTGTTCTAGATTCCACTAAAGAGAGAAACAACGTCGTCGTTCATACATCGCGACTACGCACACAGCGGATAGGGGATTTGTTATCGCCAGCTCGCGCGTGGAATAGATGCAACGCTCGATTAAGCGATGTATCAAATTTAAATACATTTTATGTATAATTAAAATTTAATGCAGGAGCTAGCGTTACATATTAGTTTAGGATTTATCTATAGTAGTTAAGTTCTTTCATGTAATTTTGAGCATCACGGGCCCTTGGCGTTTGCTCTTATTGAATGTTATAAATAATAATAATAATAATAATTAAATGATAGAGTGAAGCTAGATATTATTAAGGTATATGCCTCTACAGTAGAAACGACGATGTTGAAGAATTCTACGGAAACGTAGACAAAATTCTTAGATCGACCCGAAAATACGATCTAAATGTTGTAATGAGGTACTTTAATGCTAAAATCGACAAGGGAAAAACATGTGTAGCAATCGGGGAGTTCGAATTAGATGAACGAAATATATGAGGAGGCCGTCTCATTCAATTCTGCCAAGAACAAGATTTAGTGATAACAAACACGTCCTTTTATATGGCATATGCATGAACTTCACCTCAGCATGGAAATGAAAATATTATAATAAATCAGACAGCTTTTGTTATGATAAACAGATGATTCAAGAGTAACGTAATTAATGCAAGAACATACACCGGTGCCGACATCCAATCGGATCATAATCCAGTAGTGGTAGATATTAAGCTGGAACTAAAAGTTAAGCTGAAAAGAGCGATCAATAAGAGAATAAATGTAAAAACCCTAAATAACGAAATAAAGCGAATAGAACTAAACTAGCAGCTTTTAAACACAATTAAACTAACGGGTGTCCCAAAATTTTTGTTATCGAGCAAGCACTGAAATAAAAACTATAGTTCCTAATTTATGAATGCAAATAAAGTTACTTAAAAATCAGTTGTCACTGATGACATGTAAGTATAAACATAGTTGCATTCAGGAAATATACGTTTTTATTTCAGTGTCTGCTCGATAACAAAAGCTTTGGGACACTGGTTAGAAATAATTAAAGACGTGAACTATTACTGGGAGAAAATAAAGAAAGTAATCAATAATTTAGGAAAAGATGTAATGGACAGAAAAAATGGGCGGATGGATGAAGAGATATTATATTTATCTACGTAGGCAATAGAAAAAATATTAAAAATACAAAAATATACAAACGCAAATAAAAATTTAAATTAATGCCGCTAAAGAGAAATGGCTGAATACAAAATGTCATAAACCTAAGAACTAGAAAAATAGTTATTTATTGCACAAAAAGATCAAAGGAATGCGATGTGTTCTAAAAATAGCGTGTTTTGGAAATGGACACATACTAACAGAGAATGAGTTATATACATCCATCTCTCTTCGAAGACGAGAGAGCAGATTAGAAGTCGAGAATTAGGATGGGATGCACGAGCAAGACAATTTAGAAATCCTACAATCAGACGTAGAATACGTCAATAAACAGCTAAAGAATAAGAAAGGTCCGAGTACAGACGAAGTTCTAGCTGAACTGATAAAGCCCTAACTAAATGTTAAATGTGAAATGCTGTTATTCTATAGAATGACTAGATATTCTACAAACTAAGTGAATCCTTTAGTAAAAGTGTAAAATGACAATACAATTATATGCTTTACCTATCTAATCTATGAATTAGCTGGTATTATATTCCATAAATATCTGAAGTCAGTTAATATGTAATAGTATATTACATAACAAGAGTTGTAAGAAGCATATTACGCACGAAGTGGAAAAGTTACACACGAGCCGCGTAGCGGCGAGTTTGTAATTCCACAAGTGCGTAATTGCCTTACAACTCGAGTTTTGTACTATACTTTATCCACGAACACATTAATTACTATCAAAGAAACAAAAAGAAGTATTTTTATTAATTTAACATTACATTTTGTGATAATAATTATTGATAGTTACAGTACAATTATGAAAAACTGGCGTGGCATTAGAAGGGGCCATACTGATATTATTGTTAAGAACAGAAGTTACAGAAGATTCCGAAAATGTATAGCCATGGACGTTGGCGCCAGAGGATGAAGCCATAGTAACATCTCTAACGGTGGCGGTGGTGTCGTTTGATATTGCTCCATCATCACAGATAGCACTTGAAATCTTTACCGCATTTTCAGTTTTGTTTTTGGTTGAATTATCAACATAGCTTTCAGCTACAGCTGACGAGCGCCAACCACCAAGTCTCTTTAATGCCAGCAAATCACCACCAGCATCCACAAGAATGGTGGCCGACGAGCGCCTAAAGCAATGGCCAGTGTATTGTTTCGGGTTCGCTAAACCCAGAAACGTTGCGATTTTGGTTGGCACAGCACCAAACTTATTTAACCCAACGCATTGTTTGGTACATTTTTTGTGTTGGTAATTCAGAAAAAACGGCAAATATTTTGTATTCGCTTCTGAAGGACGTAAATTTATGTATTTCTTGCACGTTGGGTACCATGCTTCAGGCACAATAAAGGAACGTTGAGTTTTTAATTATGAGTGATTTCCCTGTATCTTGTATGTCTTCAGTTTTTATGTTTCTCAGCTCCTGCTTCCTGCAGGCACCACTAATACCAAATATTAGAATTACCTACAATGAAATATTCATATTTATGTTACTTTCATAGATTATAAAAAAGTGTTATACCTTTGACAACAAATGCTCGCTGTCTGGTGCGTTTTTCAGAAATTGATTAATTTCTTCTGGAGTGAGAGTTTTTGACTTTTTACCTCTGAATCCATCAGATTTCCTCTTCAATAGTGCCAAAAGTTTAGGGTAAGTCGCAATGTTTGTATTATGTCGAATATTGATTGTGGCTCTTAGCATGGAATAAATAGCCCAAAGTGACGACGGCTTCATTTGCTTTGACAACTCGTCAAAGTACGCCAACATTACGTTTTCAGAAAATGATTTTACTTTATTTCTAAGTCTCCAATCCATGAATTTTTGGTACACAATTTCATACCTTTCACGCGATTTTTCCGGAAGGAGATCGTTTACGGCAGTTCTCGCTTTTTCGCCGATTTCAGGCGGCGTGCACAGCTCTTGCTCACTGTCGCTAAACATCTTATCGCTTAAATTGAAAAGAGTTAATGGGGAAATGATATATTTTATTAAAAATTACCTTTATACATACGTAATTACGTACCTACAGTTGAAATTCAACGACAACAGTTGCAATTTCGAAAACTGTCATTCTGTCGCGGCTAATTAGATCGAACAACAAAACAAATACGAGTGCCTGCTATGTAATGATACTCGCTATGCGATTTTGCCACTTTACGTACGACAGTTCGTAAGCAGCAGCTTACTTAGTTTATGCGTTGTACGTAATTCATCTTTTTTTGTAGTGATCGTGGATAAAATAATATACTCTGGACCTCCTGAAAGGAAATTGCAGCGCAAAAGGCAATGAAAGTGTAAATGAGTCACAAATTTATATATATTCTTGTAATTCACAAGATAAATAGAGGTCATCTGAGTGATGCCTATCGTAGTCGCTGGCGCACAAGGGCCTAAAGATCTGTTTAAGCACAGTTACGATAGTGAAAAGTTCAACAAGATAAAAAAGAAAGCAAATCAGGAGGATCCGGCTTCCGAGAGAGTTCGTTACTTACTATTCAAAACTCCAACCAAACATCTGCTAAAGCACCACCAGGTACCATAGATTCCACTCACAAGTCTTTCGGTGCCGAGGCACATGAGTTGCTCTCAACGTTGCATTGAGCGTGGACGTGCAACGTACACGCCAAGATTGTGTTATCACTAGGTGGGCGAAAAAAATGCGCCAACGGGAATACGAGAGCACTAGGCCGCAGTTTTACTATGTCAGAGTTTTACTATGCCGGAGTTTTGCTATGTCGGAGTTGCTGCAAGATCAGACCGCAATTTCACTAGGTAGTTTGAGTAGAAATAAGAAACGAAATGAGATAAACTTATCCCGTTAACTTGACGGGCAGCACGTGTCGCGAAGAGCGACTTCATTAGTCCAAAAATCACGAGGGCTAAATTATTCCGCAGATAAATCAGTGCCAAAAGCCATGAATGTAACTTGGGGCATCACTTTGAGGAGGCAAAATCAAGACTTCACAAAATTTTTAAAATTAAATTGCAAAAAAAATGCTGCACATGCACTTTAAAATCAAAATTTGAGGGCCACTAACCTCCCCTTCTGGCCCCTCCCAAATTACGCCTATGCCAAAATCCCTTCACAAGGGGTTGTGTAAACCCATCTGACATAACACGAGGCGACTGAATTACTCGACCAAAGCAGATACGCTTGTGACAGCAGACAATGGCAGGCGGAAAAAGAAAGGAACGTTCTCAAACTCGCGGCCATTTAAGAAACTTTTCTCAAAACCCACTACGAAACTGCGCGAAACAATGAGTGGCGAGTGATTAAAAGTCAATAAGTAGCTTTATGAATACGCAGCTTTTGCTCGTTATAAGAGTTGGTACAATTTGGGAAATATACGAGATTTCATATGCTGAATTAGATGACCTTGAAAAACATTGATCTAAGGTACAGAAGGGATCGTTTATGTAATGGTGGACATATGTTTTTATCATAACTTTTTATTGTCAACATTTTAGTTATTTCTGGTTAGAAGTTCAAATAGGTTATACTTTTCTACATAAAAAGGGTACGCTTGTTTGAAATCCCTCAGAGCAGTCGTTTTCAAGAGACGTGTAGTCTTCTTCGTCTTAACATAGAATGATAGCCTGTTACTGCCGCACGAAGTAAACTTCAAGAAAGAAATTCACTACTGCAGGAGAGCAATCTACTCATAGCAATGTGATTTCTTTTTACCATTGTCAGGGGTGTAGCTCCCTTAAAACGCATTTTCGGACCTATGTTCATCGCAACTTTTTGTCTTACTTTGATGACCTAAAAGTTCCGACACATTTTCTGAAATTTTTGCTAGTTAATTAGAAAACTAATATTTATTGCTTTTAAGGAATAAAGAATCAATGAAAAACCAAATATAGAGTGTGTAGCAAAAATATGTAAACATATATATTAACCACAGATTCCTAGCCATAAAATAAAAAGAAATACTTCAACTTAACTATGCCCACATAATGTCTTACGTTAAGCTAACAGTCCGTTTCAAAATGTAAAAAAATAATAAATTTACATCGATTTGAATGATATTTGGTACATTCATACGCGTATAAGTCACCCCTTGAGATAATACTGGTTGTTATTTATCGGGGAACTACTAGTGAATCAAGGGCATATATCACGACACATATTAGACAGTAACTTTTTAATTGCAAAGCCGTTAGATTTTATAGTTTTTCCAGGTAGAAACATTCTTTAGTAACACTTTTTACGTTTTCATAATTACTTCCTTGTACGATAAAGGAAGTAGTATTGGATTCACCCCAAAAATTTGAAATTGAATTTCCAACAGATCTTCACGTTTTAGAGTCCCCTAAACCCAAAAAATCATGTTTTTGTTCATTGGTCTGTCTGGCGCTATGGCGTTGAAACCAGCGTACATAAATCAAACAAGTAGAGACACTCCCTGTCGGTTCCTTTGCTGTCAAAATACCTATTTGGATGACCTTGAACGGCTCCTGTGGGGTACTTTCCGATGGTACTAACAGATGGCGCCACTATTTTATCACATATGATTGGTAGCAGAGCTAGTAACTGGCTCTGATTGGTAGAATTTTGTGCTGCCATCTGATAGCCAAGCTTAGAAATATCCCCCGACTTACTGTCCCAGGCACTCCAGGCAGGTTTCAACATTTCGGATGAGTGTCTCTACTTGTTTGATGTATGTACGCTGTTGAAACTTCATATATAAGTTTTGTGTATACTATCTAGATGAGACAGCAAGCTTTTCAAGAAAATCGCATAACCGAAAGTATGGTGTTTACTCTTGTGATTTTTCAGTTTTTTTCGATTTTTTCAAAAACGCCTCTAACCATTTTTTTCAAACTTCACATTTGTATTACATTATTAATGTGTATTTATGTGAGATAGGTGATTTTCCAGTTGAATACATCTAAAATGGGTTTCTTTCGTTTATTTTTCTATTTTTTTATTAACTCTTATTTTAAATACAACACCCGATAATTATTACATTTTTCAATTCAGCTTAAAATTTTAGAGAAAATCTGTCTCTTCAACTAATTTTGTACCGTTTTTGTAGAATTTGTAATTTTGGAAAATTTTTGACAAATGCTTAAAAATTAAAAATAAGTGTTTTGGACCACTATAAAAGGAAGTTGTGTGAGTGTATCATACCAGCTTTTTTTATATATGTTACGATTTAGACACAAAAAAGTAAAATCTAGGTTACTGCACCATATTTGTTTTTAAACAGATGAAGTCTATGGCCACTAAAGTAAAAAATAAATACATAAAATTAAGGCCGTTTATATTGTTCCAAGCCATGGCACTGGTTCTCATGCCAAATTTTCTGCTAGGGCAATTAAGGACACACTAAGTTTTAAAAACTTTAAAATATATTTGACGTATATAAACTATTTTGAGATGACAGTTCACATGCCTTTATCGCATTTCATATGGTAACGTACTACATTTTTACATTCAAAATCGTTGAGTAAAGTGGTATTTTGCACCATAGCAACCATTACAGCTTAGCAACGGAGATTAATTTTACGTTTGGCAATACTGAAGTGTATTGTTGGTGGAACTGTCAGACTATGTCCTATTCGAAGTTAGCAGGTTAGGTTTTGCATCAGTTTTGTCACAGACTGACGCAAAACCTAACCTGCTAACATCAAATTTGACATAGACTTATAGTGCCACCAAACCAGTATTGCCAAACGCCTAACATCAACTGGAGCTGCTTATTGTGCTTCAGTACATAGCCGTTCTGCTCAGCTTGGTTATATTTTTACATTTACTGTCACTTTTATATAAAAATCTAGAATTTTACGTTTCCTATTAAATGCGATAAAATCGTATACGGAACGCGTTAGAAAAGTGGTTTTATTGAACTTGTATGGCAGTTTAAGTACTCGCTAGCGCTCTTACTCAAACCAACCATACTTGTTCAGTAAAACATCACTTTTCTAATCTTGTTGCGTAATATACTATTGGAGTGTTGTGTATTAAGCTGTAGGTAGCGGGTAGGTACTTTCTATGGTCCCGATAGGGACAAACCTACCTCAGGGAGTTAGCGACCCTGCCCACGCGAGCTCATGGTTTCTCCCACCTCCTACTCCCCGGCTGAACCATGTCACAACCTTCATCTTAACCACGCCCAGTGTTATTCCCCCCCCCCCCCCTACCTACTACAAGGAACTGGGAAGCAGCAGTTCCTTAAGCAGACTTGGGTGGAGATTAAGTAATCGGTACGGCCATAATCTGCATAACTGCAGCGTCATCAACTTTTTTGTTGTAGCGGTGGTAGTACTGCGATGTAGACGGAATCGGGAGCCCACTACATTAAGTACATCCCATGAACACTGCCAATATGATGAATACACATAATATAGTTATAGTTGGAGCAAAGATATTTCGGACGCCTCAGGCTACTACTTAAAGGCTAATGAGCATGGCAGGACGGTGGGATTATGTTGTACACACGACAATCCCTTTGTAATAGTTCACAAGCAAATCCATATCCTTAAAATCGAAATGCGGCTACGGAAACGCAATGTTTGTTAGTGTTTAAAAACTTATTATTTTTATTTAACAACATTGTTAATAAAAAAAGATACAATCAAGAAAGACAAAAAATTATAGAAAATATGTATATGCAACAAATAACTACAGTTTATTGATTGATATATACAAAAAACAACAATTATGAGTACAATATATAAATTAATTTTCGTTATCGCTATCACATGGCCAATCGTCACTATCGCTGTCTCTTAAATTAATAATTAATTCTGGAATATCAATAAATTTAAAAAATTGGTCTTCAATGCCAATCACATGCCGAACACAGTTTTTCCAGCTATTTACATGAATTTTATTAACTTCTTCTTTAATTATTTCTATCATTTTCTCACTAAACTTGGGGCATTGGTTACGTTTTCGAATGTGTGTTTTTAATTCTGCCCATATCATTTCTATAGGATTCATACAACAATGATATGGTGGCAATCTTAAAACTCTATGGCCTAGTTCTGTAGCTATGGTGTCTACTACATATTTTTTAGAGAACTTCTTAATGGACAACACTTCCAGTAATTGATTCTTATTGTAAGTTTCTTGAAAATACATGTTGTTCTTGTAAAGAAAATCTGTAATTTCTGCTTTAGTAGAATTACTATTTGGCACTTTTTCAGCAAGCCTTGAGTGATAACTGGCGTTGTCCATAACGATCACACTATTAGGTGGCAAATGTGGTAACAGCTTATTTGAAAACCACGACTCAAACACATCTGAATTCATGTCTTCATGGTAGTCCAATCGACAGTCTCTTATTTTTTTCGCAGATAATAGGAGACCATCGTTCACCCATCCCATCTCAGAGCCTACATGTAAAATTATAATACGTTTTCCTCTTGAAGGTGGAATGTCTAATTGGCATTTCCGAGAATTATCTGTCCATCCTTTTTGAACCACATCATGTGTGTCATACCAAGTTTCATCCAAGTAAAATATCGGTCTCTGTTCTTCCCGAAACTTTTTTATCTGTTGTAAGTATTCGCATCGCCATTTTCTAATCCGCGGAGATTCCATTATTTGTTGTCTTTTATCTATCTTCTTATAGCGAAATTCCATATTTTTTAGCGATGTCCTTAATGTCGTCATTGAACAATTTATACCCATGTCACCAATGATCGTATCATGAATAGTTTTAATTGTTGGCACCACATTAGTTTTATACATGTCATAAACTACGCCGCGTATTGCATGTTCATTAGGCTTTGTTAATATTTTGTGACACCCATAATCAGAACGCCGTTTACGTGGCAGCGCTTGATTTTTCGCAATTTGAAAAACCGTACTTTTTGGCACTTTAGTTAAAAACGCAGTTCTTCTCACAACATTGCTTTCTCCTTCAGAAATTAGTGCGTTGTATACATTCAAGACTATGTTTTTCGCATCGTTGGATAAAAAATGCATTGATCGCTGGCTTGGTCTCTCTCCCGCATCATCAACTTCTTCTAACTCATCACATGGAGCAGCGACTTCTTCAACTTCATCCTCAATTTCATTAGTATCCCATGGTCTCCACATATTCCACAAAATACAACACAACACAAATACTAGATGATAATTAACGTGCGTCAAAGTATAACAGCAACGTTATTATTAAATTTGGGAAGTAAAGACAAGTCAAGTGATTTATATAATTTATCTTTCATTCTAATTACTGGAAGGGATGTAGTTGTAAATACATACTTTAATGCCAATATGACGCGACGAAACATTAAATGTCGATTTCTCTTATCTAGGAATGTCATTTGAGCAAAAATAATTTATTCCTCAATCAGGGCATAATCGCATAATGTGTTTATTTACCTAGTAAAATTAATTTTGTCATTCAATATTATTAGATAATTAAATATAAATTAAGTAGAAACTTCACTACAAAACGAAATAAATACCACCTTGGAAATATTCCCACCTTTGCGTATACCTGGCACGACTTAAGCGGACTAACAATAGTAAACTCATTTGCGGTTTAACTTTTAAAGCTCGCTCTGTCCGAAGTATCTTTGCGTCTACTATACCACGCCATGGCGCCCCGATTGACAATCGGCGTCGTCTAGGTTCCAGGCCCAACGATGAGAAATATGCTACTGGCCATGCAGATGCAGACAACCAGGTATCTCATGGAAACTATGCTGCTGGAAGAATACTATCACTAGTCAGCAAACGAGGTCTCCTGCAAACAGGAAAAACCCATATAGCTGAGCAAGAGCTAATACGAAATAACGGGGTTGCTTTCATCATATCCAAGAAATTGAACCCTCTGGTAATAGGATATAATCCTGTAAATAAACGAATTAATACCTTAACATTAGACACACGCCCCTTAAAGACCACGTTAATTCAAGTATATTTACCTACATCAGCTGCAGATGAAGAACACCTCGAACAGTTTTATGAAACTCTAAATAGAGTTATTGCTAATGTACCCAGCAGTCACTTTTTAACAGTTATGGGGGATTTCAACTCCAAGATAGGTGTCGGTATTAGGGAAGAAGACGCCCACCTAAATAAAGTTATAGGTAAATTCGGTCTGGGAAAGCGCAACGAAAGAGGTCAGCGTTTGATCCAATTTGCGCAAGAACACAAACTTGTTATAGGTAATAAGTTGTTCGCACATCATCCACGAAGGCTTTATACATGGACTTCACCAAATGACAGATGTCGCAATCAAATCGACTACATACTTATTCGTGAAAGATGGCGCACTGCTCTTTGGAACGTCAAAACTTTACCAGGTGCTGATTGTTCAGCTGATCATAACCTCCTTGTGGCACAAATGTCAATAAAGCTACAGATAAAAAACTAACAACAAAGAAACGATTTCTACTTGAAGACTCTAAAGTTGCAGCAGCTATACAGTCTACTCCATTGCCAATTATAACAAATTACTTAAGTTCAGATGAAATGTGGAAGTCAGGAAAACAGTGGATACAGCAAATAGCAAACAAATCCAGAAGTACAGATGTACGAGTAAAGAAACAACACTGGATGTCTAACAACACATTCTCACTCGTTGAACAACGTCGACTCTTAAAAATGTCTCAACATAACAATAAAACGGAACGACTGAGAAAGTTGGATAAAGAAATCAAAAAAGCATGCAGCATGTAGTGATATTGAAAAACACTCATTCCAACAGCAGACAATAGTATATTATACTAGCAACCAGTGAGACAAATGTCTCATTTAACAAAACAAAAAAGACCGTTTTTCAAATAGAACGCGTATTAAATGAAAACAATAATATTTTTTTTGTCACGTGACTGAAATTCGGTTCCTGACCTGACATGACCATTCCAAACATATAACTTTAATAACTTTTTTCTCTATCTCTTACGGTTTGGCTGCTGAAACAGCGTCCCGGACAGACAAAACAGCGTCCCGGACAGACAAGTCTATTAGATATTATACTAGCAAACCAGTGAGACAAATGTCTCATTTAAAAAAAACAAAAAAGACCGTTTTTCAAATAGAACGCGTATTAAATAAAAACTGTACCCAGACCTGGAAGGTGTCAAAGTGGTACGCCGCATCGGAACATTCTGGAAGCTGTCAAAGTGGTTGCCTAACCGATCGAGGTTTTAAGGCGCAGAGAGTCGCAGCTCCGTTTGGCTGCTGAAACAGCGTACTGACACTTCCGGTTTTCGAGAAATCACGTGATTTCTCGAAAACCGCAAGTGTCACGTGACTGAAATTCGGTTCCTGACCTGACATGACCATTCCAAACATATAACTTCCATAACTTTTTTTTCTATCTCTTACGGTTTGGCTGCTGAAACAGCGTCCCGGACAGACAAGTCTATTAGATAAAGGATCATGAGGGACTAAAGTGCACCATTTAATCTCGCGAGTTTGTTGCCTCGAGGGCGAAGCCCGAGGGCAACAACCACTCAAGGAATTTAGGCACTTTAGTTCCGAGGTATATACGCTATTTTTTGCACTTTTGGGAACATTATCATCAAACATTTCCAAAATTTGGAATCTGTCAATTTGGAAACTGACAATTACAATTTATTAAAAACTGAATTGCAATAGGTCCTGGATAGCCTGAATCAGTTGGCAGTACTGAAGTGTATTGTCAGTATATGTCAAATTCGAGATTTGCAGGTTAAGTTTTGCGTCAGTGTGTGTCAAATGACAAACAAAACCTAACCTACTAACCTCGTGTGTACATAAATTTACCATAGTTACGGTATCATTTTTACTTTAGTCCCTAGGGATTAAATGAGCTACTTTAGTCCCTGTTTACGGGGACTAAAGTATCAACTTTAGTCCCGGAAGTGCAAAAAAGATCTTTTTAAAAAGGTAAAATATCTTTCCAGAGATTTTAACCCTACGTCATGGGCAATCAAAAATAAAAACAACGAATTAATGGCGAACGTTGAAGAAATTGCAGGGGCGTGGAAAGAATATTGTGAAAACCTTTTTGCTGCTGAATACCTACCCCCAGAACCATTGAAACCTGTTGATTTGCTATCCAGCATCTTAAGGATGACAAAGCAGCAGGCCCGGACGACATATCTGCCGAGGTCATCAAGCTTTTAGGACAACAGGAAGTCGACCTTTTACATAAAATCTGCACAAAAATATAGACTTCTGAAGAATTGCCAATCAATTTTCATCGCTGTACATAAAAAGGGTTCTACGACAGACTGCACTAATTATCGTCTTATTGCCTTGATAAGCCACGCTAGTAAAGGTCTTCTACACATCTTTAATGAACGTTTAAAAAATTATCTACTTTTCAAATCTCAGAACAAACAGGTTTCATCAAAGCAAATACTTAATGTACGACAGCTAATTGAAAAAACACGAGATTACAACGTACCTATGTATCTTTGTTTTGTAGATTATCAGCGTGCCTTTGATTCTGTTAACTGGTCCAAATTGTGGGAAGTTCTGAGATATATGGGAGTTCCAGCACATCTTATTTACCTTATCAAACAACTCTATGCCAACAGCACTGCAAAGGTGAAGGTAGATAAAATGTTTTGCAAGCCTTTTAATGTATACGCAGGTGTTCGTCAGGGATGCATACTCTTCCCACTAATGTTTAACGTATACGGTGAATACATCATTAGACGTGTACTTGATGATTATCATGGAGGTATAGCTATAAACGGAAAACAAATCAGGAATTTGAGGTATGCCGATGATGCCGTCATTCTAGCAAAAGACGCAACAGAGCTGGAATACATCATGGGACGATTACAACACGAAAGTGAACAACTAGGTCTATATTGTAGTGACAACTCAAATGTTATCTTATAAATTTATTTATTTAATTGAAACTTTAAAATTCTATTTTAATAATAATGCCGGTATCGCTTTGAGACTCTTATCAGGGGTAGTTCATTAATATAATTGCTTCTTAGTTGCTACTGTATTTTTGATTCTGAATTTAAAATTGATTAATGACATGCGCTGTCACCTTTTACTTCAAAAAGTGCTCCACGACACTTTCAATCAAATATGACAAATATAAATCCTTTCCAACTCTTTGTGACTCAATAGTATATGATAAGTATTTAATTATAGTTCAATATACTTCTCTAATAGTCTTTTATTTCAGATTGCTTTAATATAACTAATTATAAACTCACCTGGATTGTTTTCACTCTTAGCAACTCCAAATCACCTTAAGACGATACTCTTCTTTACATCCCCTACTCGGACTCCCACACAGTTTAGCCACGACGCACTGTCCACGAACAATCAGCCACCAACTTGCAAAACCTTAGGATGATTGTAGAAATGGTTCCTTTCCTACACCTACGCCTCTGTCACTCCTGCAACTTCCCTTCTTTAAACGTCTTCATAGTAAGTATGCTTTCACATATGAATGTAAATTAATCTTCTCCTTCCTTAGCTCCTACTCCATCAGTTCACGCCGTCAGCAGCCAACAGACTCTCCGACATCCAGTAGTTCCTCCGTCAATGTCTGTCAATTGGTCCTTACGTCCTAAGCAATCCTACAAGAACTCCAACAATCAGTGACCCTCCAATTAACGTAACTTATTATAAATTGTAGTATTAAAATTAACTCAATTACATCCAATTCTTATTATTCTTGCTTCTTATTCTTGTTAGTATCTAGTTAAACCATATTCCAACTTCTCTTGAGTAACTATTATATTCTTCTTTTAATATTTCATTTGCTTTTACCTCTTAGATTTAAGTATAACCCTTTTATCTAATCGCAATACATTTTAAATAAACAGGGCTAAATTTATATTTATTTTCAACAAAAATTCCAAATTACATTCAAATCTGTTATTTTTTCAATAATCATAACAAATTTTTATGTCTATGCTAAGTTACCATTATTTCTGCCATCTATAACTTTAGCTTGTCTGAATGCTACCTACTTTATTATTTTCTTTCAATAGAACTTATATTTGTCACATGCCACATGAGCTTGTATTTATCTTATTTCTTATAAAACCATCTAAGAATACTCAAATACTATACCTTTCATCTTAGTTTGCATCTTATTTAAATTCTATTAATGACTTTCAATTAAACAGGCAATTCTTTCATAAATTTTCCCAATTTGATTATATTGATCTAACGACTTTATTTAAATTAATCTTTAACATTGACTTTCATAAATTTAAGCCTTTATGTAGGTACCATTGCAATATATTAACCAGTCTAAGACAAAAGTGATGATTATTGACAGAGCTAATAATAATCAGCCCAACATTCAACAAGTATTTGGCTGTGAAGTCCTTCAAAAATATATCTACCTTGGCTCTATTATTACCACCGTAGGTAGCTGTGAACCTGAAATTCAGAGAAGGATTGCAATTGCCAGAAATGCGGTTATAAAGCTCATAAAAATTTGGAAAGATCGAGATATAACTAAGGCTACCAAACTGCGTCTCCTTCATTCCTTAGTGTTTTCTATCTTATTATACGCTGCCGAAACATGGACCCTTAAAATGAAAAATCGCAAGAAAATAGATGCATTTGAGATGTGGTGCTACCGCAGGATTCTCCGCATATCATGGACAGAGCGACGAACAAACGTTTCCATCTTAGAAGAATTAGGTATCCAGAAACGAATTCATGATAAATTCACCAACGAATTCTTTCATAGTTCGGGCATGTAGCACGACGCAGCTCAGATCTAGAACTTCTAATGGTAGAAGGAAAAGTCAGCGGAAAACGCTCCAGAGGCCGTTCTCCACGACGATGGACTGACATAATAAAAGAAATTACTGGTAGCCAGGTCCACGAGGCAATCCATGCAGCAATGGATAGAAAACAATGGAGGACGATGATATCAGAGGCAGTCACGCCCCTAGCAAGGGGTACGGGTGAAAAAGAGGAGGAGTATTAAGCTGCGAAGCAACTTAACTAAGCTTCATCAGTTGCTCCATATACTAGCGTATTCAAACTTCCTTCGAATGAAACAGTGACACAAAAATGATATCAAGTTTTAAATTGAGAGGACTGTCGGATTGGAAAGATTGTGTTTGTGAAAATCGCTTTAAAAAAGTTGATATAAAGGTTGATAAGATGAAGAGACTTTTTCTAATTGCAATGCGACTACCTTCCAGGCAAGTTATTTTGAAGAAGTTAGTGTTTTAGAGAAAGTAAAAATTAGTAGTGATTTACTGGCAATGAATAATTAGGTAACTGCCCTTTAGACATTTTTTAAATCGAATATTGCGGTGAAGTGACGCACTACGATGTAAATAGCAAAAATTTTAAAGATTTTCTTTTCAACTGGCATGTGTCAGAATGACAAGGAACGTGTTGTGGCAGATTGTTAATTTAGTGACCAAAACTAGTAATAAAAACCGAGGGCCTTTAAAATAAGAATATGTAAGTAACATCAAGGATTGCCTGAATGTATTGTTACTAAGACATTGTAGTTGCATGGTTACCATGAGATTGAGGAAGAAATCATTTGAAAAATCCCTAGGGAGTTATGAGCAGCTTTTCATATTTTGTATCTATGATGAAAATAAACACTATTTTGCTAAGAAATAAACTAATTTTTAATGGCGACAGTAATACTTCTGTGGAGATCGACTACTAACTAAAGGGCTATATTACTCCAATATTATATTTTACGCTTTGATGATTATCCAGTAGATACTCAGCTCTTAGAGTGGCAAGAGTTTCTCTGGAGCTATTTTATGACCGGACTTGTGACTATCTGAAAAGTAAACTCAACGAAATGTTCGAAGTATGTATAATTTATTTAAACAATGCCTTCATAAACCACCACATTTAAAATAGATTGAAAAAATATACGAAGAGCCCGAAGAACAACGATTTTAGGGATTCATGCTTAGATAACATCTTAATCTCTATCGACCTTAATAAGGCATATGATAAGGTTTCCAATAATGATAAATAAGTAACACGTACATATCTGCTATAAAACATATACGAAAACGGTATTAGTTCCACGAAAATAGGAAATGCCACTACTGATTATTCCTTTTGGAAAATAACTAAGACGCTCACACACCCAGTAACATTCCAGTCATCTATTAGAACTAATGACAAGCGAACAAATTTATTGAAGACCTAATAAATACGTTTAAAACTTTCCCTATAAATATATACATATTTCGTATTTCCCTTTAAAGAAAATGAAGAACTGCAACAGCTGCTGAACGCTCCACGCCAACTAAGCCCTCCGATGAAGCCATTCATAGTCGCCAAAATTTAGCACAAATGTGAATCCTAAAGGACCCCAGAATATACTTGATCACCGACAAAATCCTAAAAGGGCTATCTGGGGTAGGTCTAAAGTTACTAGCGTACATATTTAATTTCATTAATCAGTATTAAAATTAAATTTCGGCTTCGTCCCAATAATATTTCGCTTTGTGTGCTTTACACCTTGTGAATCCAAACAAGGATTTCATTTCCATTCAGTGGGTTCACCAATAGTAAAAAGCTTAAGTTTGGCTAAATTTCCAGTAACCGCGAAAGCCTCCTCCAATATTTAATACCTACCATTCTCAGTACTAGCCATTTTTCATCACAGTGAAAAATTACCCAAATCATAATGATAGTAAAACCTAGCAAAGATATATCGAAAGCTGGCTCATGTTGCTTAATTAGTTTGCTGCCTATCATGTCAAAGGCAGTTCAAAACTTTTTTAGACGAAATAAAGCCACTGCTATAAGAAAATCCCCTAATTTCTACAGAGCAGTTCGGTTTCCGACAGAGGCATGCGATGACCAAATAAGATCACAGGATTGCTAAGAAGATCAAAAACGATATGGAAAATAAGCGCGACTGCTCGGAAAAAATTTCACACCCAATTGGCAACATTCTAAAGGCATGACTAAGCAGTAGATATTTCTTAGTGAAACAAGGAGAAGCATATAATATATGCTTCCCTATATTATAGACTTCCCAATTTTATAGGGCGTTCCACAGGGAAGTGTGTTAAACCCTATGTTATACGTCCTCTTCACAGCTGACTTGCCACCTACTAATAACACTACAATAGCCACTTATGCAGATGATACTGTTGTGATCGCATCCAACTAGATCCCAATTATAGCCTCCAACTCTACCACAAAGCCACGAAGTAAAATATTTCTTACTTCATATTGGCCAACATGGACGAAACACATTTGGTCTAAGCGACTGCAACTCGACCTAGCTTATCGAAAAATGTTCTGGCGCAAAATTCCCAGTTGAAACTAGACAACAAACTTATACTACTACCATCCTCAAACCGCTCTAGGTGTATGGCATTCAGTTATCTTATAAGGATGAACAAGAGACACTAACAAAAATACGATTTCAGTTTAAAATACTAACGACCATCTGTAATCTTATGCGGTATGTTTAAAAATATACATATGTATTGCTATGAACACATCTTAGCAGCTGTATATTTCGAATGGTAATCATTAGTAATTAATAACTTAACCAACAAAACAGATATTTATTATAAGAATGTCCAGTAAATGTAATAATTTTAATTTCAGAATTGTTACAAAATAGCATAAGAAATTAAAATAATTGATAGAATGAGTTTTTAGAATAGCTTTATCTTTGTTTAAAAACAAATTTAAATCAGAGCAGGCTTCGCATTTCATGCAATAAAAAGTAAACTGTAAATAAAACAATTGAGGTAGCTTCTTCAAGAGATTTGGTTGGGTTTTTGCCAAGTTGCCCGAAAATAACTTATTTTTGTGTGTTAATAAATACCCAAGTTAACTAAAAGTAGTGTTTCATTGAGTGATTGTATCCTGGACCACTAGTGGAAGTTTTGCCTTGATTTGGGCTTCCGCACAGGTAAAATTTGTATATCATTCTACGGAGATCCAGCCAGTTTTATAAACTCTTGTACGAGTGTATAAGCGAGCAGCGTAAGTGTAGTGCAGCAGAGCGCTAGATTTGTGGCCCCAGCTTCAAAGGAATCGATTCAAGAAATGTCCGAGAGTTGCAGCCGATCACCAGGTGGGTCCGAGCGCAAAGTTAAGCCTTGCTAACTGCAAGCGTACAACGGCGAGTGGTCCGGAGCATCGTTGGAGTTTCAGCGTGAGGCAGGTAGCCCCATCTTCAACAAAAAATCAATCAAAAGGTTAGATTTGCCAACTAAAAGTGTTAGTTTTGTGATTGTGCTTCGTTGGCGTCCCTTTAGCGCGTCATTTCCGGTTCGTGGCGTGGGTAGAAGTGTTTTGTTTTAAGATGCGAAATACTTACGTTTGATTATGATCGTATAGCAGCAGCGTTAATTGCGTGGACATTCAGAATTTAATTAAAAGTCTGATCTTGTTTCTGTATTTTCGAGGCCAGGAAACCATTTTGATTTTGTGTAGGTCCCATCAGTTAAAAATTACTCACTTGTCAAATCCCATTAGCAAAGTAACGATATACAGAGAGCTTACAATGAAATGTTTAATTTAAAATAGGACTTTCAATAATTAATGATAGTAAAAGCAAGCAATTGTACTTTTAATTTAGATGTAGCGACCTAACCCTAAGATAGAGTGATTTCATTATAAGTTTAGAATAAAAATACTAGTAGGGCAAATTACAAAAGTGAGATATAATTAGAACAGTTTAAAATAATTAATTATTTAAAGATTCATTCTACCCAGCTGCGATTGAGAGCATAACAGTATATTGCCATCGCCCAGGAGGCTTCAATGGACACAGCTAACATACAGGTCTACCTGATCATCCCAATCCATTGAAATTGAATCCCCTTATTGTCTTAGAAGAGGCAAGACTGAAAAAATGTTACTCAAGTTACTTATAACATCGTATGTATTTAGCGTTAAATTAAGTAATTAAAGATTACTCTCAATGCCTACATGTTATGAATAGCAAACTGCAAAATTTTCGCTGAATATTTTTATTTATAATTTAATTATTTACTTATGTTTAAAATACCAATACCGCATTACTTTTAACGTTTTGTAGAAAGCTGCAAAGTTAGACATTTAATAATATTTTCTAATTACCATTCTGAGTAATTACAATTACAAATTCATTGGCAAAAGATAAAGTTGTGAGGTGGACAATAAAATACACTTCTTTCTTCAAATAGTTAGTTGATGAAATAAAATACGAAACGTGGTGCAAACTGGTTTGTCTCATTGAATGGATGCGTGATTTCTCGTATTGCCTGGGTTTCTCTTAGACGTTCGTTGTTAGGATTGGATTGGTTTACACTATTTAACATAGTTAGGCGTTATATGCCCGTTAAACTTACTTTCAGGGAATTTCGAGTATGCTAGGACAATTTCGGCCGGCACTCTATGTTACTAACTTTTATAATGATTTGGTGTTGTTTATTCGTCATAACAACGCTGCATATATAAAAATAACATGGAAAAACATCTTCATCGGGATTGTTGAATATCGGCTTCTACCGCTTTGGCTGTAGAATTTTTAAATCCGCTTAGCTTAGCTCTCATAATTATTCCCCCATTCGTAGAGTAGTATTGTTTGAATTTGGGGAAACGTCTATAGTGTGACGAACTTGATATGAGACCGGCGTTGTTTTGGGGTAAGTTGCTTATTCGAGTTGGCGAATCAACTTACCACACACACACACACACACACACACAGCTCTATGGTCCTTGTAGAACCTTGGCCTTGTCCACAACGGCCTTCCATCTATCTCGATCTAATGCAAGGGCTGGCCAGTTTCCGACTTGCAGTTGCTTTATGTCACTAGTTACATTGTCTTTCCATCTGGCACGCGGCCGCCCTCTTAAACGCCGTCCTTCTGGGTTATTAACTAAAACCCTTCTGGTTGTTCTTGTTTCTGGCATTCTCCATACGTGACCTAGCCATCTAATTCTCTGATTTTTTATCCATCCAGCTAGATCTTGATCGCTGTACATATTTTTCAGTTCGTGGTTCATTCTTGTTCGCCAAGAGTTTAAATCTCTATCGAAGACTGGTCCAAAAATTGATCGTAATACCTTTCTTTCGAATCTGTTTAGAAGTTCTTCATTTTTCTTCGTCAGAGTCCAACTTTCACACCCGTAGCATACCACTGGTCTGATTAAGGATCTATATAGTTGCAATTTACAGTTTTTTGTCACATACCTTGATTTTATAATATGTTTCAGGCCATAGAAGCAGCGGTTTCCAGCCGTAATTCGAGCTTTAATTTCCTTACTCATATCGTTATTTTCAGTAATTACAGTTCCAAGATACTTAAACTCCTGTACCATTTCAAAATTGTGGTCTCCTATGATTCCCCTCGCTGGATCGTTCTGTTGTAATCCACGTTGCGTTGACATGAGTTTCGTTTTATTTTCATTAATTTTGAGACCACAGAGGCGGCCAGTAGGTTCTATTTCATTATATATTTCCTGTATATCCTCTCGTCTTCTTCCTAAGATGGCTACATCGTCTGCGAACGCGTTGTTTTGGGGTAAGTTGCTTATTCGAGTTGGCGAATCAACTTACCATTGTGGTCATTTTCAGATACAACCCCTCGAGAGATTAACGATACGATGAGATAGCGTTTGCGTCAAGCTTGTGTCGTAAGGCTGGTCATATGTGGGGACTACAGAAAAATAGGCCGAATTAACTGAAATAGGTACATCTCCGAAGTACAAGGTTGTTTATTAATACGTAACATTGTTACAGGACTTTTGTTTTTGGCTCTGTTGCTTGCCTTTGCTACTGACATTTGCTGCTTGTATTTGCTGCTCTTTATTGCGCTGTCTTTGAAGGATTGATTTGATCATATCTCTACAGAACCAGAGAGAACTGGAAACTTCGTCAATTCTGGAGAAATCAGATAAGCGAATGCAGTTATTTTGTCATTTTGGATATATTTATTCGTTCGTGGTCTTAACTTAAAGTGCATAAGTTAATCTAGAAAAAGTAGAATACTAGAATATTCTAGAGTGTGTTGATCTGTTAATTAATCAAAATGTAAACTGGTAGATACTAGATGTAAACATAGCTTGATCACGTCATAAAAAGATTTTATAACTGAATTAAACCTTTACATTAATCAGTAATATTGGCAAAAACGGCCAGTGTAAATATACTATTTAATTGTTTACTTACTTGTATGGATGTAAATAAATATCGCACTCACTTTTTCTTATTACTAACTATAGTTTATCTGAGAGCCTTCAAATGTTAAGGGCGATTTTTAACCTTCATTATAATTCACAATGGCGAATATTATAACCGAACCTTCCAATTTAGGTTTGGGAGTTGATGTAATAATTGAATTGGTGGCGCCTTTTAAAATAAGTATATAGGTTATTGGGCACCCATTCCTGCTTCCGCGGATTAGCTAGTGGGCTCCGAACGCAAAGGGATATTCTCAACTCACTATTTGATTTACATTGAATTGCCATATGAAGTGCTTTCGTTTTAGTTAGTTTATTTTAATTTATTATTGAGCATTGGAGCGTTTAGTAGTTAATGGAGTTAGGAACTCCTCGTTGCTCCCGGTCTTCTAACATAGTGTCTATTAAAAAAAATAAAACTCATTAAGTTACGAAATACAGATTTATCTTTAGCTGAATTTTTGATATTCGAAATGGTTTCAACTTCTGTTATTGGACGCATAATTTAACTAATTTCAATAAATATTCTCTAATTGAATGAAAAATGCCCTGTTTCACATCCATTTATTATTCTCTCGTTTGCATTTTCTACGGTAGTTTTATAAACAATTAATTTTGGATAACCCCACAAAAAATCCGTGATAGATGCCTACTGCCCTGGAGCTTGCTGTTCTTAGCAAACTCATTGATCACTATTCTATCCATCAGGTTGCTTGGTTCTGGGGGATCTGACGCATTTCATTTACCTCTAAACCCGATTTCTGAGTAAATAGGTTTTAGTTATCATCAAATATAAAAACAATTAATTCGAGAACAATTAAACAGTTTAGCCTGGCGTTATGAACACACAGAAAATAAAACAAGTTCAAATTTAAAAAACCAGAGCAAAAATACTACAAGCTTATAAGATATATAGCAACTGGGTCTCAATGCAACCGCACAGCAAGATGCATTAATCAATCCAAAAAACTACGTTGGACATGAACTGATGGAAAGCTAAATTTAGAAAAAGGTGCATAATTAAATAACTGACTGAAACGCGAGCAACCCAGATGCAAGCATTATCTGCTTGTAGGTCATAGCGCATACGGCAAGATAATTACCAGCAGAAACCCTTATTAAAGGCAGCTATCGCTGCTGAAAAAGAGCTAAACGTTTATCTGATACCAAGCGTGATAAATCCCAAAGGGATAATGCAGGCAGAATACACCCAATATAAAAGCTGCTCTGTTATGTAAGCTAGAAAGAGGCATGCGCTAGTACTCACTATTATGTAATTATCTGGTCTAAATTCGTCGGCGGATTTCGGATCTCTGCCACGGGACTCCAAACATCAGAAAGGACACCCACAGAGCATGACATTTCTTCCAGTAGATACGTAGTTCAACACGCTATTCAAAGAACATCTAAAAGACAAATAAATTTTATTTGAATATTTTTGTTTGATGATCGATACATTTAATCAACTATCAATGTGCTCTGAAATAAGTTGAATCAGATGTTCTTCCATTTTATTACAAAATCACGTCTAAGTGCATCTACGGACTGTTTGAACTGCTTATTTCACTATAAATAATTGTTTACTTTTTATTTAACCGTGCAGTTTCTCATATACCTTAAAAACCTTTTAAAAAAGGTGCAGAGCGATTGCTGAACGGATTCATAACCCCGCGGCTACCTCACCGCTGTCGCCAGTCTGAATAAACCTTTTCATTGTTTCATAAATCCATGGAGCTAAGTTAGTTACTTGGGAGACCCTCGAAGTAGTAAAATTATTAAAGACAACTAAAACGGGCCGTTACACCACACATCGTAGTAATATGAAACCCACGGCTTTACACCACTCCCGAATGATGGCATTCTGTAGAGGTTTTCATCCAATTTTTATATTTTTACAAACTTTACCGGGACCAGGAATCGAACTTTCGACCCGTAGATCAGTAGCCATAATGCTTACCCACTGCGCTACCGATCCCAGCACTCGTTTTTACTTCCTTTTACAATAAAGTAAGTATTGGATTCATCCCAAAAATTAGAAATTGAGTCTTCAACAGGTCTTCACGTCCCCTGAAAAATATGTTTTTGTTCAGTGGTCTGTCTGTCAGGTTCTTTTGTTTGTTTCCTTTTTTTATTACCTTCTATTTTAACTAGAACACCCGGTATATTATTACATTTTTGAATTCGGCTTAAAATTTTAGAAAAAAATTGTTTTTTCAACCAACTCCCTGTTTTGTACTGTTTCTGTAGAATTTGTAATTTTAGACAAATGCTTTGGCTAATTATAAGATCACTGTAAAAGGAAGTTGTGTGCGTGTACCACGCCAGATTTTTTTACTAGGATTGATAAAAAATATTGCTATCACTTCTGATACAACCGTTACAATGTCATTGTAAGATGATAACAGGCCTCCTGAGCTAGAGGAGGCTCTACATTTAATAAAATACGACGCTATAAGCTTAACAGAAGTTAGATGATCTGGCGAAGAGTTAAGACAGCAAGAAATTAAATCTTTTCTATTACAGTGGAATATACATTGGCAAAGCAGGAATGGGTTTTTATAACAAGAAAATGTCATCACTAATATTGAAAAATTAAAGCTACTCAGGTACAAATTGGTAACACACATATAAGCCTACAGCTTAACCACGGGTACATCTGAGAAAGAAATTAGTAAATTCTTTGAAAATTGATTTGAGATAACATTGGAATATAACAGAGAAACCGATGCCCTCATAGTGATGAGACACCTGAACACAAAAGTGGGAAAAATGAAAACCTGAGAGGAAAGTGTTCGAGGTCCTACTAGCTATGGCATTGGAATGAACGCTTAACTTAATTATGTGAGTTTGCAGCAAGTACAAACATGAGAACTATCCAACGTTAAACTGGATAAATACACAATACAAAATCGGTGGATATGAAACCAAGACCTGGACAGAGCCAGTCCGAGGCACTGCTAACGAGTTCGAAAAGGGTTTGAACGGAACTAGTAGATTACGATTAGGATTGCGGCGACGCAATTTAACTTACCAGAGTCAACCGATGGGCGAATCAAAACTAATGTTTGTGGCCGTAAAGCTTTCACGACGACACCGGCGTCAAGTACTCCTAAGATCAGACTAGCCATTCAAAGTCGAACTGCAGAAAAAATATTTACATGAAACACGAAGACGAGACTTACTGAATCCTAGCGCCATGACCGAATGTTCTATCACAATAAAACACGACGGGGAGTAGACGTGAAATATCATACGGACAGAGAAGTACCCAAAGAAACTAATTGCATGGCATGACAAATTTGGCAATTGACTCGATCCGGCGTTCTTAATATTTTCAATATTCTAAGGCACGATGATTTATATCTCAAAAAGTGCAGAGGTGTAACGGCCCTTTTTAATTTCGGCTTTAAAAGCCTAATTTCTCATTATGAGAGAATAAGACTGCTACCTTTTTCGGATTAATTTTCTTAGCTCTACGTAATTTTGGTGGGAGTAGAGCTAACTTCACGCTAAGCTATAAGTGATATTGTACTCCATTTTCACAGGAGGCAGGAGGTAGTAAGTTTGGTATGGCCTTTCGGGCTCTGATGCCCACAATTAATTCTAAGAACAATGAGGTTGGAAGCACCTCCAGCTTTTTAAACAGCAATGTAAACATTATCTACGCCCCCTGGGCTAATGTGCGAGCTATAAAATTCAAACCACGTGTTCATTGGGCGGTTATCTACTGTGAGGTAAGCACATGTTCTTGATTAGGGTTTTGGTGTTAATTAATTGTTAATTAGACCCGCTCTCCAAACACTACTACGAGCGCTCTCCTCGTGCGCTTTTTCATCCATAGCGTGCTCCACGTTCGAGTACACCGCCGCCACGGCCGTCCTTTCTGATATTTAGAGGCCCGTGCCAGAGATCCGAAATCTGCTGACGAATTTAGACCAGATAATTACATAACAGTGAGTACCAGCGCATGCCTCTTTCTAGCTTACCTAACAATGGAATTTTTCAATTTGTATTAGGCATATTTTGTCTGCATTATCCCTTTGAAATTTACGGTGCCCGGTATCAAATAAAAGTTTAGTTTTCTTTTGAGCAGCGATAGCTGCCTTCAATAAGGGTTTCTGCTGGTAATTATCTTACCGCATATGCTATGACCTGCAAGCGGATAATGCTTGCATCTAGGTTGCTCACGTTTGTATTACGATCCAGTTATTATTTATTTCATAATCTCTTAGTATTTTTGCTTTGGCTTCGTAAATTCGAGCTCGTTTTATTTGCCGAATGTTATAACGCCAGGCCTAACTGTGAAATTGTTCTCGAAAGAATTGTTTTGGCAAGATAATAAAAACTGCAGCTGAGAAAGCTTTGGCAATTGAAATAGCTTAAAGGAGAGAAACAAACGCTATGGTGGACAGATGAAGTAAAAAAGAAAGGTCAAGACGAAAATAGAATGTGGAAGGTGTACCTAGGCAGCAAAGAACAAGAACATTACGAAGTATAGGTATAAAGAATTAAGGAAAGACGCGAAACTTGCAGTCACTTAAGCTAAAAATAAAGATTTCGGTAGCAGATCTGAAGAAAGTTGCAGCGCTAGTCAGAAACTATTTTATAAAGTTTTGAAAAGCTTGTCGATGGAGAAACGAATTGCAATTAGGCAGATACAATGGAAAGACAGATTTACTCTCATAGAAAGAAAGGACATCATAGAAAAGTGGAAAGAATACTTCCAAGAACTGTTGGGCGGGGAAGCGAAAAAGACTCTGCATCGGAGGAATAGTTTTCGCGGTTGATGTGCTTCTGATATGCCATACGGAAGCTGCTTTAGAAAATAATTTAAACATTTGGAAGGATAAATTAAGAGGAAGATAATAAATAACACTAAACAACACTAAAGCCAAAATATGAGTAGTGTCAAAACAAGAAAGGCACGTAAATCTATCAATTGGGGGGTAGTCTTAGAGCAAGTAAACCATTTTAAATAGCTGGGTGCCAGTCTGTATCGTCATGGAAGTGTCGATAGTGAAGTGAATGCTAAAATGGAAATTCCAGACCAAATATTTTATGCTCTAAGCAAAAAGTTCTTAAGAAATAAAACAGTCTCAAAAAACATAAAAGTTTAAAGTCTATAAATCGATATGCACACCTACTTTAACATATAATAGGGAATGTTGGACGCCAACAAAAAAATACATCCCGCAGACATGCATCTAAGATGAAGGAGTTACGAGAAGAGATCGAATTCCCAGTACCGAAATTAGTGGTTGGCTTGGGGTCCAGACATCACAACACCAGACAGATTAATCAAATCTATCCAATTGAGGTGGTGGGGACATATGGAAAGAATGGAGAAGAGAACGTGGAGTGAGACGATTAAGAAGATCCTACAAAACAAAGGACTCCAATGACATCAAGCTAGGCACAAGAATACGTAGAACCAACAACCCGACACCTGCAAACGTGTATAGTAAAGAATTAAGTAAGCGTATACGTTTTTATAGAAGCTGGAAATGATTCACATTTGTAACTATTTTATTTGTATTATTAATGTTTCATTTTATGTCTCTTCGTCTTTCCTTTGCAAAATTGATTATTAAGATTTCTTATGGCGTACGAATTTATTCATTCCTGCATATTAATGAGGTTTATTCTATCTCTCCTTATCGCCTTTCTTTCAGTTTTGTTTATTTCTTAACAGTTTCTCTCTGATTTTAGTTCTTCTTTTCGTTGCATTAGTGTGTAAGATTCTACCAAAAGCTTTAATGGATTCTGGGTTTGTGCATAAAGTAACAAAATCTGCATTCATAGCCAATTCCCTATTGTTTATCAAAATCAAGTCAATTTTATTCGTATATCTTTCATTTAGAGATATTCAAGTCCACTTAGCCCCTTTCTTCTTGTTCCAAAATAGTTATGACAGTATAATGCGATGACAGCATATCTGGCCAAAACTGAACGGCGTCGGGATTGTGTGAAGGGAATCAACCGTTTCCTTCTGTGGCACTTTAACCGAAAGGTGACCACGGTACTAGCTAGCTCAAACCCAGGGCAGTGAATGGCGTGGATAAGGACTAGGTGGTGGTTCTTGGAGTTTAAAAAATGCATATAATAATTTGGTAACACAAACGGGCGGCAGTCGTTCACCACGACAAAAAAACAGCTCTAGTTAGCAGTCGAAGATGCACCTACCTTCTACGGCTTCTCGCTTAGCAGTCCTAAACTAAAAAAAAACGAGCAGGTTCGTTGGGGGTGAATAAAGCATAAAATAGTAGTAGTAGAGATAAAAAGTTTTACTTATCGTCAAATATAAAAACAATTCATTCGAGAACAATTCCACAGTTAAGCCTGGCGTTATGAACTCACAGGAAATAAAACGAGCTCGAATTTACGAAGCCAAAGCAAAACTACTAAACGATTATGAAATATAAAATAGCTTGGTCGCAATGCAAACGCCCAGCGAGATGGATTAGTCAAGCCAAAAGATTATTTTGGATATGACTTAATTGACTTAAAAATGTTAAAACGTGAGCAACCCAGATGCTAGCATTATTTGCTTGCAGGTCATAGAACATGCGGCAAGCTAATTATGATCAGGAAGCCTTATTGAAGGCAGCTGTCGCTGCTAAAAAAAATAACTTTTGTATGCCCTTTTATATACAGTGTGCCCGTTTTTCGAGCTTAAGCATGGGGATCTCGATTATCCTAAGATATACGAAGTCGGTTAAATTAGGAAAAAGTTGTGTATTTTTGTGCTCATTAATAATCTGAAAAGAAATTTAACCTGTCATTTTTAGTTTTCAAAGTATTACAAAAAAATTAAATTTGCAAGTTTGGTTATTTTTTATTCGAAAATTAAAAGACAAACTGGCGCTGTCAAGCTAAACCTACGTTAGGATCCTTAATTGAATAATGGGTTGCATAACTTTGTCCGCGGCATTAGAAAATAGAATATAGCTGTTCTGTCCTTTTTCTCCAAGTTATGTACCCCCACAAATTCAGCTTTTTCGTCCTTACTTGCTTCCGCCACATTTATATTACAGTCGAATATACAATGACAGAGCAGGAATGGGTTTTTATAAGAAGAAAATATCACCATTACTATTGGAAATATAAAGCTACTCAGGTGCAAATTGTTAACAACCATATAAGCTTACAACTCAACCACGGGTGCATCTGAGGAAGAAATTAGTAAATTATTTGAAGATTTATCAGAGATAACATGGAAAATAATGTTATATGTATTTATATAATATATAAAAACACCAATGCCCTCGTAGGGCACGTACCTTAATTGCGCCCTGTGTCCCTGTTCTCTGGCTTGTTTGGCAATCTGACCTAATTTTTTTCGTTGTTCTCGCACTGCCTTTGGATATTCTTCAGAAATCCAAATATCTGTGTTTTTCAGGTTGTTGGTCGTTCTGAGGATATCGACCTTTTTGTTCCAAGAGGGTAATTCCACCATAATAAGCCTGTTCTTCTTTTCCGCATATGGCCCTTATGTAGTTACCTGTTTATCGTTTACTCTTTTGTCATTTTTAAACCCCAACTTACTGAAAACGTTGTCTACTTTAATGTTTAAACGTTCTTCATATTCTTCTTCTCAGTCTTCTACACCTTGAATTATGATAATTTTCTTCCTAATGTCTTTTTCTAGTATTTCAATCCTTGATTCTTATTCTTTGATTAGTTTTAGTGCCAAATATATCGTTCTGTATTTTGTCTAAGGCTCTTGCGTTTAAATCTATCTTTTCATTCATATTGTGTAATTGCTATTTTACCTCCCCTAGTTGTTTTGAGATTTTCCATTTTCCATTATTTTCTCTTCCGTTTTTGATGTTTGGTTAAGCGCCTGTATTTCTACTACCCGCCGTACACTTTTGTGCTCGGTATGTTGCCTAATAGCCAACAATAGAAATCACCACGAATAATACCAAAGTGGTCTATGCATTATAGGCCACCTTGGTAATACTCATTCTTACGCTATTGGTGTCCCCAGTTAACTTGCCTAAAAACGCACTATCCTTTTATTCCGAGCTTCACCCGCACAATAGGATACACTACTTCACTTTTCCGTTACTTGACCGCACACTTTTCTGCTTCCTTCAACTTTTCTTTGCGTATACCACTTATTATTATTCAAGTTTTCACTTCACACATGCCCCATTCATTTAGTCGATTAAATTAAAAGGTTACCACCGGGCGCTCGTTGTTAGCTCGCCTAGCGGCTGTTTGCCAGCCTGGGTCTGGTTACTATTGTGCCTGGCGGTGTTAAGTGAAGTAGGAGAAAAGCAAAGAATTGGTATTCACGCCTCCTTACTAACGGGAAAGACCCCGCAATGGCGGGCTGCTCTCATGAACACCTACAACTGCAAAATGTCATTTACAGCCTATTATCACCCTCAGGCGAATCCAACCGAACGCATTAACCGCGTCCTGAAGACTATGCTAACGGCATATGTTCGAGATAATCACCGTGAATGGGACAAGTATTTACCTCATGTGGCGTGCGCTATTAGAACCTCCAAACACGAAGTAACTGGACAAACTCCTTATTTCATCAACTTTGGTCGGGAGATTGTTCTTAAGAGACCTGGAGCAGCTGACGACGAGAATGCCAATGCCGAGCCTGAGTTGCGATTCGATCGCGCCAACGATAACAATCGCTCTGAAGCTGTCCAACGCTTATATGCTGATGTACGTCGTCGTCTGGATAAAGCATATGAGAAATCGAAAACATATTATGACCTTAGACGCCGTCCTGTTGAATATCAGGTGAACCAATCTGTTTGGCGCAAAAACTATGTTCTTTCTGATGCTGCGAAACATTTTTCAGCGAAGCTTGCACCTAAGTATGTTGGTCCTTTCATTATCCATCGTCGTTTATCCAGATGGGTTTATGAACTTAAGACCCCTGAAGGTAACCTGCTGCGAGGGACTTGGCATGCTAAAGATCTTAAACCCCATTATGACGACAATCGCGATCAAGTACCTAACGAGGGTTAGTTTGCTGTTATTTCGCGCTTATTTGTTTTACCACTAGTTTTTAAGTGATATTTTGATTCCAGGTTGTTTTCTCATGTTGTTCCCTTTGGGTTTGTAGTGTGAGAAATATCGTGGGAGTTTTAGTCCATTTGGGAGGATGGTTGGGGACTTGAACGGTCGGTTACTTTCCCGTCTATTCCTTACTTGTAAGGTAGGCTGAGACATTCCATCTTGTCATACAGGGGTGAGACATTTTTGCCGTCTCGCTTCCGGTGATCCGCCATCTGGTCACTGTAGATGGTGTTTCAGTGTGCAGTCGGTCCTGGGCTGTACACTTTTCCCAGACTAGTAGGGTGTAGGGCTGTTTTGTTTTGTCGTCATAGGGCATAGTTGCTTATGATCGCGGAGTGTCCTACGGGGTCCCGCGCCTGGTGTCTATGATCTGTGACGATCTCAAACCTTTTTCGGCTTTTTCCCATTTAGAAATGTTCTGTTAGTTCATTTGATTCCACCCTACGTTGACAGACTGACGTGACAACGGACGAATCCCTTCTCATCCTTCTTCTGTGTTGTCCACTATCTCCTTTCCTAGAGCTTTCTAATTCCCATTCCCTTTTTCATTACTTTCGTCTTTAGTTTTCTTCTTCGTGTTAGGTAGTCCCCTTGGTGGACGTTGTGCTGAATTGGGCCTGGATCGGTTCATCCACCGGCGCGCCTTTTAGATCTAGCAGCGACGGATGTTCCGATGTCCTTTTCTGGGTGGCGTTCACTGTGAGGTCTGCTTATCCCTTCCTTCTATTTTTCGCTTTCAATCTTTTAATCCCGTCGTAATCCCTTTTTTTTTTTTCTCCTTTTCGTCTTCTAGTGTTGGAGTATTTAGGCCACGTATCCGTTTCTAAATTATCTGGTGTTGCCTTGGGTGTGTTTGGTTTTTGCAGTATCCTCTTTGGGGCTATTTGAGGTATCGATTATGTATCTGTAAGGTTTTGAAGTGTTGTTGATGTGCATGCTTAGGTTCTACGTCGGTAAATTTGAGGAATTTACCTATTTTTAAGTAGGGGGAGACTTGTTATGGGCCAAAAGTCACTTTTCGTATTAATTTAACGATTTGCCTTATCCCTGCCTAATTCAAGGCACTTTGCACATTTCGCTCTAACTATTTACCCTATAATAGCCTAGTTTGAGTTACCCATTTCCTCGAGTAAAGTCACTGCAGATTAGGCCTCACGTTGTACGCGTGCTATGTTGGTTGCAGATGCGATTTTTCTGCAAATTTGGAATTTTCTGGGCCTAGCTGTCAAATTATCATTGGCCATTTTGAGTTGTCAGAAGATGGATGTGGTGAAAGGCATCTTTGGTTGATCGATGCACGAATATTTGTAATTCGGTTTTGTCACGCTCATCCTAGCATGAAAATGTATATCTTGGTGTGAAATTGGTCTGGGAGACGTCCCCCGACGTTTTTGTTGTGATACATTTCAAGCACGGATTTTTGTCCGGAATTCATCTGACAAACACATGTAACTACTTGGGCGATTTGGAGCATAACATCTCACGGTATGCTATTTTGACAATTACTGGTTATATTTCTAAGGCAGAATGTTGTCCCTTTTAGCTCCCTTTTGGTACGGGCGGTGAACGCACTCAGCTCCCTTTTGGTACGGGCGGTGAACGCACTCAGCTCCCCTTTGGTACGGGCAGTGAAAGCACTCAATTCCCCTTTGGTACGGGTGGTGAACGCACTCAGATTAGGAAGCAGTCCTTTGGTATGAACTAACGCATCTCTGTTGGTGAGCGGCGAGTTTGTTCATGTGGCGCAGGAGCTTTTCGAGGCGTTTGGTTGATGGATTTGGCCCCTCTTGGAGAGCACTCTCTCCAGGCAGTTGCTGCAGTCGGCTGGCTGTGAGTTTGGGAGATTTCCAGTCCCTAAAACAGGCTAGCAGATTTACTGGCCCGAGATCTCTGCGTTACCTGCGATGAAGCCCGTTGGAACACCTGGCTTCCTCAACATCGTGCAGTAGGCCTCCGATTTAGCACGTTCGTCACCTGGTGCAGCCAAGGTCTGTCTTTGCATTTTCCTTAAGCGTTCTTGTGCAGTTTTGAGCTCGACCAACTTAACCTGTGTTATAGGCATTATTTTAATGTGTGTTTAATTATTCATTGTAGCGCTTTGTGCTACGGCCAGATTTTGATAAGCTAATTTACTTACTTTAATGTTGTGATAACTCACTTGCAGTTTAAAGTAAACCTATTTTGTTGTATAACATCTTAATATTTACAACTTGACATTTCGAGCCTCCATTAGAGGCTGTGTCTAATGTAGGTGCGTAGGGACGATAAGGTTTCCCTTATGTAAATTTTGTAATAGCAATTCTTGCATACGCCCATTTGAACGATTTTAGACTCGATCTCAGTGGAGAGATCCGTCAGTCGGTTGAATTTGGCTTAGTGCGGCCCCACTTTGCAAGAAATTAGCTAAATCAGTCCGATCGTTGTTTAAGCAATTACGCCCCTTTAGGGCGAGATTTAATTAGCGTGTTTCGGGTAATTTTGCGCCCCTATCAACCAAGATCTTGGGTAATAATGGGTTTTGTGTACATTTGATTACTAGTACAGTTATGTATTTTTGCAACTGAGGGTTTAGCGTTGATTTCAACTTGACAAGCAAAACAAAACCTTAACTACCGCTTAAATTTGAGACGCGTTTGGTCATACATGCGAATTGCTACGATCTACGACTTTATTTATTTAATCTGGTGAGTTTAATCTGTGATAAATTTTTCGATATTATTATATGAAATCTGGTTTGTGATATTTGTTGTTGTGATATACTACCGAGCACTGTTAATATTTTATGAATGTTAATATTCTATTAAATTATATATACTCGTTACTTATGCCTGCGAATTTGATTTGTGTGTCCTTGTCGCTACCTCTAATTTTCAGGATCGCTTAGTAGCACCTTCCGTAGTGTCTGGTTTGATGATTAGCAAAGTGCTGGGTTATGCTACTTGGCGCCCATAAATTACTCACCGTTTCAGCTTACGCTTTAAGTCTTCTGTTCTACCCACGACCAGCTCCGGCTGAGAATCCGGTAGCCTTTGCTACTCCTTATTTTATAGTCAGAGTTTTGTAACAAGGAGTTAATTGGCGCCCAACGTGGGGCGTAATTTTGTTTGAATTCGCTTGGCTTGGACTTGTGTTATATATTTTTTTTCCCTTGCTGTGCTCGGAATATTTAGATATATAGTTAGAATTAGTCTTGGTGGTATGGTATCTATATTGCATGATAGTTATATAGGTTTTTTTTGCATGATCTCCCAAGTGCAGGTAGTTTAGGAACGTGGCATCCAATATTGTCGTTAGATTTGTGGTGCGACGATTTATTGGAGATTTTTTTAGTATTTTAAGAAAAATTCTTGGTAGTTTTAGTCACTTTATTCGAGTGTGTATACAAATAGGCAACACACTAGTTTTGAGTATTAAATTAGTCATTTAGTTTCTTTGTTGAATACCCGAAAATGGACGTTGATCGCTTACTTGTCGATGAACTTGATTACGAATTATTGGTTCGGGGCATTTCTTGCCAAGGTAACGTCATGGAGAAACGCAAATTACTTAGGGCCCGATTTAGGATGGAGCGTGATGGTAATGTCAGTTTTCCTGAAGTCCACATTGATTACAGACAGGAATTGGAAGCATGCAGGGCTAAATTAGCTACCCTTGATGCAGAAGTCCGCATTTGCAGTTCCACCACAAAAGATAATAACTTCAAGAGATTACATACTCGTCTTCTACATGTTTATGGCCGCTTAGAGAGAATTGTTTCCACCGAGTTCTCTGCCCACCTGAAAAATGAAGCCGTGAATATTTGCCTTCAATTATTAGACGATCTTGAAAGTAGGACTGAGAATCGACAAGAGCTCGATTTAATTTCACTTGATGAACCGGATGCTGCTACTGATTTACCTCAAGCTCCCGATACTTACCGAGATTATCAGGAACAACCATCTCCACCAGATGTTGAACCTAGACGTAGCTCCAACGTCAACTTCAACCTCAATGCTTCACAGCAAAGAAGATCTTCACTTTTTCATAGCACTAGTATGGCTACATCGAGTCATGCACCCTCTGAACATAATTTCATTCCCGTCAACAAATGGAAGATGCAATATAATGGTGAAAGTGGCGTAACAAGCTTTCTGGAACGTATTGAAGAACTCCGAGTTGCTAGAGGAGTACCTAAGCAACATCTGTTTACTGCAGCCGTAGAACTTTTTACTGGTAACGCCTTAATCTGGTACAGATCTATGCGTGACACCATCAACAGTTGGGATGATCTCACCAAAGCTCTCCGAGAAACTTTCTTGCCGTGTGATTATGAAGCGACTTTATGGGACGAGATTAGAAACCGCACTCAAGGTGTGGATGAGCCGGTATCCGTTTACATTGCGGTTATGGAGAATCTTTTCCGACGCCTTCCTTCAGTGCCTTTGGAAACCACACGTCTCACTATGATAAAAAGGAATTTACAACCTTACATTCAATCACAATTGGCCTTACAATTTGTGCCCACAATTTCAGAACTCACCCGAGTATGCAAGATGATCGAAGACACTCGCGTACGAGCTTCACGCTTTCGAAACCCTCCAACAAATGTGAAGAATCTGCTTGAACCAGACTTAGCGTATCGTCGGTCACACTCGAACTTCAATATAGCTTCTGTAGAAGAATCTTCTATTGTTCCTGCCCTTTCAGCTTGTAACAGCCAACCTGTTGTGGATGCCGTCAATCCCATTGTTTGTTGGAATTGTAACCAACCCAATCATCGATCAATTAATTGCCCTCAGCCTAAAAAGATGCACTGTTATAAATGTGGCAAACCGAACTATACCTCCAGAACCTGTCCTTCATGTTCGGGAAACGCCAATCAGCGTTGTTAAGAGGCCGATTAGCACGCTGTAAGCATATTAAGGCCAACAAACGTGTTGTCGAATCTGAAAATTCTGTCTTTAAGCATCAAGCTGTACTCGACTTCATACTTAGTCATGCCGGTAAAGATGAACGACCCTACCTGAAGGTTTCGATTTTTGGAAATTATATTTTAGGCCTTTTAGACTCTGGAGCCTCTCGAACTCTCTTAGGTAGACAAGGCTGGGAGATGCTACAGAATTACTGCCGCCTCGATACTCAGCACATTTCTTCTTGTGTAGTGGCTAATGGTGACGAATGTATCAGTATAGGTACTACCACGATACCTATAACTCTTCGAAACAAAGTCTGTGTCATGGACGTTTTGGTGGTTCCTTCACTACCTCATTCGCTCATTCTAGGCATAGATTTTTGGCGTAAGATGAACATCATCCCTAACCTTCGTCAGGATGAATGGAATTTTGCCATGGACAATCCCAACGTTTTCGTCAATGCTATACAATCTGCCGAACATCTTTCTAGTGCACAGAGCCTTCAGCTACAAGAATTTATCGATAATACCTTTAGAGTCATGGGTGACAAGATCGGATGTACTCACTTAGTCCAACATGAGATTAGAACGCAATCTCCACCTATAAAACAGCGTTATTACCCCATTTCGCCGGCCCTCCAACAACATGTCGATAGGGAATTAGATAGGATGCTGAAAGATGGCATTGTGGAACGCTCTACCTCTGCGTGGTCGTCTCCGATTCTTATGGTCAAAAAGCGTGATAACACCTATAGGTTTTGTGTGGATTTTCGTAAGCTAAATAAAGTTAGTCAGCCAGATGCGTACCCTCTTCCGTATATTAGCAGTACCCTCGACAAACTTCGGGATGCACGTTATCTTACGACCTTGGATATCAAGTCCGCCTATTGGCAGATACCTGTTGCAGAGTCTTCTCGTGAATATACCGCCTTTACGGTGCCTAATCGAGGCTTGTATCAATTTCGTCGTCTACCTTTCGGTCTTCATACCGCCCCGGCCACTTGGCAACGATTGATAGATCGTGTGATAGGGGCTGACCTAGAACCTTTTGTTTTCACCTACCTCGATGACGTCATTATATGTACACAAACCTTCGAACAACATTTAGACGTTTTACGAGAGGTTGTCAAACGCTTGTCTGATGCCGGTTTAACCTTAAGCAAGGAAAAGTGCCATTTTTGCAAACCGGAACTTCGATACTTAGGCTATGTAGTCAATTCCAAAGGTCTGTTAGTCGACCCAGATAAAGTTCGGGCCATCCTCGAAATACCCACACCAACTTGTGTTTCTGAAATCCGCCGCATAGTGGGTATGGCCTCATGGTATAGGCGCTTCGTACCTAATTTCTCTACGTTGTTGGCTCCGCTGACTTCGTTGCTTAAAAAGAACGTCAAATTTCATTGGACTGCAGATTGTGAAGAGGCTTTTCATTCAATTAAGGAACACTTAATTTCTGCACCTATACTTGCGTGTCCTAATTTGGACTTGCCTTTCTCTATTCAGACTGACGCCTCCGCTTATGGTCTTGGCGCCGTTCTCACACAAAATCAAGAAGATGGTGAGAAGGTTATCTGCTATATTAGTCGCTCTTTAACCAAGAACGAGAGAAATTTCAGCACCACCGAACGTGAGTGCCTGGCAGTTATTTTTGCTATAGAAAAACTTCGGCCATACATCGAGGGAACGAAGTTCACTGTGATCACTGATCATTATAGTTTAAAATGGTTGAACAACATTAAAGATCCTACTGGCCGAATTGCTCGATGGGCAGTACGCCTACAACAATATGATTTTGACATCATCCACCGTAAAGGGAAAGATCATGTAGTACCTGATACGCTGTCTCGTGCTGTGCCAGTGGTAGATGCCATTGAAGGACAACCCATGTTAGACGCAGATGTCAAGGACCGTTGGTACCTACGTATGCTAGCCAACGTACGGAATAATCCCCGTCGTTTTCCCTTGTGGCGTGTTGAAGGGAACAAGCTATACAAGCACACCACCGTTGCTTACTCCGACCTACGAGAAGACAGAGATGAATGGAAACTGGTGGTTCCTAAAGAGAAACGTACTGACCTGATATGCCAGAATCATGACCTTCCAACAGCTGGACATACTGGTGTATCCAAAACTTTAAATCGTATAGCTAAACTTTATTATTGGCCCAAGATGCGTGCTGACGTGGCCCGCTATATACGCCGTTGTAACACCTGCGGGAGAACCAAGCCTGAACAGCGACCTCCTGTCGGCTTTATGGGTGGACATTCAATTATAAATAAACCGTGGGAAGTAATTTGTACTGACATTGTTGGTCCTTTGCCTCGGTCGAAGAAAGGTTATTCTTATATCCTCGTCGTTGCCGACTGTTTCAGCAAATTTCCTCTATTCTTTCCTTTGCGCTCAGCTACGGCTCCTAATATAGTCAAACACCTTGAAGAAGATGTGTTCCTCGTGTACGGGGCGCCTCGCCGCATCATCTGTGATAATGGTGTCCAATTTCGCAGCCGTGAGTTTACTGCTCTCATGAACACCTACAACTGCAAAATGTCATTTACAGCCTATTATCACCCTCAGGCGAATCCAACCGAACGCATTAACCGCGTCCTGAAGACTATGCTAACGGCATATGTTCGAGATAATCACCGTGAATGGGACAAGTATTTACCTCATGTGGCGTGCGCTATTAGAACCTCCAAACACGAAGTAACTGGACAAACTCCTTATTTCATCAACTTTGGTCGGGAGATTGTTCTTAAGAGACCTGGAGCAGCTGACGACGAGAATGCCAATGCCGAGCCTGAGTTGCGATTCGATCGCGCCAACGATAACAATCGCTCTGAAGCTGTCCAACGCTTATATGCTGATGTACGTCGTCGTCTGGATAAAGCATATGAGAAATCGAAAACATATTATGACCTTAGACGCCGTCCTGTTGAATATCAGGTGAACCAATCTGTTTGGCGCAAAAACTATGTTCTTTCTGATGCTGCGAAACATTTTTCAGCGAAGCTTGCACCTAAGTATGTTGGTCCTTTCATTATCCATCGTCGTTTATCCAGATGGGTTTATGAACTTAAGACCCCTGAAGGTAACCTGCTGCGAGGGACTTGGCATGCTAAAGATCTTAAACCCCATTATGACGACAATCGCGATCAAGTACCTAACGAGGGTTAGTTTGCTGTTATTTCGCGCTTATTTGTTTTACCACTAGTTTTTAAGTGATATTTTGATTCCAGGTTGTTTTCTCATGTTGTTCCCTTTGGGTTTGTAGTGTGAGAAATATCGTGGGAGTTTTAGTCCATTTGGGAGGATGGTTGGGGACTTGAACGGTCGGTTACTTTCCCGTCTATTCCTTACTTGTAAGGTAGGCTGAGACATTCCATCTTGTCATACAGGGGTGAGACATTTTTGCCGTCTCGCTTCCGGTGATCCGCCATCTGGTCACTGTAGATGGTGTTTCAGTGTGCAGTCGGTCCTGGGCTGTACACTTTTCCCAGACTAGTAGGGTGTAGGGCTGTTTTGTTTTGTCGTCATAGGGCATAGTTGCTTATGATCGCGGAGTGTCCTACGGGGTCCCGCGCCTGGTGTCTATGATCTGTGACGATCTCAAACCTTTTTCGGCTTTTTCCCATTTAGAAATGTTCTGTTAGTTCATTTGATTCCACCCTACGTTGACAGACTGACGTGACAACGGACGAATCCCTTCTCATCCTTCTTCTGTGTTGTCCACTATCTCCTTTCCTAGAGCTTTCTAATTCCCATTCCCTTTTTCATTACTTTCGTCTTTAGTTTTCTTCTTCGTGTTAGGTAGTCCCCTTGGTGGACGTTGTGCTGAATTGGGCCTGGATCGGTTCATCCACCGGCGCGCCTTTTAGATCTAGCAGCGACGGATGTTCCGATGTCCTTTTCTGGGTGGCGTTCACTGTGAGGTCTGCTTATCCCTTCCTTCTATTTTTCGCTTTCAATCTTTTAATCCCGTCGTAATCCCTTTTTTTTTTTTCTCCTTTTCGTCTTCTAGTGTTGGAGTATTTAGGCCACGTATCCGTTTCTAAATTATCTGGTGTTGCCTTGGGTGTGTTTGGTTTTTGCAGTATCCTCTTTGGGGCTATTTGAGGTATCGATTATGTATCTGTAAGGTTTTGAAGTGTTGTTGATGTGCATGCTTAGGTTCTACGTCGGTAAATTTGAGGAATTTACCTATTTTTAAGTAGGGGGAGACTTGTTATGGGCCAAAAGTCACTTTTCGTATTAATTTAACGATTTGCCTTATCCCTGCCTAATTCAAGGCACTTTGCACATTTCGCTCTAACTATTTACCCTATAATAGCCTAGTTTGAGTTACCCATTTCCTCGAGTAAAGTCACTGCAGATTAGGCCTCACGTTGTACGCGTGCTATGTTGGTTGCAGATGCGATTTTTCTGCAAATTTGGAATTTTCTGGGCCTAGCTGTCAAATTATCATTGGCCATTTTGAGTTGTCAGAAGATGGATGTGGTGAAAGGCATCTTTGGTTGATCGATGCACGAATATTTGTAATTCGGTTTTGTCACGCTCATCCTAGCATGAAAATGTATATCTTGGTGTGAAATTGGTCTGGGAGACGTCCCCCGACGTTTTTGTTGTGATACATTTCAAGCACGGATTTTTGTCCGGAATTCATCTGACAAACACATGTAACTACTTGGGCGATTTGGAGCATAACATCTCACGGTATGCTATTTTGACAATTACTGGTTATATTTCTAAGGCAGAATGTTGTCCCTTTTAGCTCCCTTTTGGTACGGGCGGTGAACGCACTCAGCTCCCTTTTGGTACGGGCGGTGAACGCACTCAGCTCCCCTTTGGTACGGGCAGTGAAAGCACTCAATTCCCCTTTGGTACGGGTGGTGAACGCACTCAGATTAGGAAGCAGTCCTTTGGTATGAACTAACGCATCTCTGTTGGTGAGCGGCGAGTTTGTTCATGTGGCGCAGGAGCTTTTCGAGGCGTTTGGTTGATGGATTTGGCCCCTCTTGGAGAGCACTCTCTCCAGGCAGTTGCTGCAGTCGGCTGGCTGTGAGTTTGGGAGATTTCCAGTCCCTAAAACAGGCTAGCAGATTTACTGGCCCGAGATCTCTGCGTTACCTGCGATGAAGCCCGTTGGAACACCTGGCTTCCTCAACATCGTGCAGTAGGCCTCCGATTTAGCACGTTCGTCACCTGGTGCAGCCAAGGTCTGTCTTTGCATTTTCCTTAAGCGTTCTTGTGCAGTTTTGAGCTCGACCAACTTAACCTGTGTTATAGGCATTATTTTAATGTGTGTTTAATTATTCATTGTAGCGCTTTGTGCTACGGCCAGATTTTGATAAGCTAATTTACTTACTTTAATGTTGTGATAACTCACTTGCAGTTTAAAGTAAACCTATTTTGTTGTATAACATCTTAATATTTACAACTTGACATTTCGAGCCTCCATTAGAGGCTGTGTCTAATGTAGGTGCGTAGGGACGATAAGGTTTCCCTTATGTAAATTTTGTAATAGCAATTCTTGCATACGCCCATTTGAACGATTTTAGACTCGATCTCAGTGGAGAGATCCGTCAGTCGGTTGAATTTGGCTTAGTGCGGCCCCACTTTGCAAGAAATTAGCTAAATCAGTCCGATCGTTGTTTAAGCAATTACGCCCCTTTAGGGCGAGATTTAATTAGCGTGTTTCGGGTAATTTTGCGCCCCTATCAACCAAGATCTTGGGTAATAATGGGTTTTGTGTACATTTGATTACTAGTACAGTTATGTATTTTTGCAACTGAGGGTTTAGCGTTGATTTCAACTTGACAAGCAAAACAAAACCTTAACTACCGCTTAAATTTGAGACGCGTTTGGTCATACATGCGAATTGCTACGATCTACGACTTTATTTATTTAATCTGGTGAGTTTAATCTGTGATAAATTTTTCGATATTATTATATGAAATCTGGTTTGTGATATTTGTTGTTGTGATATACTACCGAGCACTGTTAATATTTTATGAATGTTAATATTCTATTAAATTATATATACTCGTTACTTATGCCTGCGAATTTGATTTGTGTGTCCTTGTCGCTACCTCTAATTTTCAGGATCGCTTAGTAGCACCTTCCGTAGTGTCTGGTTTGATGATTAGCAAAGTGCTGGGTTATGCTACTTGGCGCCCATAAATTACTCACCGTTTCAGCTTACGCTTTAAGTCTTCTGTTCTACCCACGACCAGCTCCGGCTGAGAATCCGGTAGCCTTTGCTACTCCTTATTTTATAGTCAGAGTTTTGTAACAACCTGGTGAAATAAAAAAGGCAAACAGTTGGTACACGGGCCATCTATCTAACAGCGAAAACTCCCGCAATGTCGGGCTGCGCTGTACCTAGTGAAATAAGAGTTAAATAAGTTATTAGCTGCTGTAGTAGTTCTCCGTATTACGAGTAGAACTGCTACATACGACGGTTTTAATCCTTTTCCATCAAGTTTTAAATTGCGGTTCCCCACGACCTACTCGAATACGTGTTTCTTGGCTGAAATCGTAACCTAATAAATCCCAAACTAAATTAGTCGGTGGTTTCACAAATCCGCCTAAGCCCCTGGTCTACTATTTTTCGCCTCTCGCGCCGGGTATTGATTACATCCCGCGGTATCCTTAACAGCTGCACGAGGAGTCAGATTACAACCTATTAAAACAAACGAAAGCTTCCGTTTAAGAGATATAATTGTTTGCTTCTACCATACATAAAATTACATCTACTTATAAAATACGAGTTATTATTGTCCTTCCTAGAAATAAAATAGCTAAAATAAAAATGTTTGTAACTACGCGACCCTCACAATATTGTCCTATGCAACATGTTTTCAGGTAACGTTTTAATTTAATCGACGTAAATGAATAGTTCTTATCGTATTATACAAATTGGTGGTGAATAATGCGAACCCACAAAATCAAGTGAGGTAGAATACAGTTTATGGGCTGTGTATGCGTTAGACAGAGATAGACATCGATAACATCTAGTATTCGCAGAATCTATTAGAAAATGGAACTGCTGCGGTTTGATTTCTGAGCACAAAACAATACCTTCAATATGATATATAACACGGGTATTATACCAGACGATTGTCTTAAATCCATTTTCATCCTCTTGCAAAAAAAGGATTCTCCCAAAACACATAACGATTATAGGACAATAGCATTGATGAGCCACCTTCTATAAGTCTTATTCAAAATCCTCCATGCCAGAATTTACAAAAAATGTGAAGAACATTTTAGCATGACGCTGGAAGGTTTTCTGGAGTCTGCGTAACGAAAACAAAATAGAGGGATTAGTACGGGGGGGCGGCGTCCTCTGAGGGGGAGGCTGGAGGCGGCGTCTTGTGGAGCGGGGAGGCGGCCTTACCCCATGGAGGCGGTAACAGCTCTCGGGGATGGCTCCGCTGGTTCTACTGGCTGGGGCCTGGCCGGGGGGCGGCAGGGCTGCTGGCCGGGATCTGGGGCGTCGCTAGATGGCGGTCGGCTCGGCAGGCAATGGCGGCGGAGGTTAAGGGCGTTAGGCGCGTCGGGCCGCTGGATCAGGCTGAAGACGAAGTCGCAAGTTATGCAAATTCTACTACGTTCCAAGAGCTCGGTGATCACCACTGGAAACTAAGTTCAATTGGTTTCACTGGTGCAAATTTCCCTAAGTTCCAAGAGCTCGGTGAGCACCACTGAAGACTAAGCTTGATTGGTTTTGGAGTGGACTGGTTTCGATGATGGCTGCTTGTCAGGTCATTTTGGTGGTTTAATTAGCCACCTAGGCTTTAGGGCAGCGTGCCCGTATGCTAAACCCTTTTAGTTACTTATTTGGCTCCATCGCCTAATTCCATAATAATGATTTTGCACATATTTGACCCCAAACGCAGTATTTCTCGTCAGTTGGAGCACCCCTTTGCTGGTACTTTGGCAGCCGGGTGTTATCGCTCGCAAGAATTCCGAACCTTCTAGAAATCACGCCGTTGAGGCGCCTCGCCATTGGCTGTCTTTGTTACCGGAATTAATTTGTTTTATGGAGCGTATCGCCATTGGCTGCCGAGAGTCACGTGGCAATGCCGTTTGGCTCACGCCACTGCAGGGGCCGGAACACTGCTTGCTTGAGGAGTTCAAGTCAGGCCGTTGATCGAAGAACTCGCAGAGTGTGCCGTTTCGCGGCGTTCCCGCTATTTGCGGGGACGCCGGCCTGTTTTTCCCGTCTCGTGCTGTTTCAGCGAATGTTGTCGAATATGCCATCCTTTAAGAGGTCGCGTGTGATTGTGCGAGTGGCACGTCTTTACGCCAAGACGTAGGTGTGTGAAGGGCTTCTTGGGGCCAGTTCTGCGTTTGTGAGAAAGGGGGCTTTCCCTTTGCAACTCGCTGTTTTCGAGGATCTTTCTAGGCAGGACGAAGTAGGCCTCTTTGCCGCCGTAAGTGTGCTCTCAGGAGAGCGTCCTAACGCCGCCATCTTGGCGGATTCCAGCCCGTTTACCCCTAATGCCGTGTCTTGGCGATTGAGCTGCCACAGACTGCCGCCTTCTACCAACTGACTGCACGCCACTCTCATGGACCGTCTGCGGACTAAGGTATTTGTAATTGCAACCATTTAAACATAGTAACTGTCACTTGTGCGAGCGTTGGTGCTTTCGCGCTCAACTTTGTGTGGGCGGATGCATGCCCCTTGCTTGCTTGTCGCGGCTTTTAATGCCGGTTTGAGGCCACCATGCTTCGAGACGCTACTTTGGTAGCCCACTAGTAAGTTCATGTGCGCGAGTTTCGCGTCTCATCGCCTAAATAGCTAAAGAACTCTGCGCCTGTGTCTTGGTGTTACGTTTGTGCTAGCTTTTAATTCAGTAACGTTGGGTGCGCGAGCTTCACTATATTGTACCGATTAATACCTAGATGGAATCAACGCCTCGCCGTGCTGAGCCTGGCGCGCCCTAATCGGTTCGAGCTTTTTGTTTATGTTTGCGAGGGCTTTGTGCTTTGCTTCTCAGGTGTTAACCGCAGCCAACGACTGCGTGGGCGACGTAGCAGGGGCTGGCAACTATTCCAAATTCGCATGCTTTAGTGAGGCTATGTTAGCCCCTCTTCCTGGTCAAATATTGCAGTCACTCTGCCCCGCTGCCTTTGCAGGTCGGCGTCTGTTATCGCGCACTAACGCGCCCTTTTTCCGGAGGGCGTATTTCTAAAGTGTCGAGCCCACTGCGGCCGGCCACCCATAGTGTGTTGTTTACTAGCATAGCGCGTCCATCAGCTGGTGCTTAACGTAAGCAGTAACATAAGCTCGGCGGCACGATTTGCTACCCAGATGTAGTTATTAACCAATAGACGCATATTTAATTAAGGGACGTATTATTCCTATTCGACCTGTGCATGCTTTGTTTCAGATAGCGCCTTTTACAGTGTAAATATTGATGTACGGCGAGACGTGAGAGATCAGAGCGTGCAGGTAGGTCCAGTGGTTGCGCAGTCTCGGCCCAAAGAGTCCCAATATTACCATTCCAGTATTTGCGATCACGAAATTGTTATTTGAGCTTGCAGCTCATGAGAATTCTTATCGACGGAGTATCTTGAATACTTCGCTCCCGTTTAACGGCCCAGGCCCGGTTATTCGAGTTAAGACAGGCTTGGTGGCGCCCTCATAATTTTGACGTACCCTATATATATGCCTCAACACGCTTGCCCAGAACGTATCGTGTGACTCACGCCCGACTCCCTGATCGTTCCAGCCGTGGCCTTTAGCCTGTTTCTAGCAAATCTCAGGGCAAGTGTGCCAGTTTTCCAGGACTGATTGCGTGGTGCGATGCTCACCTTGGGTGGGTGTCGTAAAGTTGTTGTAATACCGTAACATGCTGGACACTGGATGCTTTCCTCAAAAATCCCGGGGTTTATAACGGGCTTGCTGACTTTGTCTTCGGGCTCCTCGATTGCTATTGGCTGAACGGCGGTGGGGCGCATGCAAATTCGATGGGAATCTAATTTTCGGATCCGATCTCCGCGGCGCGCAGTTCAATCTTGTAAAAAAACATGTGCATTATTTTCGTCTTCTAAAAACTTGAATTTTGAGCCTTTACTCGATATGTTTTGCTCCTATATTAACAAAGTGAAGATTTTCAAATTATTTCTAAAACAGAAGCAGCGCGGCTGTGACGCTGATCTCCTATATGCCGCGGCGTTTGCGGACTTATTAGCGGTCGGAATTGATTACTCGTACTTGCATCGGTTAGGTTGTTTTTCGCTCTTTCCCATAAGTACAAGCTTGTCCTAGTGTGCTCATATAGTAACCAAATCGCGTTTTTATTCCATTGCTTTCCGTTGCTCTAATTTATCCGCATTTCGAGAGAGAGCAGCGGCTCCTTTTTCTTTTCTTTCAGCTTGTCCGGCGGGCGTTGCGGTTGCTTTTCCGAATCCTAGGGTGGCTTTTGTTTCTTGCTTAATTAACTATCGCAACGTGTTTTTTTTAATGTTCCTCGGTTGAACGGGAGTTTGAAACCCGGATCTACTCCAGACTATTCAGCGCTGGTGTTTTATTGGTGCACTTTGTTCCTATTTCCAAAACTGCATATTTCGCTGGTCTTTGCAACCTTCGAAAGCTTTTACTGTTTTATTGAGTTGTTATTTCGCCAATTTGTGCACTTGGAGACATTCTTTCTCCTGCTGAGGGCGGCGGATTGATTTGCATTATTCCATACTCGCGGGGCTTATGTTCCCCCTGACCTTATAAAAAAAAACAGCACCTAAATTCGCGTAATATTGGCTCTTTTAACGGGCTTGCTGACTTTGTCTTCGGGCTCCTCGATTGCTATTGGCTGAACGGCGGTGGGGCGCATGCAAATTCGATGGGAATCTAATTTTCGGATCCGATCTCCGCGGCGCGCAGTTCAATCTTGTAAAAAAACATGTGCATTATTTTCGTCTTCTAAAAACTTGAATTTTGAGCCTTTACTCGATATGTTTTGCTCCTATATTAACAAAGTGAAGATTTTCAAATTATTTCTAAAACAGAAGCAGCGCGGCTGTGACGCTGATCTCCTATATGCCGCGGCGTTTGCGGACTTATTAGCGATCGGAATTGATTACTCGTACTTGCATCGGTTAGGTTGTTTTTCGCTCTTTCCCATAAGTACAAGCTTGTCCTAGTGTGCTCATATAGTAACCAAATCGCGTTTTTATTCCATTGCTTTCCGTTGCTCTAATTTATCCGCATTTCGAGAGAGAGCAGCGGCTCCTTTTTCTTTTCTTTCAGCTTGTCCGGCGGGCGTTGCGGTTGCTTTTCCGAATCCTAGGGTGGCTTTTGTTTCTTGCTTAATTAACTATCGCAACGTGTTTTTTTTAATGTTCCTCGGTTGAACGGGAGTTTGAAACCCGGATCTACTCCAGACTATTCAGCGCTGGTGTTTTATTGGTGCACTTTGTTCCTATTTCCAAAACTGCATATTTCGCTGGTCTTTGCAACCTTCGAAAGCTTTTACTGTTTTATTGAGTTGTTATTTCGCCAATTTGTGCACTTGGAGACATTCTTTCTCCTGCTGAGGGCGGCGGATTGATTTGCATTATTCCATACTCGCGGGGCTTATGTTCCCCCTGACCTTATAAAAAAAACAGCACCTAAATTCGCGTAATATTGGCTCTTTTAACGGGCTTGCTGACTTTGTCTTCGGGCTCCTCGATTGCTATTGGCTGAACGGCGGTGGGGCGCATGCAAATTCGATGGGAATCTAATTTTCGGATCCGATCTCCGCGGCGCGCAGTTCAATCTTGTAAAAAAACATGTGCATTATTTTCGTCTTCTAAAAACTTGAATTTTGAGCCTTTACTCGATATGTTTTGCTCGTATATTAACAAAGTGAAGATTTTCAAATTATTTCTAAAACAGAAGCAGCGCGGCTGTGACGCTGATCTCCTATATGCCGCGGCGTTTGCGGACTTATTAGCGGTCGGAATTGATTACTCGTACTTGCATCGGTTAGGTTGTTTTTCGCTCTTTCCCATAAGTACAAGCTTGTCCTAGTGTGCTCATATAGTAACCAAATCGCGTTTTTATTCCATTGCTTTCCGTTGCTCTAATTTATCCGCATTTCGAGAGAGAGCAGCGGCTCCTTTTTCTTTTCTTTCAGCTTGTCCGGCGGGCGTTGCGGTTGCTTTTCCGAATCCTAGGGTGGCTTTTGTTTCTTGCTTAATTAACTATCGCAACGTGTTTTTTTTTAATGTTCCTCGGTTGAACGGGAGTTTGAAACCCGGATCTACTCCAGACTATTCAGCGCTGGTGTTTTATTGGTGCACTTTGTTCCTATTTCCAAAACTGCATATTTCGCTAGTCTTTGCAACCTTCGAAAGCTTTTACTGTTTTATTGAGTTGTTATTTCGCCAATTTGTGCACTTGGAGACATTCTTTCTCCTGCTGAGGGCGGCGGATTGATTTGCATTATTCCATACTCGCGGGGCTTATGTTCCCCCTGACCTTATAAAAAAAAACAGCACCTAAATTCGCGTAATATTGGCTCTTTTAATTAATGCGACGGCTTTCCCTGCATTTGCGATCTAGTAATTAATGCCGCGTACTGATCCTTATTGCGCGACGAGGGCGTATAAACCGTTCAATAGTTATTTGCCAAGTAGGTAGACATGGAATTTTGTTTTTATGTTTAATAAAACTAAAACTCCCTAGAAACTCTTTCTGACACTTTGTCAGAAGCAGCTGTTATGTACAGGAGGCTCACGAAAGTGTCTAATTTGACATTTTGAGGTTAAACATGCAATGTTGCCAGTCCTTTCATACTTTGTTTGCCACTAGGCATAATATGTATGGACATCGCGGTCATGGATATCTATCTGTCAAACAAATTGTAGTACTAAAGTAAATATGCCAAAAGTCATTAAAGGTGACACAAAACTACAAATTACAAAGGCTTACAGGCATTATAAAGCTGACAGGCCCGACCTCAGTGAAACTGAAATCTTTGCTCGGCTTAGTGACTTTTGGGATGCAAGTATTTATGCATAAAACTTAATTGTTGCTTTAATTTTCGGCTTTGTACTGTTTTAGATATCTGAAAGAACTATTAGAAATATTATGGGGCGGAACAATTTTGAAATTAAACCTTTTGGCCCACGACCTAAAAATGATACATACTATTTGCAACATACGCACTGAAGAAGTAGTTAACAATGCGAGACAAATTGTGCAAGAACAACCACACGTATCTGTTCGCCATTTAGGACAGCAATTAAATGTTTCATATTCAACATCTCATAGGATATTAAGAAGCAATTTGCATTATTTTTCTTACCGGTTGCAAGTGTATCAGGAACTGCTGCCAAACGATCCTCCGGTTAGATTGGAATTTTGTAACTGGTTTATCAATAATTTAGGAAATAACGATAATGCGTTTGAGAAAACTTTCTTTACTGATGAGGCATACTTCTATTTATCTGGCTATATTAATTCACAAAGTATGAGGATGTGGAGCGCTGAGAATCCCAATTTTTATGTTGAAGAACCGCTTCACCCACAAAAAATCGGGGTTTGGGCTGCAATTAGTAAAAGAAGAGTTATAGGTCCTATATTTTTTTAAGGTAATTGAGTGCAGTAAAACGATTAAATTTTATTTTAATAGTTCAAATTTTAGGTTTTCTAAATGCACAACCATATCATACTGAAATTTTGTCGCCGTTTTTTGAAGAGTTACGTAACAATGAATTACAAACGGGTTACGTACTTTCAATAAGATGGGGCATAAATTTACTTAAAGAGTTTTACAAAAACAGAGTTATTAGTCAAAACATGTCTACGGTGTGGCCCCCGAGGTCTTGTAACTTAACTCCCTATGATTTTCTTCTGTGGCCATATTTAAAAAAAATCCATTCTTCAACTTCCACTGGACAATATTCAGCAGCTTTAACAAAGAAGTACCTAATGGAAAAAATAAAGAAATCAACAATAATGGCGTAATATTAAGATTTGAGAATATGAGTTAAGGAGTTTACTTTCTTAGGAACATTAATCTCTGAAAACTTAAATTACACACAAGGTATTAAATCAAGGTTAATAAAAGCATCGAGATGTCCGGGCGCGTTAAATAGTATAATGTCCTTAAGACAAATGTCGCGAAATGCAAAACTACGACTTACAAGACTGTAATTCGACCCACAGCTACGTACGCATGTGAAACATGGACGATGAATGTGGCAGACCAAGATACGATAAGTAGGTGGGAGAGAAAAATGCGGAGAAAAATATTAGGAGGGACTCGGACGGATGATGGTTGGAGAAGACTTACAAACGAAGAGGTACAAAAGAAGTATGGAGAGCCAAATATAGTAGACTTCATTAAAGCTCGAAGGTTAAGATGGTTTGGGCATATATGGAGAATGTCAGATGGAAGAGCTACTAAGATAGTATTGGAAGGCAGAGCGCAAGAAACTAGAAGAAGAAGCGACCAACGAATAGGTGGAAGGAGGCAGTAATGGAAGACATAGCAAGGAAAGGAATAGACTGGAGAAATAAAATCATCAATAAGGGACAATGGAGACACATTGTTATGCAATGGGCCTAAAGTGGCTTGTAAAAGCTTTATTTATACTGAAAAAATACATAAATTGTAATATTTAAATATTTTTGTATACAATTTATAATTACAATAAAAAAACGACTTTCATTATACCATTATGCCTACTCAACAAAGTATGAAACGTATTCAGAATCAGCAATTTGTCTTTCATGAAATTTATCTTAACCAATACTAAAAGTGGCACAAAATCCAAAACCAAATCTGGCAACCACGTTTTGTACATTAACATAAAATTATCATTTTGTATAAAATGAGCATAACCTAACTTTTGTTAATGACTGACAGCATATTTACAGGGTGAAATTCATCACCCTAACATGGCCTCCTATCTGGCAAATAACTATTGAACGGTTTATAATTACATATGATAATGGAGGCCCTCGCGTGTCTCCGGATCATATCATGTTCATTGGTCTGTCTGTCTGTGTGTCAGTCTGTCTGTGAACAGAATATCTCAAAAACGAAAAGAGTTATGGCGTTGAAACTTCATATATATGTTTTGTGTACTATGTAGATGCGACAGGAAGCTTTTGAAGAAAATCGCATAACCGGAAGTAGGTGTTTACTCTTGTAATCTTTCAGTTTTTTTAGATTTTTTCAAAAACGGCTCTACCGATTTTTTTCAAACGTTACACATTTATTACATTTTTAATGTGTATTGATGTGACATAGGTGATTTTCGAGTTGAATACTTCTAAAATGGGTTTATTTTGTTTTTTTTCTATTTTCTTTATTAACTCCTATTTTAAATAGAACACCCGGTATATTATTACATTTTTTAATTCAGCTTAAAATTTGTCTTTTCAACTAACGCTCTATTTTGTACCGTTTTTGTAGAATTTGTAATTTTTGAAAATTTTTGACAAACGCTTAAAAATTAAAAATCTAATTTTTGGCTAATTATAAAATCACTGTAAACGGAAGTTGTGTGAGTGTATTACACCAAATTTTTATTTCTCAATTTAGAAGCAAATATCTACATGACATTAAAAATTTACTCTAAATCAGTGCAGCAACAGTTTCATCTTCAATTTCTTTATTAGCAATAAAAAATTATTCAAAATTAATTATTTGCTGAGAGAATGGTAACAGAGTTCATTCAGTCGTATGTAAGTATATCTTATGGCTTTTTAATGGTTGGGATATCCAAGTCTATGACCCGGTTCGGCTGCCAGATAGTGGATTACTTTTGGGTTATCAAATGTGTCCTGCATGTGTAACATGTGTTGCGTGTGGTCAGGTTACTTTTTTCTCCGCGAAAACCCAATAGTGCTCCAGTAGTGATTCAATTGACGGTGGAAAAGTTTCACCTGCCCATAGCTTCGAACCGAAGGCTGGGTTTCTGCAAGCCTGATGCTCTGCCCACTGCACCAACTGGTAGTATAGTTAATTCAGTTCATTTAAAACGAATAATTTTTATAAACTATTTGGATAAGAACTGTTAGTCTCTAATATGTACACAATGTATGGTACTGATTACATCATTTCTACTAAATTATCCAATGGACATCAATCATTTTCAAAATTTTAAAGATTATACTTTTGTTTTCATGGCTACGGGGTATATTCGATGTGTATGTGTATTTTCGTTGTTCAATTAAATGAAATATAGCCAAAGTAGAAATTAAGAAATAATACTGAACAATCATCAACGTCAACAGAAACTACTTCTGATATACAGCTAGGTAGGGTAAGGTGGGGCAGGTTCGGACATGGGGCACCTCCGGACAAATCAAATTTACCGCCTTAGAGTGCTGCGACACCGGCCATTTTCACAATACATATCCTTCTGCAGTAGTAGTGCTGTGGTACATCATCGTTGATCAGCTTCGATCACGCAAAAACTACTTATTTGAGAAAATTTAAAAATAGAGTTCCTCTTATAACTTTTACTGCAAGCATCGTAAGCTTTCACGACTTGAGAACAACATTTGAGGTAAGATTTATCCTACTTATCGTAAATATCAATATGTTTAGCAATACATAACCTCATAAAACAGTGTAACCAAACCACGCGGGAAATAATATTTTGTCATTTATGTGTTTTCGAAACATGGGGCACGTTCGGACAAATCGAGTGGGGCAGCTTCGGACTGTCCGAATGTGCCCCATTTTTGTCCGAACGTACCTCATTTAACAAAAAAATCATACTGGCGAAAGAAAATTTGAAAAGCGCATCTTTACAGTTCATTTCACTTTCTAGGATGGTCCGTAACTACATTAAAAAGAAAAATCGCCCTGATATTCCAAAAGATGATCTAAAAAAGGCTGTTAAAGCCGTGCTCAATCGCAAAATGTCGATTCGTATGGCTGCAAGCACTTTTAATATACCAAAATCAACGCTTCATGACCAAGTTGTAAAAATAAAGAAAAAGAAAAACGTAACTGACTCGGGAAATGAAAGCAGCAATTCAGAGGACGATGCACATTCATTATCAAAGTACGCTACCCGTCAAGTATTCTCTCCAGGAGAAGAAAAGCAGTTGGAAATATATCTGAAACAGTCATCCAAAATATTTTATGGACTGACTTACAAATCTGCGCGGCAGCTGGCATATGAATATGCAAGCAAGTTGGGTAAAAAAACTCCAGTAACTTGGAACAAATATAAGATGGCTGGGATAGAGTGGATGCGATCCTTTATGAGTCGTCACCCGAGACTTTCCTACCGCAAGGCGGAAAACACCAGCATTGCACGAGCAGCAGCGTTTAACAAATCAAATGTGGATTCGTTCTTCAAGAATTATGCAGAAGTTCAAGCAAAATATAATTTTACCCCTAATCGCATTTGGAATACCGACGAAACTGGAGTCACAACCGTTCTTCAAGCTCCCAAAGTTATTGCCGAAACAGGAACAAAAGGAGTGGGTCAGTGCGTCTCAGCTGAAAGGGGTGTCTTAGTTACCATGTGTGGCTTCATTTCTGCTGTTGGTAATACAATTTCTCCAGCATATGTATTCCCACGTGTACGTATGAAGGAGCAGTTTATGTTTGGTTCAGTTCCTGCAGCAATAGAATTTTCCGAGAAGTCAGGGTGGATGTCTTCAACAATTTTTGTCCAGATATTGAAGCATATTCATAAACATACTGGTTCCAGTCAAACAAATCCAATTCTTTTGTTGCTTGATAACCACGAAACACACACATCACTCGAGGCCATAAACTATTCTCGCGAGAATGGTATAGTCCTCCTGTCATTCCCACCGCATTGCACACACAAGATGCAGCCACTTGACAGGGGCATTTATGGACCATTTAAGACCAGATGTAAGGCCGCATTTAATGACTTTATAATTTCAAATCCTGGAAAACCAATTGGAATTTATGATATCGCTAAACTCACTGCAGACCCATATTTGCAAAGTTTTACACCCAAAAACATCATAAGCAGCTATGTTAGTACCGGCTTGTGGCCTATTAATTCCATGATTTTTAGTGATGATGATTTCATGGGGTCATATGCTACTGATCGGGCAAATCCTGAAATTCGAAGGAAATCGTCTGAACTACCAGCAATTTCTATTCCGGACGAGTCATTTACTCCATCTATCAACTTGAGCACTATCACTGTGGCCGATTCTGAAATAGACGAAGTGACCATAATGATGAGAACGTTATTAAATGACTTGGTAAGTTGCGCCACCAAACCGAAAATTGAAACATTATCCGTCGAAATCGTCAGACCATTCCCAAAGGCGGCCCCCAGAAAAACAAATGGAAAGTCTCGCTTAGGTAAATCCAGAATTTATACAAGCACACCAGAGAAGGAGAGAATTCAAGAATTGGAAGCGCTAAGAAAACAAAGGTTGGAGAAAAGAAATACGAAAAGAAAAGTAATGACAAGCGAATGTAAAGGAAATGAATGTAATGTGAAGAAAAAAGCAACAAAAATTGGAGAAAAGTGTGAAGGGAAGGTACCAAAGAAGAAAACATTAAAACAAATAGAAAGTGACTCCTCAGATTCTGATGTGGAATTACCCCATAATATTGCTCGTGAGACGGAATTTTCTGACGATCTGTCTGATCTTCCAGACGAATTTCATGATGATGACGACGTCCTCATGCTGTTGGATGACGACGTAATCCATTGTAATGATTATGTGCTCGTCAAATATCCGACCAACAAAAGAACACTTCATTATATCGGCAGAGTGGAATCTTGCAATAACGACGACTTCTATGTCGTAAATTTTTTGAGAAAATATAAAAGCGGCTTCCGCTTTCCGGACTTGCAGGATATTTCAAATGTTTCCAGAGCAGATATAGTCTCGAAAATACCTAACCCCGAGGCAGCACCAGGAACTTCAAGGATGTCTTCGCTTTTCAAATTCAATGTTAATTTTGATGGTTATAATATCCAATAAATCTTTTTCTAGCCTATATTCTTTTATTTCCCTTAAAAATAAACAGTACTGAATTTTATAAGGCTTGTCCGTATCTGCCCCACTACTTGTCCGGATGTACCTCACTATGGGGCAGTTTCGGACAAATGCATCTTTCAGAGAAAAATTAATTGAGCAAAAAATCATTGCATTTTTTTGTTTAAGATAAATGCCAAAATGTTGGAAATAGACTAAGGTATCCGTAGAACTCGAATTAAGTCCTGAATTTTTTCTCATCTCTGAAATATTAGTATATGAAAAAACGTGTCCGAACCTGCCCCACCTTACCCTACTGTTCATTAGTTGAACGAAATTATATAATCCAATCGAATACCACTCGATTTGCTTTGCATATTCAAATACGTTCTCTGCTTTTCAAGTACAATTAATGTTGCGTTTAGGGAACACTCTTTGAGTTGTGCTTTTGATATTTCTCAAGTTCTAAAGTCAGAAAAGTATTTTCAAATATACTAAGGAAATCTTGTGATATCACTAAATATGGAAGATTCTACACCAGGGATGAGCAACTTTTTTTTACAAGGGGCCAGCTACAAATTTAAAAATGTTGTGCGGGCCGCATGTAAGAAACTTATGATAATACAAACACTAAATGATGAGCTCAAATTATCTCTTTATTAACAATATAAACCTAGTATAAAGAATTGCAGAAATAAACCACTCATTAATAGAAATACTATTAAAAAAACGGCAAAACATATATGTGGAAAAACATTATTTAATGAGAAATTTGACATTGCTTCTTTGCGATCGATTGGTCTATATTTGCAGATATAGATGTTTAGGAACCAAAACATAATTTTAACTTTTAAAATTAAATATGCATACATTTAGTAAGCGAAATGTTACATGCGGAAATTACAAACAAGCTGTCAGCGTTTATTATCAGCACTGGTCAAATGACCCGGTCGACAAACTGCAATTATGCATACTTGCTATCTGTTTGTTATGAAATTGAACACGTAAGTGCATATGCGAGCTCAAACTGGGGCAAAATAACATGAACCTTGTAATTTATGTCATAGTTAATGTATATAAATAGGAAATATTCTAGTCAATAAACAATACAGTTTTAACATCTGTCTGTATTCGCCGAACCTCTGCAACCACGGAAATTAAGTCTATTATTACATCATCTCGTGTGAGACTGCACGAGACCGTTGGTTTGCAACCCCTTTTTAATTCCTGCACTTCTAAGACGTATCCTGCAATTGTCCAAATTAAAATCATACAGTCCACTATAACCTCCACCCTGAACATAGACGACACAGCAACTCACACGCAGCTTTCTAACCGTACATCATTTAATCTCGATCCGTGATTGCCTTTAATTATTTTTATTGTGGAAAATAATTGTTTGCAAACATAGGTGCATCCAAAAAGTGTCATTATTTGCTTTGCATCGTGAGAATTTTTCCAAATTCATGTAATTTTGATAGAAATTATGTACGTCAACATTCTTAAATTTATTTCTTAAATCCATGTCGTTTTGTAAATCTATTAATTCCATTTGTAACTCATCCAGAACTGTTTCCACTTCTATATTAAATGGTAAAGAAAAAATGTTAAAACTAAGAACGGTTTGTTCTGACCAAAATATTTTAAATTCAATTCAAATTCCGTTATTAATTTTTGTAAAAGTTGGGCATATTTTTGTCCCTTTGAGCTTTGACTTTACGCCGCTTGCCGATGCAGCGTTTGCAGCACATATGCATAGCGTCAAACGAAGCTGCCCGGCGTAACATTTCATACCATGAAATGCCAATGTTTAAATTTTGGAAATGATGGCATCAGTGCCTATCTATGTCAGCATCATTTCCAAAAATTAAGTTACTACGCCTGCTACAATGAGGTTGCAGGACACTGTAGGAATTTTTAAAAGTCAGAATATAAAATCTTTGAAGGGCCACACGAGAAAGTGTGGCGGGCCGCGGGTTGCTCATCCCTGTTCTACACCTACTGTTGTATCCTTCTTCCAATTGTGAGAACAATTTTTGAATTTGCGCTTTCTGTAATTTTTCCGCATTTGTAACCCAGAGTTTAGCATTTGTCCCAGTTCTTTTATGCCCAAATTAATAGTTCAGCAAGGTTTCAAAACTTTATTCACTTCATTTCGAATACTAGCGTTTCTCACCTTGTGTACGTTCGTCGATATTTTCTAAATTTAGCTTTGTTCCCGTCTGAGTGACGCCATCTGCCTTTATCGCAATTTTAATTGATCCTCAAAGTTTCCAGGAAAATTTTCTGATTTAAGATTTCATCATCGCGACATATGTCACATGGTCCCCATAGGTTGAAGAGAGTACACATCTTAATTAGCACTTACGCATATTCATTTTGACTTAGGGTTCCGGTCTGTATAATTTATTATCGCGCCCGCTTTGGTTGAGTTAACAAGTGTATTTAAAATCGCGCCCCCCCAGAGGCTTCGCTGGTTGGAAAGCTCTCCATCTTAAGTAGTTAAATTAACTATGTACTTTCTGGAGCTGTTGGTTTCGGTACCTTATAAGAAGTTAAACCTAACTGTGCGTGCGTGCCGCCTGTTTAAATCTGAAGTCCTGTCGATCAGAGATTGCAATTACTATAAGTGACTTTTCCTGAATTCTGTGTTTGGGCTGCACGTGTTAGGACGGTCGGTGCTAGGACTTTTGATGAGCATCTATGGGTGCCGTCGTAAGCTTTGAATTTCTGTTTCGTGAAGTGGGGTGCTTCAAATTACATCGTTTGACGGATTATCGTGGGCTTATTTCCCATTAAAGTTTCGTCCCTCCTGTTTTAAGTCTTGCCATATCGCCAAGGATTTTGAATTTACCCTCGTTGGAGATGTTACACCCAGACCTCTTCCGTCGGCAGCTTCCCATTGCTATTGTGCAGCTCCTTCAGGCGTTTTAGGGCCATTTGTTTGGAAGAAGATCACCTGCAACTTTGCTGGACATCGAATGCAGCTAAATAAGCTCCTTCAAGTACAGCTTTTATATATTAGATTTATTTTGTGTAGTTTACAGTGCACGTAGCGTCCCGTCAATGTGTTGGATAATTTTCCTTAATGTTGCCATCATCTCAGCTTTTATTGTTTGAACCATTGTAGTTACCAATATGTTAAATTAATTAATTGCCGTCAGATTTTATATTCCTGCTTAATTTACCGTCGTGGCAATTGAAGTGTGTATCGCATTTGTGCCATGTTTAGTTGACTGTTGCTGTTTATTGAGTGAGTATATTTATTATTCGATGTTAATACCGTTTACAAGTCTTACTTACTTACTTACTTACTTACTTAGTCTTCTCTCTTATACCCTTACCGGGTGTCGAGGTGTGCGGGGTACCATCACGAACCCCTTGTGCCATTTTCTCCACTCCTTTCTGTTTCTTGCGAGTTCTTTCGCTGAAGACCAGTGTAGACCCCTTTTCTTTATAGCCGTAGCCACGCTGTCGCGCCAAGTCTTCTTGGGTTTGCCTCTGCTCCGTTTTCCATACCCCCATCTCCCACACTTTTTTAACTATTCTGTCCTCCGGCATCCGCACTACGTGCCCAAACCACCGCAGCTGGTTACTTTCAATTGTCTCTAACACCGATATTGTTCCTAGTCTTCTCCTGATTTTCTCGTTCCTTACTCTATCCCGGCGCGTGACCCCCTCAATCCTTCTTAGCACCCTCATCTCGCTCGCTTGGATTTTCGATTTCAGCTTGTCAGGCAGTGACCACGATTCGCTCCCGTATGTAAGGATTGGTACTATTACACTGTTAAAAATTTTTACCTTTGTGTCTTTAGTGATCTCTTTCTTCCCGAAGAATGGTTTCCCCATCGCGTGGTAGGCCTTAGCCGCACTGCCTATTCTGTTGTTTATTTCACTCTCCAGATCGCCTGCCTTGTCTGTGTTGACCCCTAAGTATTTAAACGTGTTTACTTGTTTCAGCGTTACCCCGTCCAGTTCTATCCTGACGGGTTTTTCCTCTTTGGCAACCACCAACACTTCCGTCTTGTCCTTGTTTATACTCATGTTGTTACTTGTTAAAACGCCGTCCCAAGCCTTTAGCAGGTCCTGCAGGCGGCTTTCACTTTCTGCTACTAGCACCATATCGTCTGCATATAACAGTTCCCTTATCTCCACCTCTTTAGCCTCCTTACGCCTACTCTGGCTCTACGACTTTCCTTCCCCACCTCTTGTACTAGATGGTCAATCAGTACAATGAACAGGAGGGGACTCAGGATACTGCCTTGCCTCACCCCCTTGGTGGTTACGAATTGTTTGGATTCACTGTTATTGTATCTTACATAGTTTCTGCAATTTTTGTAAAGTGCCTTGATTGCCTCCACTAATTCTCTGCTGACTCCTTTCTCATCGAGTACTTGCCATATCTTTTCTCTGGAAACACTGTCAACGGCCTTTTGCAGGTCTACAAAGCACATATACTACTCCTTATTGTGTGTGAGGGATTTTGTTATAAGTTCTCGTAGGCAGAAAATTAGATCTTGTGTGCCTCTGCCTGCTCTAAAACCATGTTGAGCATCCGAAATTTTTCCTTCCAGCTCTCTTCTCAGTCTGGATTCCAGAATTCTCTCGTATATTTTACTCGAGAGGCTCATTAACGAGATCCCTCTGTAGTTGTCGCACTTTGTTGGGTAGCCTTTTTTAAAGATGGGTGCGATTACGGCAGCTTACCAGTCTGTCGGAATGTCTTTATTTCTCCATGCTGCTCTGAACACTCTGAGTAGTAGTCTGGATCCACTTTCTCCTAGTGCTTTAAGTATCTCTGTCCCAATCCCGTCGTCTCCGGCGGCTTTGCCATATTTCATTTGTGACAGGGCTCTCTTTACTTCTTCGTACTCTATGTCGTGTTCTACTTCGCCCTCTTCCTCTAGTCCGTGTACGCTCTTTTCTGTACTTTCCACTCCCCCTAAGACCGTTTACAAGTCATTTCAGTAATTGATGTCAAGGTTACCGCATTCAACTAGTTTAAAACGTTACGCAATATAACCTAACCCTTACTAACCCATGTCGTTCTCTTTATTTTTGTTATAAACCCTTGTTCATTGACATATTACTGGAATATAGTTAATTTTTATTTAACGATGTTTTCATTTGTCGTTTACGATATTTACATGCGATTTTTATGTATTTTTCTGTTGGAGTTTAGCAGCTATACAAGTGAGTTTCCAGCAAGGTAAGTGAGCACTGTTGTATGGGACTCGTTGACTAAACACTGCCAAGGTAGAAGTGGAAAGGTGGGCCACTTTCTTCCACTTTCAGAGTGGGCTTACCTGTGTTGTTTTGCCGATTTAGAAAGAAAGTGGTGGCACTTCAATATTTATCATCCGTATCTAGTTTACCGGTCGTAGCCCTAATTCCTGAGCGTTTTACGCCGGAACCTTTTATTACAGCCCATCGTAACGAGATTAGGACATCGACTCTGCGTAATTTTCCCGATTGTATAGTTTTTATGTGATAAGGCATTGATGGGTTTGTTTTAAAGAGTAGTTGCGTTGTAACAAATTGTTTTGTGTTGTTAATACCGTTTTCGCCTGTAACACAATAAATCATAAAACGACAAAATATGACAATTCAGCTACAAATTTGAATTTGGTAATATCATTAACTATCTATATTAAGGATTCATAAAGCAAATCAATTGAAATTATTTTTAACATAAATTGATTTTAAGCATTCTAGGAATTCAAAGTAAACCGATCAAATTATTAAACTACACAAAATTAAAGGCAATAGTTTTTTATGTACAGATTTCAAACATTGAAATAAAATACAAGTTTGATAAGTAAAAAATTCAATAACTTTTATTATAAAATAAGATTCTACAAGAAAAATACAAATAAAATACAATTGCGGTACACAAATATAATGAGTAGTTGTTAATAATTTACAATAAATAATATTGTCAACGCCATATTGGCATCACCTTTCTTCAGTGATGTTTTTTGCACTAAACAATTATATCACATATGTTGGCAACAATTTATATATTCTGGGAGTAAGTTTTCTTTTACAGTTGCAAAACCATTTTTTAATTTAAACAATAATTATAAAGCATATACAAAACTGACACCAAATTAAACATAAATGTATACCAATAAAAAATTTAATGAAATAAAAACAAATACTGAATTACTATAAATATTTAGCATTTCTGCTCCCCAATATTTTACTGAATGCAATTTTATAGCCATTAAGATTTAATTTGGAAGGAATCAAGAGAATGCTGCCATTGAAAACCAAAATATATTTGGCTTTCTTATAACTATTAAAAGTTTATCACGTCATTAACCTATAGAAACTAAGCAATATAAATTTAAATATTATAATTTTTAAGTTTTGTGTAAATTTTGGAAGACAAAACTTCTGCAGGGCTCAAAACTACAGTGAGTGCCTGTTTTAGCCACTTCTTATCATAATTACTTTCTGCAAATAAATGCACTATTGTACTACTTTAACATGATTATTGCTGTCACTGGTATAAAATTATTAAGTAAGATAATGGAGTTTCTGTTTTACTTTATTGAAACGTTTTCAAGCAATATCTTTCAGCAAATATGTTCAACTTAGACGAAAGCAAAAGCAATAACTTCAAATTGTTACTCTAAAATTTATGAATAAACGCAAACACAATTACAAATGGTTTTTACATCCATTTTAAGTAGCACTCCCTGTATTATAATTTTGTCATACAAATTTTAAGATGTAAGATTTTTATTATCGCAACACATTTGCTTTAAAAGATATACCTATTATTAAATAGCCAACAATAATTGAGGATGATAGAAAGATGAATAAATTTATGCCGATGTATCAATAGTTAATTGACAATAATTTTGAAAGGTTGCTTCTAGTTAGGGTACAGTGGGGAGGTTTGGTTCTACAGGAGAACTACTATAAGCTATTCAATTTTCCGAGTTTAATGTAGCTACCATTTTTTTTTTATCTGAGGCGCTTTAGATTTGGTGTTTGTATGTGCAGCTCGACGTAACTTAGAGTAGTTTTAAATAATACACGTGAAATCACTTCATCACATGACCACAGAATAGTTTCGATATTCTATGACGTGACTTAACCTATTTTATGCTGTCATTTGTTGTAATTTACAACACTAGGAGACCGTTAGATACTAGCGGCAAGAACAGTAGGCAGTTTCGTTTGTTTATCTTCTAAAAAATAACAATTTCCCAAAATGTTAGGTTCTTCATGTAAAAGTTCACCAAACAAGTGTCAAACTAACCTAACTAATTAACAGAGCAGTTGTGGAACAGTAAAACACCAACCTTATTCAGGTGCACGAGGGGAAGAGGGAAAGTAAAATTGAGCAGATCTGGAGCAAAACGTTCTTGCAAACAATACACCTAGTCATCTACCCCGAGTTGCAACTAGCAGCTCGTGCGTGCAAATCGAAAGCGCCTCTGTTTTCACATTCAAGGCTCCATGGTGAAGAGGCAGAAAGCTGTTATTCTCGATTGATTTGGAACAGGCTTGGCAATGATTTGTTTTTCTTAGGTCAAGTAATTCTAGTAATTACTACATTACTAGAAGTAATACCTACTTAACCTCCACTACAGTCTATTTTCAACACGACTCAGAGCAAGCTGTGAATTCTAAAATTTTTCACAGTGTATTAGCCTAACCTTAAAAATATCACTAACGTCACTTTTGACACCTCTTTGAATATCGCAAAAGTTATTACAAGTTTTTGCAAAATATACCTTCAAAACGCTAACAAAAAACTAGCAAGCGATTCATTGTTGCTTTTGTAAGTTTAATAAAAAAAAAATTGAGTAAACGAAAATTTTAGTTCTGAGTTACCGTGTAACGGGGATATATCGAACGTAGAGTTCCTAAATATTATAAGAGTTTAGCCAAGTCGGGAATAGATGCTGATTGGTTGTGATTCACTGCGCATGCGCAGTTTCGTCTGAAATTGCGCCAGATTTATGTCCTATAGTTACTATAGAAACCAGTTCTGGGAATGTCATATTTGACAAATTTTTATTTGTCTTTAGGCCTAAAACTGATTGATGCAAATGTATTAATATGTATGTGTTACATTTCTACCTGGCAATAGTTCTTTAAATAGCATATCTTGTCGAGTTGTATGTATGTATATGGAATTTACTTAAAAATTAGTTACCCAAATAATTATTTTTCTACAGTTTTTGACGCTCGAACGGGGTTTTATATCCATTGACACAAATTCCCAAAAACAAGAAGCAAAGAGCAGAATAGCTCAAAAATAGAAACAGAATAAACTAAACACTCACAAGTAAAATCAGACTATGTGAAATCCACTTTGATGTGGGAAAAAGTGCGTCTGGGTAGCAAACGAAAACTAAAATCCAATGCTGTATGTACCTACTTCGTTTACGTTGTCTCAACTCTATCAAAGATTACTTATATAGGATCCGTAGTAACAATTTTCATAAACGCTTTAAATTAACCATTTTTTAACATTGTCAATGTGACAAGTAATTAAATTCATAGGTGGCACATACTAAGAAAAACAAATCTGGCCTTGTATGCTATCATTTATTTTTGGAACAGTAATGGCCGCTGACATTTGCGTTGTCTCAACTCATATTATATAGGAACTCTAATCAAATGCTGCGGATAATATCGAACAAACACGTAATTTGTCAAACTCTGGTGATTATCTTCAACGGTAGGCAACTTTCATTACCCGAACTTATTGTTCGTTGCTCCTGCGTCGATCACAAAATAATTTTAACCGCGTTAAATGCACAGCTATCAGCTGTCAGCAAGTGATTTGTTATAGATTTTATTGACGTCTACAAAACATCTTCATATCTAAGTAAGTATTGGTGATATCTATATAGTCCAATGAAATAAATCCTTTTTTTAAGTAACCATAACAACATTTCTACATGTTGAAATTTTGAATAAATTCATTATTTGTTTGGTTATGGTTAAAAATGTAAACAATGTCATTTTGTAGGGTTATATAGAACGATGCCACGGGTACACGTGCACCGGCTAGGCACAGCATATAGGAGAAACTATGACCCCCAATCGATGGAGAATGCTTTGGAAGTAGTTGTTGTTGGCCGCTTGTTTCTTAGCCAAGCTGCTGCGCAGTTTGGTGTTCCAAAAACCACTTTATATAAAAATATACAGACATGCACTCTGATAAACTAGGAAGACCATCAGTTATCTCAGCAAATGAAGAACTTCTAACTGCAGCAGATTTTCGTATAGCATTTAATGAAAATAATTTATGTGATTTTGTGCAACAATATTTAAACAGATAATCGACTGAGCAAAGACTGGTGGGAATATGTTCTTAAGCGAAACCTTGAAGTTTCAAAACGAAACAGCCAAAATATTAAACGCTGTCGGGGCTGAATTACAACCGGAAGTAATAAGGGACTATTTTGATAACTTAAGATCTACTCTTGAAGAAATTCCTACACAGTGTAATATCAACTATGACGAAACGAATGTCACTGATAATCCGGGATGTGAAAAAGTTTTTGTTAGTAGAAAAACAAAGCATGTGAGCAAAGTGATGGATTTTTCAAAAGCGTCTACGTTGATTATGTTTTCTGCATCGGCTGACGGAACTGTTCTCCCTCCTTGCATCATATATAAATCAAAATATCCAGATTGGATCGAGGGACGACCTGACGGTGCTAGGTACAACCAGTCCACCTCAGGTTGGTTCGATTTGGATATTTTTAAAGACTGGTTGGTCCAAATAGTGTTGCCTTATTATTAACGTTGCAGTATTCCATCCAATGAAGGTGGCTTGGAGGACAACACTGACTGACTGGAAACTAAAAAATCGAAGGGTTGTGCCTAAACAAGAACTCATGAGTTGTGACTCACACATAGTGCTAAATAAAATTCAACCTAGAAACCATCCGTTGGATGATGAACATAATCACATGAGAGATAGTTTTTCTCAAGTAATAACAGATAAAATTGTGCCAAAAAGGAAGAAAAAGTGTGCTTGCTGGAAAATTATTATCATCTTTAGATCTGCAGCAATATTATAAAGCCGGTCCCAGACTACTCGCGAACGTTCGCGAATGCGGGCAATCGCGAACATTCGCGAGTAGTCTGGGACGGGCCACTCGTGTTACGTGTATGCTCGCGAACGCACTCGTGCAGTTCCCATCGGTTGTCGGTAAAGTAACACGAGTCAAAGGAAAATTATATCGATTTTGCTCGTAGTCGCACTCGTGGTGGAGCTCCCAGACTACTCGCGAATACTCGTGTTATGCAAACGAAAAATAAAATTTGATTTTAGTTGCTTCATAGAACTACAACGCGAAGGGTGCGTATACGATCGTACACTTTAATTATTAATAATGGAACTATCACCTGAAGCGGTTTTTGAGTTGTTGGACTTGTATGAGAAGGAGCCTGTTATATGGAATCCGAAACATCCGCTGCATCGCAATCGGCTTGAGGTACGAGATGCTTGGAAAAGAATTCAAGATTCGTTTTCCATTGAATGCTCTGTGGAAGAATTGAAGAAAAAAAGAGATTCTATACTAAAAAATCACAAACACCTCATGAAGATACAGCGCTTTCGGTTCACACAGAACACAGATATTTTGCTTTAGCTCGTGGAGCATCACGAGTCATCACAACTATTCACGAATGTTGCTAGCACAAGTATATACGAGTTACTACGAGTAGTCTGGGAGGTTAAGCAAACATTCGCGAATGTTTGCGATTGCCTGCATTCGCGAACGTTCGCGAGTAGTCTGGGACCGGCTTAATAATAATGCTCTGACTTAATACACATCAACCATCGATTGACGACGAGCATGTTGAATCTTCATCCGAGACTAAAACTGAACCAATAAAGTCTGAAATAACAAACATATGTGATATTAATGAAGGCTGTTTTGTAGTTACAAATTGTATTTATGATAAAAACACTAATAGAGGTTGAAAAAAAATTTGTAGCCAAAATTGTGCATATAAAAACATTGGCAATAAAAATTAGCTGTATCAGACAATATATGGGTAAAAAAACATTTTTGTATTTCCAGATGTGGAAGATGTACAAGCGGTTACGTTTTCCCAGATAACCCACCAAATCTGCACTCCATCGATAAGTCGTGGACTTCACAATTTTCCTAACGATATTTTATAAGAAAAAAAAATTAAGTTTTTAAATTTTTTTTTTTTTTAGTTCTTTGTTTGCTTTATTAGCACTTTTCTGATGGACCGCGTGTCCCTACTTGGGCACAATAAGATGTTGTGAACTAAAGCATGTGGGCCTGCCAGGTTCACAGATCGTGTGCTTTTATATGGTGGATATAGTAGGTCTGGTCTGTACAAAACAAAAAATCGCCTTGGTCAGGGAAAAAATACACACATAAAAGTTTTAGGTTAGGATTTCAGTGCATGCTGTGAAGCTCTACTGTGTGCTTCGTTGTGTTGATTCCGCGGCGATTTTGCATTAGATATCAGTGTGTGCTTGTTTAAATAGGTAGAAAACGTAGCAAATAGGTTTAACAGACGAGCAACTTCTACCCATTATAGCATAAACTGACAGTGATAGTAAAAATACAAACTTCAAAGTTTTAGGTTAGGTTGTGTTGATGTGTGCTTGCTTATAAGTAGAAAATGTCGCGAAGAGGTTTAACTGACGAGGAACTTCGACGACTTTTAGAAGTAAGTGACAGTGACAGTAAAAACAGTGAAATTGACGATTCCGAAGCCGACCCAATATATCAGATTAATGATTATGAATCTAGTAGTAGTAGTGATGACAATGAAATGCCACAAAAGAAGAAAAAACTAAATTCACAGGTACCTATAAACAACAAGTTAGATCATACTCGTATGCCAGCAGGCCCTAGTGACACGGTCGATTCTCCTGATTTGGCCTTACCAGGACAAGATGAAGGACAGAAGGATTCAGAACTCTCTGATATGGATGTACACTTCTGTGCAATAAAATTAAGCACAGGTCTTACGACTATTTTTCACAATATTCTAGTTTGCATAATTCGGGTCTATTTTAATTGCTTAGCAGCAGTTTCAATAAATGATAAAACACCATAACTTGAAAATAACACCTTTATTAAAAGACCAAAACTAAGACCTTTTAAAAATAAAACCCTATTAATAAATACAACAAAGCCGTGTGTGCTTAATTTTATTGCACAGAAGTGTACATGACGGTGCTTTAAGAAATAATATAAAATGGAGGCAGATTCCCATTTCCGACCAATTAAAAAAATTTACGTTCGCCGATATTCCAGGATTCCGTCAAGAAGATATTGATAGTCTCAAAGGCCGTAATCCACTTGACTTTTACCTTCTGTTTATAGATGAACAAGTGCAAAATTTACTAGTGACAGAAACTAACAATTATGCTGAGCAACAAATAATTGACGGAATAGTAAATGAATCCATCACAGACCATTCCTTGTTGTCCAAATGGCAACCTACGACTGGCAATGAACTTCTGCGTTTTTTGGGCGTTATAATTTGGATGGGTCTCGACCGAAAACCTCAATTGAGGGACTATTATAGCAACAATGTTCTGTATAAAAGTGAGGTTCCTAAACTAAGTGGCATTAGCAGAAATCTTGCATATTTCTGATAATACACTTTGCCCAAAGGGGGATAGGTTATACAAAATTTCGCCACTTGTAAAAAAGCTAAATGAAATATTTCAACGGCTTTGCACTCTCCAGGAAAATGTATGCATAGATGAGACGATGGTGCCCTTTCGAGGTCGATTGAGTTTTCTTCAATACATTCCGGGTAAGAGACACAAATACGGTGTTAAACTTTTTAAACTTTGTTTCAATGACGGGTACACATATTCCGTGAAAATATATGGTGGAAAGAACTACTACCCTCTGAACAACCGTTATCCACAAGGGTAGTTATGGAACTTATGAGCCCCCTTTTGAATACCGGAAGAACACTATTTACTGACAACTATTATACAAGTGTTAGCTTAGCACATGAATTGATGGATAATAAAACACACTTAGTTGGTACTCTACGTTCAAACAGAAAATTTAACCCCAAAACGGTAGTAAATTCAAAGCTCAAAAAGGGTGAAATGGAAGTTTTACAAAGTAACACCAAAGTAGTAGTTGGAAAATGGAAAGACAAGCGAGATGTCTTATTTTTGACAACAAAAGAAGTTCCGCGTATGATTGAAATTCAAACAAAAAGAGGACCCGTTTTAAAACCATCAACAATTGTTGAATATAATTCTACCAAGGCGTTCATTGATATTTCAGACCAAAAAGCTGCATATAGTTCTCCCGTTCGCAGAAGTATCAAATGGTATCGAAAAATCGTTGTTGAACTTTTGACAAATACAGCTTTAGTCAACGCACTTGTTCTTTACCAACATGATACAGGAAAAAAAATGAGCGTGACAGAATTTCGGGAAAAAATAGATATAGCATTACTGCAAACACAAGATGATACACAGGAAGAAATTCAATCCCAACATCTTATCAAGGAGAAAGAAACAAGAGGTAGATGTTCAGTGTGCTATAAAACGTTTTCGGAAAGCGACGGAAGGAAATCGGCTATGAAAAATGCCAAAAAGGTACACACATACTGTCCTGCTTGCTCCCAAACTGCCACCTATATGTGCATAAACTGTTTTTTTAAGATTCACACTTCATGTCTTAGAAAGTAATATCTTTATATTTTGTATTCATGTTCTCAATAAACGTTGAAAAATTATTTTGTGTGTGGTACAATATGGTGGGAAGGACGTAATCATGCATTGTTTCAAGCCAGACCGCGTGTACCATACCGGTACACAGCTTTTTTTTGACATGTACATACATTTTTTTTGTAATAATCAAAAATTAATAATAGCACCTCTATTTTCCTAAAAATCAGTAAAAACTGTTCTGGTCTGATACAAAACTTCAAAGTTTGATGCTGGGAGTTAACGTGTTAGATACAGGGTGAGTCGGGAGGAGTGGACTAAACTCCAGGAATGTATTATACACGTGAAAATAATGTAAAAAAACTCAAATGTTATCCGATTTTCATTTGTTTTCAAGATACAGCGTCATAAAGAAATCCCCCTACGCACTATTTTTATTTTACCCTTTGTAATAAATGGTGCTTTTCTCGATTGTTTGCAAATGATTAAGTCTTAAATTAACAAAAATGTCGATTTTTTTTACAAAACTTAACTTCTCCATAAAAAGTTGTTTTTTGTAATGCTTTAACTTGAAAACAAATGAAAATCAGATAACATTTGAGTTTTTTTACATTATTTTCACGTGTATAATACATTCCTGGAGCTTCGTCCACTCCACCCGACTCACCCTGTATAAGTGTTTTTTAACATTGTTTAAAGAAGTTTTTCCCATCCCTTCATCACTAATGGTAAAAAAAAAAATAAGAAACGTGTTCAATAAAAGCTACTGTGAATGCTTATATCGACCATTCACTTAAAAGCTTTAGTTACTGAGAAAAATGTAAACTGTTCGATATATCCTCCAATAGTGGGTTATATCGAACAATGATAAAATACAAAAAAAATAGTAAACATCTTTTTTTAGTCATCATACATGAAACAATGTGTTTCCAATACTACATGCTTCCATTTTCAATTTCTAAATTTTAGATACTTTGATCATGCCAGGAGCTACACATGAAAATCTAAAAGAATCGTTCGATATATCCCCGTTATACGGTACCTTGATAACTTCTTTTGTAACAAACATCAAAATCTCATTTTTATAATTTCTTTCTATACTCTTACAAAAATGTATGATAGACTGCTCTGAGTCATGAAGACTGTAAAAAGTTAAATTTACACAGTAACAAATCCAGTTTACATACACAAAATTGTTAAATTTCCATGGTCAAGCAACAAATCAATTTTGAATGTCTTATAGACATTTTCTATAATTCACTGTCATTTAAAACAAAGTATTTTTTCAAATTTTGTAATGCTAAATTACTGATTCTATGGAAGATTGTTTGCTGTTGTACGCTGAATAACAGTTTTGGTAATCTCAACCTAGTTCCAACAACAAAATGATCCTTTAACATAAGCTACAAGCTTGTCTCTCTAGCTACGAGCTTCAATACGAAAAATGTTTTAAAATTCTATCATTTGGAAGCAATTTTTAGAAAATGCAAAATTGCTCCTCAAAATGTTTACAACTGTGACAAAACTAATATAACCACAGGGGGACATTGGTTATAATTTTGACTGTTATCAATGTTGTCGGAAATACAGTTCCTCTTATATTCGCGTTCCCAAGTATAATTTTCAGATTTCATGCTGAATGACAATTGAATTATTTCAAAAGCACACTTTAAGGGCATTAGAAAAGCCACTGAAGCTGCTCTTGAGTTGCTGATTCCGGATAACTATGAAAGGTTTTTTTTATGAAGCATCTCAACTTGGCAAAGATGAACCACATCATCCTACCGACTCTTCAGCCTCATTGCAGCAGTAAGTTGTTAACCTCTGGAAGTCAAGTGTACAATTCACTAAAAACCTACTACGATGCAGCAATGCAGCTGATTATTGGATGAAAGGGAACCCAGGCAAGACCATGAAGATTTACAACATTTTTAAATTGGAACATGCAACATCGCTCTTAGCACTTGGTTCCAAAAACATCAAATCAGGATCTGCAAAAATAGAAATTTATTCCTTTGGAAATGTGCTTCAGTAACTGATGTGACAAGGAAGCATCTCACAAAGCTCCAATCAATAATTTATTGTCCTAAAAGCTAAAAAATAGCCTTGCAGTAATTGCAGGTCTATTTCTAAAGACATTCGTCATTCCCTAAGACACCAACCAGGAAGACAAACAAAGGAAGAACAGCTCATCAAACATTTTTATAAACATTCCAGTCAAGTCTCAACTTGACGAAGCAGAGGAAGAAGAAGAAGGAAGCAGCAGCTGAAGGAAGGCGGAAGTTTGAAAATGATTGTTTGGATAAAAATTTAAATATCAAGAGATGATAAGGAATCCAGTTATGAAGATTATAATATATACAGGTTGTCCGAAATCCGTTTGGAACATAGGAAATTAATGAGTGCGACAAGGAAGACATAAACAAAATGAGTAGCAAGACAAAGATAGAACGTAATCATGTCATTAAGAGTATAAAGTGAGGTTTAAATATACTATTGTTTACTATTCACATAATTATTTTAATTATTTAAACCTCACTTTATACTCTTAATGACAGATAAAATATTTGACAGAGCGTTTATTTGTTTCATTGACTTAATTTTAGTTTAAAAATTTACCTAGCCATGATTACAATCTATCTTTGTCTTGCTACTCATTTTGTTTATGTCTTCCTTGTCGCACTCATTAATTTCCTATGTTCCAAACGGATTTCGGGCAATCTATATATATAAAAAAAGTGACAAAGATGTCGAATGTGGAGGAAACATTGGATCCAGACTAAGAGCCAAAAAATGGTGGCCTTATCTTAGTGTAATTGGTAACTTTGAAAAATTATTGCAATGTCAAGATTCAAGCAGTGGAATATAGGAAATATGAAGTTCAAGCCATGAAGAATTCAGTAACAATCCTAGAAACATTTATGTTTTCGATAATTAATGACATATATTGGATTCAGAAAACAAAGTTGCGATACTTCTTCTATACTCCGTTCACATCTTTTTGGCATGAAGGTTGGCCTTGACAGTTTCCCCAATTTAGCTGTGTAAAATTACTTTGTTGTGTTTAAACGAGGTTTACATTTGAGGTTATGGTACACAAATGCTTTTAGGTTATAAAACATGACAAAACACTTTCAAATGCAAAGTTGCCATATTTAAGCAGAATAAAAAATGAAACTTAATAATTTTTGTGTATGTATCCAGTTTCAGTAATTGTATAATTAGAGACATTTTTAATTAAGTACGTGGAAGGTCTTACAATACTTCAGATTTTAAACATTTCCCCACATGTACTACCAAAATAAGTAGTGCATCTGGCAACAATATTATGTTCTGTCAAGTGACAGTAAATTTGTTGGAAGTTATGCAGGTTATACAACAAAATAAAAATTACGGTTCTGTTCTAGGGCAACTTAACAACAAAAATTCAAGAAGATGTGAATGGAATATAAAATCATCATTTTTGGGTCGCACAAAACAGCAGGCGTCTTTCTAAAAATTTAATTTCGAGTCCTACAGCATGGGCCTGAATGTGGAATTAATTTTCAATCTTAATCTTGGTTAGTAATAGTATATTACTCTTACGGCCGGTCTTATAAAGACCACTAATCTGAGGTTAACTTTAATTCACTGTTAAAGTACACAAAAGCGCATCAAAACGTTAGTGCTTATGACATCTTATTCATTAGTAAACAAATTTTGATGGGCTTTTGTTTACTTTAACAGCAAATTAAAGTTAACCTCAGATTAGTGGTCTTTATAAGACCAGCCGTTAGGGTGACCACTTTTCAATTTATCCAAACCCTGAGATCCTTTGTAAATAAAAAAAGGGTTTTCTTCAATGAGAAATACAAAATGTTTATAGAAAACCAAAAGCAAGCAAATAATTGCCATGTTTTTATTCATTTCTATTAATGCTTAGCACGGATTGTTTCTGCTTGATCTGCATGTATTCAAAATAAAACATCAACACAGACGGTCGGTCACTTTTCTCTATAGTTGCACTGTCTAACACTACCGGCTGCTGCAGGCTATTCTCCATTCGGATTTGCACGCTTGCGAAATCGCAGACAGATCATTACGACAAATAGAAAGAGATATATTATATCTTTGATTACAATAAAATCGAAAATTATACGCGCGCGCCGTGCGCGAGATTTGCGGCAATTTTATTTTTATTAATATAACCAACTTACGGTGAAGTTAGACATTACAAAATTAGCGTAACCCAGAGAAATTATAACAAAACCCAGAGCCCAGAGATCTGGTGTTGAAACCTTGAGAGGTGGTCACCCTAATTTCTCTACAAGTTGAGAAAAGTGATGTTTTTCTGAACAAGTATGGCGTGTTTGCGTACGAGCGTTAGCGAGTACTTAAACGGCCAGACGAGTTCCAAAAAACCACTTTTCTAACGTGTTGAGTATACTATTTTATCGCATTTCATAAGAAATGAAAAATATTAAATTTTTACATACAAGTGACACTAACTGTCAAAACATAACCAAGATGAGCATAACTCATTCGTATGTACTAAAGCACAATAAGCAGCCCCAGTTGATGTGTTTGACAGTACTGAAGTGTGTTGTTAGTGACACTGTAAGTCTATGTCAAATTCGAGGTTAGCAGGTTAGGTTTTCTGTCAGTCTGTGTCAGAACTGACGCAAAACCTATCCTACTAACCTCGAATTTGACATAGACTTACAGTGTCACTAACAACACACTTCAGTATTGCCAAATGTAAAACAAATCGCCGTTGCTAGGCAAAAAAGTGTTGCTAATGATAAAAGTACCACATTTCTTATCGATTTTGAATGAAGAAATTTTTAAAATATTGTTTAATATTCTGTTTTCAGATATTACTTGAAAATTATACTTTTTTTGTTTAAAATGGTTTTCTCCCTATGCTAATGTACTCAATGGATGGGATCAAGTGAAAACACTAAATGTGCGGAATACTGGAGCTCCAAATCTCCCTGACCTGGAGAGATATGAACAATTTTGCCTATTCTTCTATATTCATTGGTTTACATGGAAATCAATGTTTGATAAAACCTGAGTCACAGTTGAAATCAGTTGGTTTTCAGCTGCATTCAAAAGAAAGGCTGTCATTCTCAAAACAAAGTAAATTTTTTTAACTAACAAGTTGATCAAGAAAACAAAGTCTGCGAATTTAAAAACAGCCCGTTATAAAACAATGTAATAGCTCAATGAACCTTCTATTAATGTATGCAATCGGTCTTTCTTTTGATGATAGCGGCCTTTATTTTGAAAAATTAAACTTTGTTTTGGCAATCAAAATTGTCACACTGACAATCAAATCAATCTTTCTTTTAACAACATCTGCCTTACTTTTGAATACAGCGGTCTTTTAAATGATTTCGACTATAATCTGCCTGCATAAGGCAAGGATCAATAGCCTACATTTGCTTTCCTTTTTTTAAGAAACAACATTGGGTAAACAAATTTTAAAAAATGAACCAAACGTCCCCACTCTCCCCTAGTGTAGGAAAAGTCGCACTTAAATCGTATGTGCTGTAGTAGAAAACTTGCAAGTTTCGTAAGAATGGTAGATATTTCTTTGTCCTTAATCAGTAAATTCTCTTATATTTCTCTTTTACAAAAATGGAGATCAAATTATTCTAAAAGTTATAATAAAATTTATTTCATTAACTTGATAACTGATCCAGCTTCAACCTTTTAATATGACTAAAAACATCTTTAAAAACGGTCAATACTTCCTAAAATACTTTTAAGTTGCCAGCAATCAGAGCTCTATCGACAACAAAATATTTATAGTAACAAATACGACTGCCATTTAAAATAAAATTAAACCTATGTCCTGACTTAATAAACAATTTCCATTACTATAAATCATCATTTCACCTAAATTTGGAAGTCACATCATATTCATACAGCACAAAAACAGGTCTACTTCTATGTAACACATTTTCAGTTTTTATATTTTATATTATACACAGCTTTGTAAAATAAGTTACAGGCGCTACCTCTTGTCTTCCATTACTACTTGTTTAAATACTTGGACACCAGTCGACATTTGAGATTTAACTTCGTGGTTACCTAAAGCAGCTGTTCCATCCTTTGCTATGAACAGTTGAAGACCCGAAGCTAAAAGCAAAAATTAGATTAACAAGTGAAACATTTAACAAAAAGTGTACATTTACACTTTAAGGTCAAAGTACTTACTTTCTGCAGAATCATCTGGCTGTTCTAAGTTGGTATTCTTAAGAAGTTCAGCAATGAGGTGGTCAGGATTTACTCTAGTAACTTCTACACGACCCGATACAGTGTTCAAGTCTGATTCTTGTGCTTGAGCTTTTTTCCGGCGTTCCAAGGCTGCTTTTGCTCTGTCTAAGGAACCTGTTTCAGACAGCACCAAACTACTCGAACTAGGGTTTCTATAAAATAAGAAGAACGCGATTATTTAATAAACGAGTGCAGCTGTGGTTATTGGTGTATACAATAAACAATTACAATTCATGTTCACGGCATCTACTAATACGTGAGTTGTGATTACACAATGTTTTATTGCTTTATGTCACAGACTGACCATGTATCTACTATTCTAGGTTAGGGTTTAACTAGTCAATATTAAAGTCTATAAACCATTCTATGCTGCATATGGTTACATGCACAGGCAAGCAGTGTTTCTATATGTGTCAAGTGTGTACATCTGGTAATACGTACAACAATCATGCATACTTCAGTTACAACTTCACACTATTTGTTATAAACAATAATTATTAAATGTCAATGATAAATATGTAAAATAAGAACGACAACTATTAATACTTTAGTAGTACATTTTATTTGAAATGCAGACTTAGTTTCCCTAAAAATTATCTATTTAATATTTAATATTATATAACCATTCAATTATAAAAAATCTATACATAACATATTACTGCTTGTTATAGAATTTAGATGTAGAACGTTAAATTCAAAGTGTTACGTACAGGTGCTTAAAAAACTTGTCGCAAATGTGATATGATGTGATACTGCAAATTATAGTATATTACAGCCTGAGATGGGAAGTGTTTCATTACTGTCGAGAGATTAGTTAGCTGATTGAGACGCGAAGCGTTGAAATCAGCTATTATCTCGAGACTAAGGAAACTTCCTGTCGAGGTTTGTATACTATTTTATTCGCAACCACTTTATTCTAAACAATAATTGGAAAAATTATTATATTATGATACGACAGGTTGTGACGCGCATGAATGGATCAACGAGATTCCCAGTGTCCCTACCTACTCAACGGTCGGGAAGTAGCGGGCTGAAATGTACGACTTCCCCCACTCAAATGAGGTCAGGAATGATAACATTACATATATGGTTGCGAATAAAAATCTTTGTTACGACGATTTTTTAATGCACTTCAAACTTCACTTTTTCCTGACAAATTTTGTAATTACATATAAGGTGTTTCAAAATTGCATGGCATTATTCTAGGTGTGTGCTTTAGGTAAAAAAAAACTAAAGAACTCATGAACATTGGTCCCAAATTACATCATAAGGGAGCTACAACCCTTAGAAGGGTAACAGATCGATTTTATTTAATTAAAATAATAGAGCTAAAGCAAATCTGGTGTCATTTGGAGCAAATCTATACGACTTTTAATGTTGAATTAATGACCTCGAACAACGTTTGGTATAAGGTTTAACAGGGATAGTTTATACAGAAGTGGGGGGGTTTATATTATGTTTTTCCAGTAAAAATTCTTGTTGGACATTCGGAAAGCTTACACCCGTATGCATAGTCGTTCACCAGCGTCTCGCCGGAGTTTTGTTATGAATAGTATGTTGGCGGCACTGTACTTCTACGTCAAATTCGAGGTTAGCAGGTTAGGTTTTCCGTCAGTTTTGACAGAAACTGACACAAAATCTAACCTGCTAACCTCGAATTTGACATAGACGTACAGTGCCGCCAACATACTATTCATAACGAAACGCCGGTGAGCCGCTGGCGAACGACTATGCATATGGGTGTTAGATTCTTTACATAAATTAAAGGTACTCCTGTTTAGAATTGCTGACAGCAGTCGTTTTTCTTTTTCTATTACCCTTCTGGGCTATAGCTTCCTAAAAACACATTTTGAACCAATTTTCATAAGAACTTTTATTTATTTTGACCAACTCCCTAAAATAGTGCCATGCAATTTAACACATACAAAAACCTTAAAAACACTAACATTTGTACTAACTTGACACAATATTATGTAAGTACTACAAAATCTAAACTTATGACTAAGCTTTATGTCAAACATGTTTGAAGAAGTAAATAAGTAAAATTTGTGCTAGAAAGTCTGAAAAAATAAATTAAGTGTAATAAAACTGTGAATTAAGCATTAGGAGAAGCATGTCGTGTCAAACAGAGCAAACACCAAAGACGATTAAACAACTGATGCAAGCCATTCACAGTATTATGCAATGAGACAGTTAGAGACACTAACGTAGTGACGCTGGGACGACGAACTGAAGGGTTTTGTGAGCAATCGAACGACACAGTGGCAGGCGTTTCATCGGGACTGATGGCCACAGGGGCCAGCTTACCTCCAGAACTGCCTTCTAATAGCTTGCGATGAGGCAAGCCCCTGAAAATCAATATGCACCTTCCAATGTGATGTATGCAGCACACGTTAGTTTCAAGTGCGAATATAAATTTGAGAAAGATGTAATGTGTATATTACATTTTCTATATTCAAAAATTATACCAGTACCTATGCTAAAACTGTCTGATGACATATTCAATCTATCTTTATTGTAAAGATAGATCGTAACAACTATATGAAAGCTATTTGAAATTCCCTAGTCAGTTCTGTGAAGGAATTACAGGCATATCTTAGATTAGGTTAGATTTATGTTTTAAAACATAATAAAATGTGCTACAATATCATAATTACATAAGGGATTATTTTGTAGTGGATGTAGGAACTAAGGCAAAATTACTAAAGGTTGCACTGAGTAAATACAAGAGCTGTTGTTTTTATTATACTTATATCGACAACTAATAGAAAAGTATTTGTTTGAATATACACATTGCGACAATGAAGTTCGAGCAGTAACCTTAAATTATTACTTATTATGGTATACTTTCTAGAAAAATAGGTGAAATAGATGTGAACATAGATACCCTTTTCTCATCCCTGCCATTTTTATTATATTTCGTTCATTGGTAGTTGTGTTTTTTTAACGAATTAGATGTATACATCATATTTTAAGTAGAACAAGAAACAGTGATAAGATTATGAGAAAACAGAAAATGTTAAAAGTTTATAAAGAGCACAAGAAACACAACACCTGAAGAAACACAACGCCATAATTTTCAAACTGCTCCAAATCACTGTAAGATATACCAGTGTACATAAATCAAACAAGTAGAGACACTCACTGTCGGCCCCTTTGATGTCAAAATACCGATTTGTATGACCTTGAACGGCTCCTGGGGGGTACTTTCCGATAGTACTAACAGATGGCGCCACTACTTTGTCACATATGATTGGTTGCAGAGCTAGTAACTGGCTCTGATTGGTAGAATTTTGTGCTGCCATCTGATAGTCAAGCTTAGAAATACCTGGGGAGTTACTGTCCCAGGCACTCTAGACAGGTTTCAACATTTGGAATGAGTGTCTCTACTTGTTTGATGTATGTACGCTGGATATATCTACCTATAATTATGCAATGTAACATGTGAGCAAACAAAAATGAAATCAAGCTTGGTTTTGAAATATTTGTTGTATGAATAATATGTTGGTGGCACTGTAAGTCTATGTCAAATTTGATGTTAACAGGTTAGGTTTTACGTCAGTTTTGACACAGACTGACGCAAAACCTAACCTGCTAACCTCGAATTTGACATAGACTTACAGTGCCACCAACATATTATTCTTCATACAACAAATATTTCAGAGCCAAGCGTGATTTCATTTTCGTTTGCTCACATGTTATATGTTCACGATATTTTTGGATCAGGTGAAGCTATGACCATCTAGTAATTTTGTTGGCACTACCTTTGAGGCAACTAAACTCCCTAATGGAAATTGACAGTAATTGACACTTTTTGTGTTAGGTTAGGTTGTTTTCAGTTTAAGGTTATATTTTCTGAATAGGTACATTGTTGCCAGATCTCTGTTTAAATTAAGGATGAAAAATTTAACTGATTTGACAATTGACGACAGAAACAAAAATGAGAAATAATGCATAAGAACAGCATTCAATATTAATGTTTATTGCAATTTGTATAAGAATTGTGTACATGATATGAATATGCCACTTTATTTTACATGCCTGTTGCATGCTTGCTTGGTTACTGGTGTGGAAGGATAAAGTCGTCACAAACTGATGCCGCGCTCCAAAATTAGCATTTTCTCAGAAATGGAAACAATGAATTTCCAAAAAATGCCCAGGCCATATAAAGTGACATTTGTCACACAATTCAGCAGGCCGTAATTAAAATAATAAATCTGGCAATGTGGTGGCAAGAAAATGTCGAACAGACACACACAGGAAAAAAAAGTTGCATCTGCTACATCACCGAATCAGTTAGTCCAACATGAAAAGAAAAAAAGCATAGCCAACTCTCTCCCAAAAAGGTCGTGAACGGATTATATACAGGGTCCGGCGACGAAGCGGGGATAGAAGATATTTCTAAAACTATGGGAGTTACATGAATATTGTGTATATAAAAGTTGTATGCTGCACGTTACTAAATTAGTTTTGATTATGCAGGATGTCTCAAAAGGTGTGGCGAATCAAACTTACTTTTTTTTATTGCAATGCTTTATACATGGGTGGATTAAGTTTTGCATTTAAATACTCATCATTTTTATATAAAATTGAATGGGTCTAACGTAACTGTTTTGGAGATATTAACGCTTTTATGCAAACAAATTGGACTTCAGGCGGCTGCTGTGAGCACCAGAAAACAATTGAATGAAAGAAAACGTTACCAAAAAATGATGATTTTTGTGAACTATCTTTCAAGCGTAAAATAGTGGATCTGGGTAGTAATGCTATATAGTTGTGCTCAACATTCGCAAATTTAATGATTTCAATTTTTTTTCAAATACAACGCCTTGTATATTTTTGTATTTTTGAAAAGCCCTTTTAATGACATTTCTTCTGATATGTTACTTGATACTTCTAAGTTCAACTGATTTTCAGATATGCGTGTTTGAACATAAAAAACAATTTAAACCCCTTAAAATGCTTTATTTCAAGGGATAAAAAACAAACGCCGTTAAAATAATGATTTAAACGCATGATCTCTCCAAAAATAAAAACAATACCAGGTTTAGAAGATATAAATTTAGTCAGTGTTGAGGATGAATAATAAACATGAAAAAACGATAATTGCAGGAATAAATGAATTCCAAGGTCAAATTAAATCAGATAAAAAAAAACAAAAGCCAATACACCAAAATCCTATATGTAATTTGACATTCAATCTTCAAATAGTTCTCCTTTCCTGCTCTGAGTATTAAAGCTATACAGAGAACTCATAATCAGCAAATATAATTATTTTGACTTATTTAAATGGAACACCCTGTATATCCCTGTATTTTTAAAAAGTACTTTTATTTGAAATCGGCATTAAAGTACCTGGAAATCGTCACTAAAATACGAGAAATCGGCATTAAAGTAATCCATTGTTTTACGACTTTTTTGTAGGTGGCGAGGCGACAGACAAACATCAACCGACGTTAACATAACCTACAAATGTTGATTAAAAGGTTGTAATTTCACAATTTCTCGATTTCAAATAAAACATAATGTAGTCCTCGGCACTAAAGTTCCTTTTTATCCCGCATGTGGCTTATTTGGCAACTAAATCCATATTTGTGATAAAAAGTTCAACTTCAGTGCCTTGGTATACAAACTACTATTTTCCACGATCGTGTCAAAATGACAACTTTTTGCACTGTTTCTAGTGTCAAAAGAGACGTTTGTAGCACTCTTAATATTAACGCCTGAAATACATCTTATTCGCACATTGCCATTGGAGGCGTATTTTAATAATTTATTAAAACGTGGAGATGTGTTTTAATAAATTATTAGAACACGCTTTGCCGTAAGTTTGAATGTCAACATAACCTAGAATATCTAACATAATGTGACGGAAAAAGTGTCGCTGAACTAAGTTTTTATATTTCTGTTACGATCGTAGAAAAAATAGCCTATGATACACGTGTATAAGAGCCATTAAAGCACTACCGATGTTAAAAGTCCTCCGCTAGAGCGCCGTGCGTATCATAATATACTATTAATGAGTTTTCTTCTGACATTTCATTTCCTATCCCAAAATTTAATCGCTTTTCAGATTTATTTTTCTTTTGCTTTTTTCGTATTTGTTATTTATAGTTTTGAGTTGTGGTTGGATTTTTGTTTTCTAAACTTGATTTTATCTTTTGTTTGGAGAACTCAAATCATTATTTTAATGGTGTTTGTTTTTTATCTCTAGAAATAAAGCATCTTAAGGGGCTTAAATTGCTTTATGTTCAAACACGCATATCTGAAAAACAATTGAACTTAGAGGTATGAAGTAACATATCAAAAGAAAGATCATTAAAATGGCTTTTCAAAAATACAAAAATATACAAGGCGTTCCATTTGAAAAAATTCGAAATCATTAAATTTGCAAATGTTGAGCTGTTGAGCACCCTATATATAATACCCAGATCCACCATTTTACACTTGAAAGGTAGTTCACAAAATACATAATTTTTTGGCAATGTTTTCCTTCATTCAATTGTTTTCTGTTGATTACAGCAGCCGCCTTAAGTTCAGCATTTTTTTGCATAAAATCATTAATATTTCCAAACCACTTGACGTTGAACCCATACAACTTTATATAAAAATGATGAGTATTTCAATGCAAAACTTTTAAGCTACCCAAATATAAGGTATTCCATTAAAAAAAAAGTAAGTTTGATTCGCCACACTTTTTTGAGAGACCCTGTATAATCAAAACTATTTTAGTAATGTGCACCACTTTCGTACCTACAACTTTTATATACACAATATCCATGTAACTTTCACAGTTTTAGAAATATCTTCTACCCCTGCTTTGGTGCCGGACCCTGTATGTATCGTATTCAAACGTATGAATAATATTTTGGGGCACCGTAAGTCTATGTCAAATTCGAGGTTAGCAGATGAAGATATCACGGCCTCCTGGATTAATGCGAGACTGACGTCTCTACGTGGCCCGCCGCATTTTTAGTTCAAGGCGTCTTTTATAGTTTGTAGAGGCGCTACAGTACGTTGCGCTTGTGCGTTTGGTTGCCTTCCAGGAGGTCGTGCCTACGTTACAGATAATTTATTAAAAACCCAACAGATGGCGCCAAAGTACGTCAGAATACCAAAAATTATACAAATGTGGCGGGCCGCGTAGAGACGTCAGTCTCGTACTAATCCACGAGGATGTGGAAGATATAATGAAAACTTCATGGTCGGACACAGAGAGGGCAGCACTATAGCCACAATTATTCGTTGTGAGGTTATGTGAACTGTCATTAGTGTATCTGTAAAGTTTTACGTTAAACCGTTAATTTGAAGCTTTTGTGAAATTTTCTCGAGTAGTGTGCATCAACTTTTACACAAATGAAAAAAATAGAACACCATACACAGCACAAAAAAGGCTTAACACTGAAGCAAATTCATGAAAACATGGCACAAACAGTTTGGGAATATCTTGTCCTTGATGCACAATCGTCAACAAGTGAACAGCCTAATTTAAATGTGAGAGAGAAAGCATTTAAGATAATCCTTGCAACGAAAGGCCTGCAACTGCTACCACTGAAAAAACATCGATTTGATTCATGATTCATGATAGATTGGCAAACTTAGATTCGAGAAATAGCAGAGGCTGTGGGCATCTCCTATGAATGTTTGTTTGTTTGTTAATGGACAAGATCTAGGCATGCAGAGTACCAGGTACCTTAGACACCGACTGCTTTGGTCATATGGTCAAAGTCCTACTTAGGATTTTGCCGAGACTAAGAAGTTTCAACCCTAGCAAGGGGTTTACATGCTACACATCGTAGTAACATGGTACCCACGGCTTTACATCACTTCCGAATGATGGCAATTCTGTAGAGGCTTTCATCTGCATTTTTTATCTTTGACAACCTCACCAGGACCGGGAATTGAACTCGCGACCCTTAGATTAGTAGCCAGGATGCTTACCACTGAGCTACCGACCCCAGCTATGAACGGATTCAAAACATTTTGAACAATGAGCTCGAATGTCAAAACTTGTTCGTTTCCTGACGTTGTTTGACTTGTTGCTCTGTTATGAAACTGATCCTGAAAATGTTGTATAAAAATTTGTTACTATCGATGAGATGTGAAATCACTACTATCAGCCTAAATCAAAGCAGTCAAAAAAGTGGAAGCATAAGGGTTCACCACCTCCTTAAAAAGGTGTTAGCTGGCAAAGTGATAATTTCTGTTTTTGGGACGCGAAGGGAATATTGATAGTGGATGTCCTTCCGAAGAGTCAAACCATAACAGCAAAATCCTACTCTAACCCTCGTCAAAAAATAAAAAGAAATGCTCTGTCTGTACCATCAACACAATGCTTCTAAACATACATCAGGGGAGGACAGCAGGCATCGATGGACCAAGCGTAAAGACTTAAATCGAAGATTATGTTGAAAAATAATGTAAACAAAAATAAATAAATAAAGTCCTTCTGTGTTAGGCCATCAAGTTTTCAGTCCTCATATAATTCACAGTGAGACCTATACAGTGTGTCCAAGATAAGGAGGGCTAATATGGGGATCTAGGTAATTGTAAGAGATATAAATTTGGTTAAATGGGAAGAAAGTTGCACAATAAAAAGACTAACAAAGTGACTCCTAGAAACCATTGATACGATTTTTCGTTTTTGAATTATCTCAGAAAAGCCGAATTTTTGGATTCTCTATTTTTTTCTGGCGTTAATATTAAAGTTAGAGTGAAACTGACAAAACTCTTTATACCAACTTTTTATAAACTCAAATATTACGTCATTTTTTTAAATACGGTCCTGATTTTCTGATGCCAAATTTGTGAAGCCCTTTTTATTCTGAATTCAACAATGTACCACACATTATGGTTTAATTACGTTTCGAGTCTTTGGAGACCACCATCAAGAAATTTTTGGATACGAACCTGTGTCCTAGAGCATTTCATACGTTGTTTTAGCTTTTGAATTAAAAAAAAAAGTAATGAGCCACACTGGATGTTTTTAAACCTTAATAATCACGTTTGGTCTTGGAATACAACAATTTTCAATAGTCAGTAATTAATTTATTGATTATTTTTCTTACTTATAAACAACAATTAAAATTAAAAATAAAAAACATCCAGTGTGGCTCTTTACTCTTTTCTTTAAATTACAAACCCTGAAACAACGTATGAAATGATCTAGAACACAGGTCCGTATTCAAAAATTTCTTGATGGTCAAAAAAGACTCGAAACGTAATTAAACCATAATATGTGGTACATTGTTGAATTCAGAATAAAAAGGGCTTCACAAATTTGGTTTAATCAGTTTCGATCTAATTTTAATATTAACGCCAGAAAAAAATAAAATAGAAAATCCAAAAATTCGGTTTTTTGGAGATAATTCAAAAATGAAAAATCATATCAAGGATTTCTACGCGTCATTTTGTTAGTGCTTTAATTGTACAACTTTCTTCCCATTTAACTAAATTCGTATCTCTTACAATTAACGAAATCCCCATACTGGCCGTCCTGATCTTGGACACGCTGTATAGTAAGAAATGTATAACAAATTTGTTAAATGCCTACTAGTATATAATTTTTTGTATACTAGTCTAGTAGCAACTATCTACCAGCATAGCAACAAGTGCGGTCGATATGTTTTTATGGCCTAGGCCGGTAGCACTTAAGAAAGCCATTGATGATGTCTGGTAGGTATTTTAAAACTAACTCTTACACAATGCATCTAAATTTACTAATATTATTATTGTAAAAATTAAACGTACAATTATTAATAGAATAAGTATTGACAGCTGATGAGTAACTATTATACTACCGGCCGAGTGTCGTAAATAGCTGTTACTTGTTTATCCAAAGAACTTGATTGTCACATTGTGTCTACATTCTGATCACAAACCGTTTGCATTATTAAGTGGGCGGATTAGCTCTTAAAAATTAAATGCAAATATTGTTAAGTACTGACAATTTTTTTAGTACAAAAATGTGTCTACAACAATTGTTTACAAAAGTGTATATAAACAACATTTCTTAAAATTTCATTAAACATTGTATTTATCTGTCCAAGCCAAAGCAAAAAAATGTAAGTACATGTTCTTCATATTTGCATTTAAAAATATTACTAGCGGTTGTAACAACTTTCAACAAATTTTTTCATGCATATTTTTAATGCCTGACACAAGAGTTATCTCTTGACAAAATATGATTTTCTTAATTTTGATTAGATATTTATTCATGTGAATGCCAATATTTGCTTTACAGAAAATTGTTTTTCATTTAAATTATACTCTGCGTACAATATGTCCTTAGATCAAGTTACAAAAAGGTTCGATTGACAAAAAATGTTTTACATCAAACTACAAATTTAGAATTCAACCCCGCTCGATTCGAAACTAATTTTCGGTATATTTTGGACCTTTTAATATTAAAGCAGCCATGACAGCCAATAATAAACAAGTTTACTCAAAATCGATTAATAATAGGTACGTTTCTAACCTTCAAAACAGTAGGAAAGCGAGTCATTGTTTACTTTACTTTCCCAGCTAGCCGTCACTTTCAATGAACTTTTCATATTACTTAGCAACAGCGTCCCAATTTCCTTTGTTAAAGTGACTTATTAAACTGCGATGAAAACTCGTTTGATTTGAAACTTACCTAAGTAAATAAATAATGACAAAAACCGATTGTGAGTAAAATAGTATACATACCACGGTGAAAAGTTTCATTCCTGTCTCGAGATAAAGTTAACCTCTCGACAGTAATGCAACACTTCCCCCCTCGGTATGTAATGTACTATTTTTAACTACCTTCCTTGCAAGTGATCCTTACACTGTCTGATTTGAGGGATGTAGGAAACACTCACAAAAATTGTTACGGTTTCCATGACAAATTACTTACTTCCCTAGAGAAGTAAATTACTTAAAACCCGCATTTACTATAACTGACGAGATGCCGCGTTTGCAATTTGATTAACATGAAGAAAACCATTATCGCTCGTACTATTATCCATTTTTAATCAGAATACAAGCAGAAAGCTCACAAAACAGCACTCGCAATCGTATTCACACATTTTTCACGGTGCGTTTATAACTGTCAAACAAAACGTCACAGCACTGTAACAACGCCCTAAGCTCCGAAATAGGGTACTAGATATAACTTAGCAAATGTAATAATTTAAGCTATTACCATTTATTTTACATAAGAAAATATTCGTAGTGAAAAAAAAGGAACAGATTTTCTTGTTAATGATGACATTATGCTGCATATCGCTACATAAGTATTTTACGTTTTAAAATTACTTAGTAATAAACTCAAATGAACATAATTACAACAAAAATCCTTGTTTAGGTTCACAAGGTGCAAGGCACATAAAGGCAAAAGTTGCTGGGTATTTATCTACAAAGAGGATTTGGTCTAAACAGAAATTTGATGTTATTATCAGCAATTCGAGTAACCGCAAAAGCCTCAACTAATAAATAATATATTAACCTAATGTAAATACCTGCTCAAGATCTGAAATATTTGCAAAATAATGAATAAAGCAACGTTTATTACCAGGACCACCTTACTCATGAATAAAAACTGGCAACCTCAATCGCTACCAGGAATGGTTAAATACTATACACGAAAAAAATTCCAATATTATTAAATGTACATACGTACGACACAATGAAGCCCAATGCCAGCTCTGAAAATATCTATAGGCATTAAACACTTTAATGAATGAAAAATCAGAGCTCAACAGAAAAACTACATATGATGTTAGCAAGTTAATTATTAAAATGTTGGACAGAAAAGTAAAAAAGACCAAAATTTTATAACCGCAAGCCCACCACAGTAAAAACAGAAAAAGTAAGAGATAATTTTAGATAAACCTACCTTTGCAATTGATGTGAATTTAATTGTGGCCCTTCTGGTACACCTAATCTTGACTTGAGTAAAGTAGGAGAAGTGGTTCGAGTTCCAGGTAAGCTACGTTGAGGATATCTAGGTATAGGAGATCCTGGTATTCTAAACTGACTATTGTTAGGACTATCCTGCTTAGGCGTTGATTGGTTTCCTAATCCATTGGGGTTTGGATTCTGTGATTTTCTTTTGGCACGTGGTGTAAGGAATGAAAGCAAAGCATCTGATTTATGGCTAAAATTTTGAAAAATACCTTCCGGTTTTAATGGAGGACTTTTTCGAGGAATTTCAAAATCACTTTTAGACCTTAATACTCCTTGCATTGGTTTAAGATTCGTTTCGTTGTAGCTGCTACGACCAATTGTAATTTGAGTGGTAATACCAGTACTTAAAAGAGAGTCTGAAAGTCTATAATCAGGCATTTCCTTAATGGTCGACATGTTTTTAACACGTGTTTCTACTGTATTGCACGAGCACGATTTCTGAACTTCTGATGAATAAACGCGATTGAAGTTTAAAGCAAATACATCACTGTCTAGAAAACTACAATCCGGAGTTTTATATTCCTCTGTGCTAGAAGAACTAATATTGCTTGTTTGGCTTTGATAACCTTTTGGTGTGTAATACGTATTGGAAGAATTTATATGATTTTCTGTAATTCTATTATTTGTCTGCACCATAATAAAACCTTGTGGAGTACTGTATACCTCCTTATTATGTGATACAGAACAATTTTTAGCATTTTGTACAAAAGGTATTGTAGGAATAGGACTGAGGAACCACTTTGGCTTGTGTAGATCCCTATATAAACAAAAATTAAGTATTGCATGCAACAACATAAAACATTTTGCCCTTCCTCAGAGCAAAAATTTAAAATAAAAACATTAATCTAACTTATTTATGAAGAGACTATAAATATGCCAATATACCAATGTTGTTTAAAAAACCAAAAAAAGAACATCTTAGACAGCAATATTAATAAGAGTGAATTTGAATTTTAATCACATGGAAAACTGAGTTAATACTAAGTACATACAACAAATATCTCATATTTTACCTGATATGTCCAGAATCACCAGAACTGGATTGGCGACTATGCGATTGAATGCTGCTATAACCAGAAGCCTTGGACATTTGACTGGTATTTGAGGAATTACGAGAATGGCCTGGTTCACAAACAACCTCTTCAGTTTCAGGAGCAACAGTAGGGGGATCACTACCATCCGATGTGCTGATAATAGGCATATTATCATTCTGAGACTGCCCAAGTATCAACTCTGAAAAAAGATTATGAAAAATTACCTTTAAATTAGTTAAATTATTACATTTACCTATAAATTGAATTAAAAAACTAAACTATTAATCAAGATTTTGTTGCTTTTACTTTATGCTATATTTATGTTATATAAATATCAAAAAATTTCTACATTTGAAAATATGTACAACTCTGCCCGCAGCGCCACTGGATGGATTGAGTAGCCCAGTGGTGCTGTTCCCGGTCCCAAGCCCGGATAAAGGAGGAGGGCCATCTGTAAACCAGGCCAGCAACCTACTTGCAGATGGGAGACACACAAGCCTTGGAACATGGACAGTCAAAAACGATGACAACCCACGCGAGAAGAAGGAATACGAAATGGAAACAGAAAAATATTCTAAGAATTGGAACATGGAATATTATGTCGTGGACAACAAAGGACCAAGAAATAAAAAACGAACTAAAAACAAACAAAATCGATGTATGTACCTTAGTGAAACGAAAAAGAAAGGAAAAGGGAAAACAGAAATTAACGACTATATCCTCATACACAGTGGAGTATCAAGAGAAAAATGGGGACATTCTGGAGTGGGCATATTGAAGAACAGAAATACATCAGCGATGTAGTATTACAAGTTACACTAAACATAAAGGAAGAAAACATACACATGATAAGCGTATATGCACCACACATCAACAAAAACAGAGAAGAGAGAGAACATTTTTATGAAGAGTTTCAAACGCTGGTTAATATAGTAAGGCCACAGGATAAAGTCATAATCATGCGAGATCTGAATGCCAAAATAGGCAGAGAAATACTTCCCGGCATAACCCAAAGATTCAACGAAGAAGGGGAAAATGATAATGGCAACCTACTGAAATACTTCTGTGCAGTGAACGAGATGAGAATAAGTAATACATTCTTCCACCATGATATGAGTTACAAATACATGTGGTATAACATGAGAGGCCAACAATCGGTCATAGATTATATAATAACGAACAGGGCAATCCACCCAAAGACAATACTGGACGTGAGAACTCTCAATGAAGCCAATGTGGGAAGTGATCGTAAGCTGGTATTAAGTAAACTCCGATTGAATGTGACCAACTATACAAAATTAAAAGCACACTATATTGAAGGAACAGGGAGAAATCAATAAACAAGATTTTATAATGCTGTATTCGGGGGGAAAAAAAACAAGGAAAAAATGGTACTGCTTTTATAGTATCAAAGGAAATGAAGGATAAAATTCTGCAATTTAAACCCATTAACGGACGACTATCTTACTTAAGAATCAAAGGCAAACCAGCAAACATATCTATTATAAATGCATACACACCCACGGAGGAGAAAAGCGATAACGAAAAGATGGCCTTCTATGATGAACTTGACAAGATTAGTGAAGCAATACCAAAGTTTGACACCCTGATCGTATTAGGCGATTTTAATGCCCAGATTGGAAAAGAGAACTGCTTCCATGAGGTAGCAGGTAAACACACATTGCATGATGTAACTAATGATAATGGGACAAAACTATGTCTATGTAACTTTGCAGCCAGAAATAATTTAATAATAAGCAGTACCAAATTCAAGCATAAGACAGCGCACAAAGAAACATAGGTACAACCTGGGGCAAGGAAGGGTAACCAAATTGACCATGTAATGATAATGAAGAAACGAACATCATCAATACGAGACGTAAGAACATTCAGAGGAGCATGCGCAGACTCTGACCACTATCTTGTAATAGCGAAAATCAAACAAAAGATTGCAACACAGAAAGATACAAATAAAAAAGATAAAAAATGGGACATCAAAAACTCAAAGTAGAACACACCAGAGAAAAATATAGAAATACTATAAACACAGAAATAGAGAAAAAACCTAGAAGTAACGACATAGAACACGAGTGGAAAAACTTAAAAGTTGAAATAGAGACTGCGGCGATAAATGTAGTTGGATATAAGAGAATAGTAAGAGAAAAGAATGGTTCAATGAGGAATGCGAAGAAGCGGTTAAACGAAAGAGAGAAGCAAGAGTAAAATGGTTACGAACTACAAACGAAGAAGATATGGAAAATTATAACGAGTTGAAGAAACAAGTAACAAGAATATGTAGAGAAAGAAAGAAAGAATCGATAAATAATGCAATGGAAGAAATTGAAGATAACAGTAGAAACAGCAACTTAAGAAATATGTATAAAAACAAAGAAACAGAAAACGGAGTGCAAAATAAAGACAAAAGGGATAAAAAACGAAGCAGGCAATACAGAATATGACAAGAAGATAAAGAAACCATGGATGGAATACTTCTCAAAATTACTAAATGATGAAAATAGTGATGCACAAATAGAAGAGGGAGTAACGATAGAGGAAGAGGAAACAGTGCTTGAACCATCAGAGGAAGAGTTTAATCAAGCTATTAAAAAAATAAGAAATGGCAAAGCACCAGGAAGCGATAAGATTGAAGGCGAATTGATAAAACTGGGCGGAGAGAAACTACATGAAAGATTATAGAGACTAATAAAGGAGATATGGAGAAGAGAGATAATGCCCGAGGAGTGGAGAAACGGAGTTGTGGTGCCGATACTAAAAAAGGGTGACCCGGAGAAGTGTAGCAACTACAGGGGAATCACGCTGCTAAAGGTAGCATATAAAATACTAACCACACTTATTCAACCGCAATTAGTGGAATATACCGAACTACACACGGGGGACTACCAACATGGATTTCGGCCTGGAAGATCCACAACGGACGCTATACATGTCCTGCAGCAGATTACAGAAAAATGCCATGAATATAATATAGACGCGCACATGCTGTTCATTGACTTCAAACAAGCGTTTGATAAAATTAACAGAAACAGTTTACAGGATACTTAGGCAGATTTGGCCGTTTTGCCTCGTTCTCAAGATACTCAAACAACACGAGCCACCAAAGAGCATGACCATCACGCGGGTTTTTGCTCGACTTCACAAGGTGCAAGGCACATTAAGCCAGAAAATGCTGGCTGTTCATATACAAATACTACGCGGTCTGAGCAGAAATTCCATGCTAAGAAGAATAATTCGAGTAACCGCGAAAACCCTCAAACAGTATATATTGTGGTAATTTTTTTATTTTTTAAGCAAAAATCGACGTTTAAGTGTAGTTTGGTTTATAAGTAATTAAGTTAGTGATTTTATGGATATATTGTGTTATTTGAGACTATCGTGATTCTTGAGTGAGCAGTGTTTAAACTTGATTTAAACACACATAAATTTTATTTTCTAAAATTTACGAAATCCAGTTGCATGTTTTTAAATGCAATTCCCATTTATTAGCAAGAAAAATTTAATGTTGCAATCACCAGCTTTGCCTCATAATTACTAAATTTAATATGTTTAAATTAGATTAAAACTATATATTTCAGTCCAAATTTACGAAACATTATTCATAATTTAAAAGCCAGTGTTATTACGCAATCACACGAGTTAAAGACCAGGAAAATGCAATTCTGCACTCCATGCACAATACCGACCTACAGTAGTAAGTTAGGGGTTTAGGGGTATAGTGGGCGTTCTTAGAGGTAGCACCTCTAGAGTGGTGTCGGTCACTTCTGCTATGCAGTTGGATATCACTTTATTGGTCCTCAAGGCGTCTCCAATCTCTCACCAATGGCTCCAAGTAGCTGTTGTGCACGCAGCGGCCATACCCCGGAAAACTGCTTTGACCGGCAGGCGAAACTTGGTGAGGGGGGGTCTGCAAGTATTACTAACAGACCTAGGGATTAGCGATAGTCTCATCGCAAGTGCACGAAGACTACACGGTGTGAACGGCGGACACAGTCGATAGGCTATATTATTCGGTGAACATGGCGTGTTAGCAAAGCACAAGTCGATTGCTTAGAGGGCACTATTGAGACCAGAAGTAAATAGTGGCCAAAGACTACGTCCTTAGGTTTCTCCAATCGTAGCATTATATGTGTTCCATTGGGTAAAGAACCTTAAGGATTAAAGAGTGAGTTCTGTAACTACGCAATTACCTACTCACTATAATCAATCACGCGTCTTTTGATCATTGTTGCTAGTATTAGGGTTTATGATTTTGGTAAAAGCCCTTCGGCGATAGACAAATGGTGACGGGCAAGGTTTGATGCGACTGCAGCCTAGTCAGATGTCTGCACGAAGGCAGTCATGGGAGAGTGGTCGCTATTTGTATTTACTTGAGGTGGGGATACAATTTCGGCAGCACTCATGATGATAAAGCAGCCCTTTTTAGGGACCCACTGCTTTCCCTAATTCAGGGAGGGGGCTAGAAAAGGTGCCCCAAACATTGGCCTGCCTCACTCAACCAACGAGTGATAACCACGGTCGCTCGTGCATTATTTTTAAACGTGGTCATAAAAATAAAAATAATGATGGAAATATAATTTTAAACCAATGCTCACCTTCAAAGTTAAAAATAGCAGCATGGAATGTTCGCACACTGCAGGACAATACTAGATGTATATGTCCTGAAAGAAAAACTGCAATTGTTGCACGCGAGCTTTTGAGATATAATATTGATATCGCTGCATTAAGTGAATCAAGATTTGCAGAAGAGGGACAACTTGTTGAGGAACAAGCTGGATATACTTTCTACTGGAAGGGTCGCCCAGAAAACAAACCCAGAACAAATGGAGTGTGCCTAGTAATTAAGAACAATATAGCTAGTAACCTTGTTAATCTACCAACTGGAATTTCGGATCGGATTATGACCCTTCGCTTGAAGCTACAGCATAACAGGCACTTAACAATTATATGTGTCTATGCACCTACCATGGATAATGACGAAGGTACCAAGGATGGGTTCTATGAGGAATTGGATAGTATACTGTCTAGAATACACAAAAATGACAAAATAGTACTCCTGGGTGATTTTAATGCCCGAGTAGGAGCTGATTATAACTCATGGCCAGATGTTATCGGCCGACATGGCCTGGGAAAGGAAAACAGCAATGGACTAAGACTTCTCTTACTGTGTTCACAGCATAACCTATGTATAACAAACACATGGTTCCGTCAAAATAACAAATATAAAACAACGTGGATGCATCCTCGTTCCAAACAGTGGCACATGATTGATTATGTACTGGTGCGACGACGGGATATATCTGACGTATATGTAACGAGAGTTAAAAGAGGAGCTTTTTGTTGGACCGATCACAGATTACTCATGTCTGAAATGAAACTTCAAATTGCTAGAGTAAGGAGGCATGTTCAAATAGTACCTAAAAAACTTGACACGGATAAACTAAAATGTCCACAAGTAAAAGATGACTTTCAAGACAAAGTGAGGAATTTGTGTGAAACTCAGACAGAGGAACAAACAACGTTTGAATCAGAATGGACCCGATTCTCTGCGTCACTGTTTGACATTGCGAAGGATACTTTGGGTATCAAGAAGAGAAACTACAAAGACTGGTTTGACGATAACAACGATGAATTAACGGACGCACATACGAGGCATAGGATAGCCCTTAAAAGATGGGAAGAGGACAAGCACTGTCCCAGGCTCAAAAGTGAAAGGGATGCTGCCTACAAGGATCTACGGTCAATAACACGTTCTTTAAAGGATACATGGTGGCAGGAGAGAGCTCGTGAATTACAAACATATGCTGATACACATCAGATGGGGTTGTTTTATGAAAATCTTAGACGGATATACGGCCCAACAAAGAGAAGAACAGTACCTATGATGTCTATAGATGGAGAACGATTAACAGACAAGGTGCAGATACTGCAACGATGGCTTGAGCACTTCAACACACTTCTGAACACAGAAAGTACAGCTGATATGGACTTCATCAACAAGTTACCTGAGAACGAAACTGTTACCTCCCTAGATGAGATGCCAACGATCCAAGAAGTAATAGATGCTATATCTAGCCTAAAGAATGGGAAGGCCCCTGGCGCCAACGGTATACCCCCAGAAGTTTTTAAAGAAGGAGGCTATGCGCTACATAACAAACTTTATAACCTCATCAGCAGGATGTGGACAATTGAGACTGTACCAGATGAATTTAAAGCATCTACCATATGCACATTATATAAGGGAAAAGGCAACGCCTCCAATTGTAACTCATATAGAGGTATATCACTGCTTGATATTGCCAGTAAAATCTTGGCAAAAGTCTTATTAAATAGATTGCAGCCTATTGCAGAGCAGCTTCTACCTGAATCCCAGTATGGTTTCCGTGCCAATAGAGGCACTTGTGACGCAATATTTTCTATAAGACAGCTTCAAGAAAAAAGCTTAGAGCAGTACCAGCCTTTATATATGTGCTTTGTCGACCTAGAAAAGGCGTTCGACAGAGTCCCGAGAAACGCCTTATGGGTGGTGCTAAGAAAAGCTGGTTGCACGCCGAAATTTCTTCATATGATTCAACTGTTACATGAGGGAATGAAGTGCAGAGTACAGGTGGATGGTGTTTTGAGTGAGGAGTTTGACGTTACTGTTGGCGTTAAGCAGGGCTGTGTTTTGGCACCAACTTTATTTGCCCTTTATTTTTGTGCGGTCATGAAACAAGCATTACAGGGAATGTTCGACGCAATTCACATAAAGTACAGATTCCAGGGTGGACTCTTTAACACTTCTAGACTGAAAGCTTTTTCAAAAGTCCAGTTGACAAGAGTACTAGAAATCATGTATGCAGATGATGTATGTTTGGTGGCTAATTCTGTGGAGGCCTTACAGGAAAGTGTCACGAGATTAAATCACGCTTGTCTGAAATTCGGGTTGAAGATTAGCTGCCAGAAGACCGAAGTTATGCATCAGACAGTACGCCATATGTTGGTTGAGGCTGACCATATGGCTATTCAAATTGACGAGACTCCACTTCGTGAAGTTAACAACTTCAGATATTTGGGAAGCACAATCACGTCGGACACCAAAATTGATGCTGAAATAAATACACGTATAGGCCAGGCTGCAACAGCTTTTGGCAGACTATACCAAAAACTATTCAAATCACATGACATTTCAATTCCTACCAAAATTAAAGTATATAAAGCCGCTATTATACCAACGTTACTATATGGCTCAGAAACGTGGTGCGTATACAGATATCAAATACGAAAACTAGACCAATTTCATCTAAAATGCTTACGTTCAATTATGCACATAAGGTGGTCTGATTATGTAAGGAATACGGACGTTCTTAGGCGAAGTGAAACGCCTGGAATTGAATCATTATTAATGCGTAATCAACTTCGTTGGTGTGGCCACGTAATGAGACTGAGTAACGAAAGACTCCCAAAGCAAATTCTATATTCTGAGCTCCTTTATGGCAAGAGAAAGAGTGGAGGTCAAATACTGAGATATAGGGACACAATCAAGAGACATACGAGAAATATTGGATTATCTTGTGATGCTATGGACAACCTGGCTCCAAACCGCACTCTGTGGAAAAATGAAGTTCGCACAAAAGTAGAACAATTCGAGGAACAGCGTCTAAGGGACTTGGATGCAAAGAGAGAATATCAGAAACAAAAGGAACGAACGGTGGCCATTTACATATATAATGAAAATGATGAACTATTATGTGATCTATGTGACAGAACATTTGCCAACAAACTAGGCTTCGCCAGTCATCAACGTGCACATGAACGATCGGTGGAGAGAATGGCGCAACAATGATCGCTGTAGTCGTATCGACAAGGATCTACACACACAGTAGTAAGTTCAACGGGCGACCTTCGCTCTAGCAGGAAATAAAAACTGCACAATTGCTTATCTGCTGTTTTGTAATTTAAACACTCTGTCCTAGTAAACTGTATATATGAACTTTGATATTGTTACTGCGTTAAGCATTTTTAGTTTTGTATAAATACTAGTCTATTTTCATAATAAAAATCAATCTGCATTTAATGTTTGATTCATTCACTACCCTTTCTAAGCCATAATATTTATGGGGCATGAGGCTGTGCTCCAAGGGTGGTTTTTACTGTCGTCCGTTCAAGTACCATTGACTACATTGGTTTAAAACGTAAACACAGTCTTGTTTACGTGCTTGACGGATAGAATCAGCGCAAAGTAACGGAATCCTGAAGCAGCCTCTCAGGCATTTCTGTTCAGCAGTAACTACCATCTGGAAGGTAGAAGTATTTGTTTTAATTTTTTTTAAAATATAATTAAAAATTCTTTATTGCAGTTATCAACGCAGCAAACTGTATTTAAAGAAATAACCTAAGAAGCAAGCTTGGTGCTCCAGATGTGGCTGTCATACTATAGATACCATGAAGTAAGAGGTAAGGAGACCGATCCTCATGTAAGCCGCTCGCCAAAACCTGAGTTGATATTTGCAGCTCTTTAGTAGTACCGCAGTCTGCCACTCGCGGTGCAAATTTGTTTACGTTTTTATTTGCCCCAACGGTCATATGCCACGATCGCGTGACGAATCGAGGACCCGGCGTGGAACACCAGCGCTGCGAGTGGTAGATACTGTACTATTAAAGAGCCGTAAATATCATCGCAGATTCTGTAGCATGGCGATCGGTCTCCTTCCCTCTCACTCCATGATAGATACATAGCCAAGTTTTTGTGTTTGCACGTAGTCTGGATTAATTAAATCACCAGATTCCGCTGGTCTTCCTGGAAATTTCAAATTGATTCCCAATAACCAATAGACATTTTGATAATAAAAATGCCATTACCTGTTAAGAAGTGGTCTGAACAAACTGAAAATCTGCTCTTTGGAGGGCCTTCACCCACAACTCTCTTCTTTTCATGCCCTCAGTAATATCTCTACGTCGCTCACCAGGAAAATATTTCTTTTCCATCTCTGGGTTACTTCTACTTGAACACCCAAACACTGCACAAAATCTTGGCATATTTGTTGGTTTCAAGGTTATGTTTTTATTCACTCTCAAATATATTACTTAACCTACTTTTAGATTAAACTAAATACCCTTTCATTGAACTATGTTTTAAGTCCGTAACTTTTCTCAATTTTCAACTGAAGAGTATTTTAACCCAGAATACGAAAATCTTAACCATTTCTCGATGGTTATTGATACCTACAGCACCACCAAAAGTTGCAATACAAATTCAGTGTTGCCTTTATCTGATTACAAAATTAATAAACTACACTGCTGTATTAAATAAACTCAAGCAGGTGGTGAGCCATCGGACAATTGCCTAAGATCTCGCTCAACACAGCATTTCAGTTCAGTTGTCGCCAGGCAGATATCAAATCAAGGTATATTGTTGAGTGTTTATAGAGTTCCATTTTGGGTAACTATTTTTCTATATGATGTTGACTTTTGATCAAAACTGACATTCCCAGGGCACAGCCTAAAAGATTCAAGTTTGTATCGCATCTGGTTGTTTTTGAAGTGAAGGTTCATTTTGACTTCTGGTAGGATATTTGGTACCTCAGGGATCAGCAATCTTATTGCTGGTACAGGTTCGGCAACCCCGAGGTACCCGAGCAAACTGGAGGCAACTTTCAGTTGATGAATTTAATGGCTCTAGTTGTAACCCTCACCGAAATAACTGCCGGTATAAGCAGTTCCCCTCTTGCACGATCAACAGCTTCGGGTGGAGGAATCGGCGGAGGTAGGGCACTCTTTTGCCCTGAGGTGGAGAAATCGACCTCTAAAGGCGGATGAAATATGTAAATGTTCAACGGCATAAGAATGCAGAAGGCAAGAGGAAACCACTGCATTAAAGGTCCATATGGAGTTCCTTAGTAAAAATCATCATGGCAATGTTCAAAACTAAATATACCGGAGTTATAAGTTCCCCAATCGGATCTCCGGGGGGAACAGTGATGAACAAAGTTGTGACATTATCAAAAAGTAATATAAGAGCTATGAGAATTGCTACCTGGAATACACGAAGCTTATATGCACCAGGAAAATTAGCTAACGTAACAGCAGAAATGAAAACACTAAAGCTGAGTATACTTGGTATCAGTGATGTACAATGGCCAGGTTCTGGAAAATGTATGACTACAAACGGCACGATCTACTATGCAGCAATGATGACACAACCCATAGATACGGTGTTGGCATTATAGTAGAAAAAGAAATGAACAAATCGGTAATAAGTTTTACCCCATATTCCGACAGAATTATAACGATACAACTCGATTCCAAGAACGGAAAAATCAACATTATTCAAGTGTATGCACCGACAGCGGACAAGCAAGAAGATGAAATTGAAGCTTTTTATGAGCAATTAGACTCTGTTCTGAAAGCTACTAAAAAAGAAGACGTCACCATAATTATGGGTGACTTTAATGCTAAAGTTGGCAAGGTCAAAACTGAAGGATGCACAGGAGAATATGGGTTGGGGCAGCGAAACGAGCGAGGAGAACGATTGATAGAATTTTGTCAAAACGAAGAACTAACAATAATGAATACAATGTTTAAATTACCAAATCGTAGGTTGTATACGTGGAGATCTCCGATGGATAACAAGCAAAGAATTGTCCGAAACCAAATAGACTACGTTATAATCAGAAGTAGATTTAAAAATTCTATTACATCGACGAAAACCTATCCCGGAGCTGATATCGGGTTGGATCATAATCCAGTAGTAGCAGTATTAAAAATTAGATTGAAAAAACTAAAACGCAAAGGTAACAGGCAAAAAATAGATGTAAAACAACTAAACGAAAACAGTATATTAAACAATGCACAAGTAAAAGTTAACCACAATCTCAGGAACATCAAAGAAATAAATAGAAATACCGAAAACGTTCATGAGAAATGGAGAAACATAGAAATGGCATTATTAAAAGCCGGAAAAGATACATTATCTCCAAGGAGAGTTAAGAAGAAAGATTGGATGACAGATGAAATTCTCAATTTGATGGAAGAAAGACGAGATTATAAAGCTAGAAACGAAGAAAAGTACAAAGAACTAAATAGAATAATTAAAAGGAGAATTAAAGAAGCCAAAGAAAAATGGTTATTAGAAAACTGCAAAGAAATAGAAGAATACGAAAGTAGATATGATAGCTTCAATATGCATAAAAAGATTAAGGAAATAACAGGTATTAAAAGAGTAAAGCAAGCAAGCTCATTAAAAGATAAAAATGGTAGAATAATTATTGACATAAATGACAAGCTGAAGAGATGGACCGAGTACATAGAAGAACTTTTTAAAGATGACAGACCAGAAATCAAAATGAAAACAGAGGAAACAGGACCGGAAATTTTAAGATGTGAAGTAGAATACGCCATTAAAAGCACAAAGAAGGAAAAGTCTGTAGGACCGGACGAGGTTCCAGTAGAATTGTTAAAACTTATAGATAACGACACAATTGACATAATGGTAAACCTTTTTAACACAATCTATAGAACAAACGTGATTCCAAAACAGTGTCTCTTATCAACTTTTGTTACACTCCCAAAAAAGAACAATGCAAAAGGGTGTTCTGAATATAGGACTATAGCATTGATGAGTCACACGTTAACAGTGTTTCTTAAAATCATCCACAAAAGGATATTTAAAAAACTCGATGAAGACATAAGTGCCACACAACTAGGATTTAGAAATGGACTAGGGACAAGGGAGGCTCTGTTTGGTGTAAGCGTATTGATGCAAAGATGTTTAGATGTAAATCAAGATCTATATGCATGTTTCATCGATTTTGTAAAAGCTTTTGATAGAGTCCGCCATGAAAAGCTATGCGAAATTCTCAAAAGCAAAAACATTGACAGTCAAGATATTAACATAATAACCAAATTGTACTGGAACCAAACAGCGAAAGTAAAGGTTGAAAATGAATTAACCAAAGAAATTGAAATTTGCCGAGGCGTTCGACAAGGTTGTGTTCTTTCTCCACTCCTATTTAATATATATAGCAAAGCCATATGTCAAGAAGCTTTAGTAGAACAAAATGCTGGAATAATTATAAATGGAGAAATCATCAATAATATACGCTACGCTGACGATACACTCTTAGTGACAGATAATTTAAAAGATTTACAGCACCTACTTGAAAACATTAATACCCACAGTAACAACTACGGACTCAGACTAAATCTTAAAAAGACGAAATTAATGGTAGTATCAAAAAACCAAAACATTGACGCCAATTTAACAATTTCTAATATACAAATTGAAAGAGTCGCTTCATACAAATATCTAGAGGCATGGATCACCGAAACTAACGAACAAAATAGAGAAATTAAAGCAAGAATAGAAATAGCGAGACAAGCGTTTGTTAAAATGAAAAGGTTCCTATGTTGTCGAGATATCAACTTAAATCTTAGAATTCGTATGTTACGTTGTTATGTTTTCTCCACGTTATTGTATGGCATGGAAGCAAGGACCTTAAAACAGACAAACATCAAAAACCTTGAAGCCTTCGAAATGTGGTGTTACAGAAGAATGTGGAAAATAGCATGGACAGAAAGAGTGACTAATAGCGAAGTACTGCTGAAAATGGGAAAGGAATGTGAAATAATAAAAACTATAAAAAGGAGAAAATTAGAATATCTGGGTCATATTATGAGGGGAGAAAAATACTTGTTACTGAGGCTTATAATGCAAGGAAAGATCAAAGGAAAAAGAAGTGTAGGTCGAAGAAGGACTTCCTGGCTACGTAATCTACGAGAGTGGTACGGCTGTAGTTCCAACGAGTTATTTAGAGCTGCTGTTAATAAAGTGAAAATTGCAGTGATGATTTCCAACCTCCGATAGGAGACAGAACCGGAAGAAGAAGAAGGATATTTGGAAAAATTCTATCATTCTGCACATATATTTACTGCAACCACACCCCGTACAGCAACGCTCTGAGCCAACGTAGTCCCTACATCTTGAGCGAAACATCTCCACCTAAAAACATCCTGAAGATAACATCCCTTTACATTCGCCTGTATAGAAACGCTAATGTGTTTGCGATCCGCCAGCCATTCTTCAAGATCGGTGAAGCCCGGCGCTCTGTTGCTCAAGCTGCCATTTTGGTTCCGCTACCAACAGCCTTCACACTGACCCTGAGTGATGACATGGATTTTGTATTCAAAACCGCCAGTTAAACTGTTGCATTCTAAGTTACGTTGAATACGAATATTAGTTAACAAATGCATGTTGTGAATTATCCCGATTCATATATGTTGTATTATATTTAATTACGTAGACCAAAGTTTCGTACACATCCTGGTTGAGTTGGCTCACCAAGTTATCAATATTTGTTTCCCGTAAAATTGTACAAAGTAAGTAATTTCTGGGAACTTCGCAAATTCTTGTTGCTGAAGAAAAACTTCTTTCTATTGAGAAGCATCCCAATTCATTCCAGCACATATAATAGGTAGTGTAACAATTATTTGCATTAATTTCGGTAGCTTAAGGTCATTGACTCTTAGAGATGACGAGTATAAGCAAATAAAAAACATAAATAAAGGAAGAGATAAGAATTGGAGACAAATGAGTGAATATATAGAAATAGTTACATGGAACGTACAAGGGTTAAACAGGGAAGGGAAATTAAAACAACTTATTACAGAGACAAAAAAATATAAAATAGATTTACTGGCAGTACAAGAGACAAATATAAAAGGTGTAATAGAAACGAAAATTGAAGGCTATTACTGGTTGAATGGAGGTGGTGAAAAGAACAGATTGGGTACAGGTTTTCTAATAAGTGAGAGACTAAAAAGTATAATAACTGACTACAAAATAATAAGTGACAGGATAAGCTATTTAAGAATAAAAGGAAGGTATAGAAAGTTGAGCATAATAAACGTACATGCACCGACAGAAGATACAGAAGATGAGAAAAAATTGCAGTTTTATGAGAAGTTGGAAGAGATAGTGGAGAAATTACCAAAGTTTGATATGTACATTATATTAGGGGATTGGAACGCAAAAATTGGAAAGGAAGACAGATATAGTTCGATCATAGGAAAAGAAAGCCTGCATGAAGAAACAAACGACAATGGACAAAAACTCATCGATTTTGCAGGTAGAAACAAAATGGTGATAAAAAGTACAATGATGAAACATAAAAATATTCATAAAGTGACATGGATAAGCCCGGATAAGAAGACACAAAATCAAATAGACCACGTCGTTATAGAAACAATTCACAGTAAAAATATAAAGAATGTTAGGTCTTACAGAGGTGCAGTGATAGGCTCGGACCATCTCTTAATAAAAGTCAAACTAAAACAAACCGTACCTAAAATTACAAACAATCATAGAAAAAAGAAACAGAAATGGAACATAGACTGCCTAAGAAACGAACAAATACAAAAAGAATATGCTAGAGAAACCAGAGAACTTGTAGAAAAAGAGGGACAGTACAAAAGTGTGGAGGAGGAATGGAACTTCCTCAAAAGAACACTAGAAAAGAGCATACAAAGATTCGAAGAAGAGAAAAAAGAGAAAAAGAAAGACTGGTTTGATGCAGAATGTGAAGAAGCTGTGAAAGAAAGGAGAAAGGCCTGGCAAAGAGTGTTACAAGATCCAACAAATGCATCCCATGAGAATTACAAACAGACCAGAAACAAGGTACAAAGTCTATGCAGGAAAAAGAAAAGAGAAGAAAGGGAAAAGAAAATAGAATCCTTGGAAGAAACATTCAGAAATAAAAATTCCAGAGCCTTTTATAGAAACCTGAAGGAAAAAATGGGAAGCTGTAGAACACAAACAGTGGGAATGAGGAATGAACAGGGTGAATTATGTATGGATGAAACGATGATATTGGAAATGTGGATAAATCACTACAAGAAATTATTTGTCGACCAGAGTGTACAGCAAAATGGGCAAGATCAAACACAAGAACAAACTACCGCTGAGCCCACATGGAAGGAGTTTACAGAAGTGTTAAAGAATATGAAGAATAACAAAAGCCCGGGTTCAGATAAAATAGCAGTAGAACTGATTAAGCTAGCAGACGAGGAACTAGGGAAAAGACTACATGAAATGATTAAGGAAATATGGAAAAAGAAGAACATGCCGGAAGAATGGTCCACAGCTATAGTATGTCCAATACACAAAAAAGGAAGTAAGCAACAACCAGAGAACTATCGCCCTATTTCATTGCTAAATGTTATGTACAAAATAATGGCATCAATAATAAACAACAGAATCCAAGAAGAGGCTAGAACTAAAATCGGGCAATACCAAGCAGGCTTTAGAAAAGGAAGGTCAGTAATCGATCACATTTTTATACTGAGACAAATCCATGAGAAATGCGAGCGAAAGAATAAACCACTTCATACATTATTTATAGATTTCAAACAAGCTTTCGACAAAATAAAAAGACCACGGATTTACGAGGCTATGCACGAATTAGGATTTAGTAAAGAGCTAATAGCACTGGTAAGAATGACTTTACAAAATACAAAGTTTAAGATCCGATTTCAAGGATGGGAATCGAGAACAGAGGAAAGCAATTTAGGTTTAAAACAAGGAGACCCTTTATCTACAACGCTGTTCAACATAGTGCTGGAAAACGTGCTTAGGAAAGGAGAGCTAAATACAGATAAAAATATACTTAAGGACTCAGTACAATGTTTGGCATATGCAGATGATGTCGTGTTATTTGCGAAAACGAAAGAAGAGCTTAAAATGGTGTTCAAAAAGATAGAGCGACAAGCGTTAAAAGTGGGATTGGAGATAAATGAAGAGAAATCAAAGTATATGATTTTAGGGAATAGGAAGCAGGAGGAAACACAAAATCTCACAGTGAGAGCACTAGATACAAACAAGCAGTACATTCTGAACATAACAAATCAAGTGGTGTATTTGGGGGCGGAGATTACAAGTGAGGGTAATTACAAAAGTGACATACAGAGAAGAATAACAGCGGGATCGAGATGTGTGGGGGCCTTAAAGAACATACTAAATGATAAAAACATATCAAGACGTACAAAAGTGCGTATATACAAAACAGTTATAAGACCCATAGTGACCTTCGCGAGTGAAACGTGGGTGTTAACAGAAGAAATTGGGAGCATGTTAGAAATATGGGAGAGGAAGGTACTAAGGACAATGTTTGGGGGTATTAAAGAAAATGAAGAATGGAGAAGAAGAACGAATAAGGAGCTAGCAGACATATACCAGGAGAAGAGTATCAGAACAGTTGTACAGCAAAATAGGTTAAAATGGCTGGGACATGTAACAAGACTAGAAGATGAAGACCTAACGAAGAAAATGTACAGAATGGAGATAAGTGGAAGAAATAGGAGAGGAAGGCCAAGAAAAACGTGGTGGGAGGGCGTAAGAGAGGACCTACAACACCTCGAGTTAACGATGGAATGGGAAGCAATGGCCAAGAACAGAAAGTTATGGAAAAAGAAGATACAAGCCATAGGCCTATAGGCCTGCAGTGCTGATTTATATATATAAGGTCATTGACTACGGCCAGTAAATATTTTTTCCAGCCAAAAACCCACCCCTCAAAATATTTGTATATTTTTAATTATGTATAGCTTCTGGGCCTTATAGTATGGAAAAGTCCAGGCGATCTACATCTACATACCCAAGAGAATCTCAGAAATTATAACAGACGCTTAATTTGATATTACTGTTATTTTCCAGAAAAAAATTAGTTACTAAATTTTTGTAATTAACCACCTTTTTTCGATTTCTTTAATTTCATTTAATTCCGTTATTACTCGCTTTTAGAAACAATGTAAACAGGAAAAGTATTAGATCATTTTATGCTTAACAAAAGTACTTAATTTAATTTTTTTATTTAGCTTGCTTTTTCAAAGACAATTTTTACAAATGAAAAAGTTATTACAGTTTTTTTCTTTAAGATATTAAAAGTTGACTAAACAATGAAAAACAATTGAAACATGAAAAATGAATGCTAATTATTTTAATAGTTTAACAAGAGTAAAATAATGTTGTTCTCTTTATACGAAACTTCATATAGTTTTAGAAAAATGAGTCTTTAACCAATATTTGTGACTTACCAGAAGAAAGAAGTGCGGGTCGCTTTTTTGGTAAACTTCCGAAACCCGAGCTGGCACTAGCTATTGAACCAGCTAAAGAACTAGCAGAGTAGTCATCCAGTGGCCTAGGTTCAGTAGCGGGATCTTCAGCAGCAACAGGTTTGTGTTTTAATGATGGAGAAGGGCTATAATTAAAATATACATAATCATATGTTCTATTTTAGAATTTCGATTTCAAAAGATGAAATTGGGAATTTAAACACAACCTCGTGTTTTCTGAATACATAAAATGTGAGATACAGCCTAACATACAACGGATGATCAATGTATTCGCAGCTTAACATATAACGAAACAAACAAGACACATGAAACCAAATTTAATTTTTCAACGTAATCACCCTGAAGAGCAATGTAATTTTTCAAACGATGCTCAAGCAAAGATATTTCCTGCAAGCAAAAATTTCCTTCAGTCTGGACCACCACATTGAAGTGCATCTTTACATGGTTCTCTTCCATGCTTAAACTCTGCTGACCACTTTTTGACCTAATCACCCAATGTAAACACCGGTAGATTTCAAGAGACATTCTTTTTACAGAAATATTTAATTACTGCACGAATTTCACCTTTTTCCATTTTACGGTACAGTTGCGGCCAAAAAACAATTGAACAGTTACGTCTATTTTCGCGATTATTCCACCTTTCGTCACTGCATTTATATGCGGCATAACTACTTTGTCGTATTATTTGTAATTTGGAATTGTTTGGCAGATGTCAAATATTCAATGTTACAATATGACATATCAATAAAACAAATTCAAGCAGCTAGAATTAGACAAAAATCTATTATAAGAGTACCTACCTTATATGTGTTGCTTTACTAAACAATTGATAGCACAGAAACCAACAAATGGTAATCATTAAATTTTGATCGGCATTACTAAAAAAGACTGTTGTGTCAAATGCGGTTAACTGTTTTTTAAAATGTCTAAAAGACAGTCCCAGATACATCATGAATATGCCAAGTTCAACCTCCCACACTACTTGTACATACTTGTACTATAACATTTGGGAATACTTGTGATGCAGAGTTGTTTACTACTCATGATGATCCATAGGCTACACAAAATATCCTCAAAACGAAAACCTAACCTCAAATAACAAAAATGTGCTTGATGTTCAGATATAATTTTTTTCTTCGATATTTTCAAAATTTTTAGTTTTAAAACTTTCGTTTGTAGGGAAAGTTCCATGTACAGCCCTTTAAATATTTTCTTAAGTGCATTGCAAAAGCAATCTTATACGTATACACAAGTAACCACGAGTGGTCTAGAAGCTCCAAAACAAGTTGGATTACGAGCAAAAGCAAATATAATTTCCCTTTGCCTCATGTTGTGTTTACCAACAACATATGAGAACTGCCTGAACATGAGTACGAGCATTTAAATAGTGCGAGTCACCCCCTGAGAGACTGCTCGTGAATAACTGTCTAGGACCGGCTTAAGCGTTCTATGTTAAGCCGGGAACACACTGATCACTCCTCGTAATTTGATGAAAATATAAATGCAATGTATCAAGTACCAACAAATTTAAGAGTAATACTATACTATGTATCTGCTACACTACAAACATTTCATAAAAGGATTAAATAATCTTAAAACAAAGATTTTGCTAATTATACATTTCCTGTTTGTACAAGACCAAAAATAAGAAAAGCTTATACAAATTGACATATTCAAAATTTTATTCTAGCGAGAATATAATTCATACGTCACGTGACACCTTTTGCTCCAATTGAAATGGAAGTTTACTTGGTTATAAAGCTATCACAGCGATGATAAATTAATTTTGGTCTGTGGCACGCATTGTTTATAATTTAATGAATTATAAACAATGCTTGCCACATTATATTCTCTTGGAAATATAACACGTGTTATGATTAAACGAGGATATCATTCGTGAAACCGAAGCGCCACATTCAACTCGTCCTTCGGACTCGTTAAATCTGTAGCTGGATTTGATTTATAAATATCATCGATAATAATCATAGCACTTGTTATATTAATACTGAATATACTTACACCTTAAATAAAATGTCTCCTGATAGCATGTTCATTTTTAGAGAAAACCTGAGCATGCTGTTATCCTGACGTCTTCTGTTATCATATCCTTCTAATAAAGCTTTTCTTGAAGTTTCCCCAGCACCGGCAAATTCTGCTAAGTTGAGGTCGACAAAGCCTAGTTTGGTAAACGAGCGTCCTCCTTTACATTCCTTACGTACCGATATTCTTAAGATACAAGGTTCTAATACCCCAGTAGAAGCATTGGCTAGCATTTTGCAGGAAAAAGAAAATCGGGATCCCCATTTCACGGCATGTTCTGCAACTTCCACCCTGAAACATAATTATATTAAATAAGTACAGAGAAAACAGTGGCTTTGCATTAATACATAATTACATAATCACGATCTGAGTAGTATTATTGTTATTGTATAAATAATACCCTGTTTCTCAGTAATAGATAAAGGCAACATAATGAAAACAAAAAATTATTTCAAGAATATATCTGAACTTCCTTCCAAATTAAAAAAAATATAAAAAACTGTTGATACTGAAACATAAATTTAACAGGTTTACAATTAATGAAAGTGAACACCTAATTCAATTGTATATTATAAATAAAATTACATTGAACAATGCTTTTATTCAACTCTCAATAAAAAAACTTTTTGCTTTTTAATACGTCATTGAAAGTTCGATTAAAAAAAAGTATTTTCTCCTTTCTCATTTTCCTTAGATATTGATCGGACATTCAACATACAAGTATTTCCTAACAAACCCTACACCACAATAGTAGTTTTACTTTTTCCCCTCAGGAACTCTTTGCAATATGACACTGGTTTCCTGTATAGAGTTGTGTTGAATGTACATCCTGACCTATATTGTAACTCATTCAAAAATATGCACAATATCTTGAAAACGGAAGGCTTTTTTTTTATATGTTCACATCATATTTTTGTTATTTGAGCAACTCCTTGCATTTATGGACACTATTCTATGAAGTACAATAAGTATGAGCATTACCATATTGTTATATAGGTACTGGATCGTGCAAGTGTATAACGACTTCAGCTAACGAAAACTTGCAAAGGAAATTGAAACTAATCACTGCGAAGCCTAGACAGAAGAAATCAGTTTAAAATCGAGTCGAAGATTTATCAATATCATCCTGATAGGTTATATTGTTTTCCAGTTACCACGTCAAGTCCATCCGGCAGCCTACTTCACCTTTATTAATTTTACAACTTTCCTTTAATGCTAAGGGCGGCCAAGAATATTAACAAATAAAAAAAAGTAGTAGTACAATAAACAAAAAGGTTAAGTACAAACACTAGAAAAGTGTAAACTCAACGGTTCAATACAGAAGTAAAGGAAGTAGTAACAGAAAACTAAAAAGTTAAAGAAACATCTGAAGGTGGTTTTGCCGTAGGTTAGGTTATTTGTGGTTAAGTAAATGATAATGATAACCGATATGGATAACAATAAACCCTAATTTAATTTGAGAACACAAATCAAATAAACCTACACCAATATATATATATATGTAGCAATGGTACAATTATACATAAAGTACGTAAATACAACGGTTTACACGTAAAATGCGAAACTGTAGGTAAACTGGTGTAAAGAATGCTTAACAGTGTCAATAAACCCTGAATCTGATCAAGTTTCTTCAGAATACTCAAAGTACGTAAACTGGATACGCAATGCCTGCTGGCACTTCGTCGTCTCGTTTTATATACCCTTATTTAAGAACGTTTAGTATTATTATTCGTTTATTATCTCTGACTACTGAACGAATGGCTCGTACTATTCGGGCTTACACTGCCCTATTTTTCACGAAGTAGACAGATCGAGCCTCGGAATTCGAGTTTATTGCTTTCCTCCTGGCCGGTTGCGTCAATCATTTATGGAACGCCTTGAACAGCGGATGGCTATTATAGAATGCAGGCCGAGTCCGACAATTTGGTTTTATTATTCCGAAAAGGGCTTCTGCAGCTGTGTGATAGCGTCATCGAACAGATTTTGTTGCATATCCTTTTGTTAACCAGAAAGGGTTGAATACACACCCGCTGAGCGGAATCCCCGGCATCTGTTTTTTTTTCTACTTTCTTCTGGACAGCGTATTTCAAATGAACCCTTTTTGAAATTGCAGACGAGAGGTGCATGTGCTGGCACATAATTTAGACCTTGACGGTTTTCGATAATGCGCTGCATATCGCGTCGCCATTTCACTTGGGCACTCACTAATAATGCGCGCATCTGTAGCACGGAGTTTCACTTTTACTAGTGTAGTTTGTACTATTTCCGCGGAGAATTCATAAATGCGCGTATGTTGTAAAGTTCGCTGTGCTCCGCCACAGATCCTCACAATTGTAGATTAAGTCTAAACACAACTACATTCAATCACATAATTAAAAATATAATCGTATTGCATATATCAAAACCATTCCTAAATCAGGCTTATACATATACATAAGTAATACAGAGACATCCAAAAACGATTAAAGACCACGTGAACATGTAATATAGGTAGCCCACGTTTACAAAATTTAAATTTGACACTAGCAGTGGCGTGCCACATATTGAAGAATTAACGTAATATAGAAAGCTATTTGCCGAAACAATCTAAAGGTATGTAACTTAGTTCTGAATAGAACTGTTGTTGATGCAAAGAAATAAAGTGTCGTACATCCGAAAATTAGCACAATGTTAAAATTCAAAACTAATGTCTATCCGGTGAGACTTTGCAGTGGTGGGCGAGACCTAGAGAGGCGAGCGTCGCTAGGTATAAATCTCAACAATGGTATATTGTGGGTTGCTTGCTACTAGGCGTAATAAATGTGAACAGTTAGGCAAGTGATCGCAACAGCAGTTTGCCTGGTATACATCGCCGACTAAACCAATCAAGAACGGACATTTGGTTCCATATCCTGGTTGTCGCTGCAAAGTGCCGCCAGATAAACTTTACACTACGAACGACGACGCCCAAAAATTTCAAATCGATGCTTGCAGGCAATATTAGAACATTAAATTCCCACAAGTTACTGGTCACGTGGTCTTCAATTCTTTCCGATTAAACTGCACAAAAAGATGAAAAAATGGAACAGCCTCGTATGTAAGATGTGGGACGACCAAAGAGTAAAAATATACCAAAACCAAATGGAAAAAGATTATCATGATATTTGCCCAAGGGTGTTTTGCAGAGTAAGTGTCCATAAAATAAACACGAATATTGTAAGAAGAAAAACGACAAATACTTAATTTTTTTCTAGTCACTCCATAAATCTAAGTGGCCGATGAGCAACATTTAAAAATTTAAATCCACTCTTGCCTATTTACTCGTTATAAAAATAACAGAAAATATTAAAAATACAATCTTTGATAAGTTAATAAAGCATATATCTGAAATTCAAAAGTAGAACTTAACATATACTGCTGTATAAATTAAGCATTTACATCACTATATATTAAAAATAAATTTCTCTTCATCGCTATGATTCACCTACAACGAAGACGTACCGTAATAGTCTTCCCATACACGTGAGTGTAACAGCTCTATAAATACCTTATTTCCTGCAACATTGGACTTTCCCATAACATTGTGCTTTAAAAATCAACAATATACCGACATATGTACAACTGCGGTAAATTACGATAATTTTAGTTGCTTCAGGAATATTCAACACATACGAGAAAATATAAATTTATGTAGTGACATTAACGTAGTAACATTAAAACAGTAGAATTTATTTTTATTATTGCGGTTCATACTACGAACGCGTGTCTAATTTAATTAACACAAGTAAGTTTATCTAGGCATTTATCTGTAAAAGTTACCGTATTTGTATTTACGTTTTCATAAACGTTTCCTTTCGATATAGTTAAAACACGACGATGACTACGACGACTGATTTGTCTTGTCACTATTAGCTTAGCCCACGTTCCAATTTCTGTTTGTATGCAACTTTGGCGACGTTTCAAAAACTGTCATAAAATTTTAGTGGCATCGAACCTATCGTATTTTACGGATAATAAAATTAAAAACTTAAAGGAACTAAAGTACGCCCCACATTTTGTATGAAGCACAACGGAAAATTAAACAAAATGTCCTATTTATAGCAGATGTGGAAAAGACATGGACCATCAATGAAATAAACTGCTCAACTACAGATCTAAAGAGTAGCTTCAGAATGTGTAGTTCAAAACGTGACCACCGAACTTCTGTAGATGGCGCCAAGTGGACAAGCCGCCACTGTGCTACAATGCTTGGAAATTTTGCAAAGTGGAAAATCGGCACCTTTCGCCAAAACCAAATAGCGCATGAAGGTGCTCGGGACCTTAGCAACAACTTTGCCCCCTTTCAAAATTTCGATATCTGTAGCCGTTCGAAAGTTACAGGCGATCCAGACGGACGGACGGACGGACAAAACGTTCGCATAAGTACGCTGAAGCTACTAATAACATGGATATACAGTTCACATTAACCATTTCGGCTGTACATGAAATGGTTTAACTAAGTTCTAGGCTATGGATGAACATCACATAATTATAAATCTATACACATTACAAATTATCACTGCGTCGTGACAGAAACTGTATAACAATGTCATGCTGATTAAGGGGGATCTTAGGGGTATTTACATACCTCGAAACATTCAATTTTTATCAGATTTTTTGTCTAATTCTGGGAATGAAACATCTGAATTACAATACAGTATTGATAACCAGCCAAAATAACTTATGAAAATTATCTCATTAACTGCATATTTATTACTACACAAGATTATAAACAAACGACATTTTAAATGCAAATTGTAAGTCTGAAGAAGATGGAAAGACGATTTCAAGTAAACCCAATCGCATATAAAAAGCAAGAAATATTAAAAAGGTCACTTGGAACTTTTAGCAAAGTAATTTTCAAGAAATACGATCCTGACATGTTTAGCAAACGACCTACGCCGCACTGAAATATTACATCGCAGTTTTTTAGTTGTTGCCAAAAATTTAATAACAGGGTGTAAAAACAGTCTGGAATATAGCAAATATTTCAAAAACTACTGGAGATGAGTTTTTCAAAATTGCCAGACTTATATAGGTAAAAACGGCGCATCTAAGAAGGACAAAACCGTTTCTGTAATTGTACAGGGTTAGTTAGAAAAAAATACCAACTTTTGTATTTTAAATTGAACACCCTGTATATTACCGAGGAATCAAATAGTCCTTCAAAAGACAAATTCAACGATATAGGGTTTGACGGATTTATCTGTCAAAATCTGGTTTCAACAAGATGGCGCCCCCGCTCATTTTGGTTTACAGGTGCGCCAATTTTTGAACCAAATGTTCCCAAATCAGTGGATAGGGAGAAGAGGCGAAATTGAGTGGCCTGCTAGATCCCCTGAACATCTTATAAAGTAATTCGTATCAAATCTTCATGTATTTCCTATTTACACCGTGTTCTTGTTAATTTATTTCAAATTAGTTTTTTTTAAGTCTTTTTAAGCAATAACTCCGTCAAACCCTATATCGTTGAATTTGTCTTTTGAAGGACTATTTGATTCCTCGGTAATATACAGGGTGTCCAATTTAAAATACAAAAGTTGGCATTTTTTCTGACTAACCCTGTAAGTCACAGAAACGGTTTTGTCCTTCCTAGATGCGCCGTTTTTAACTATATAAGTGTGGCAATTTTGAAAAATTCATCTCCGGTTTTTTTGAAATATTTGCTATATTCCAAACTTTTTTTACACCCTGTATATTAATAAAGTATAGTAAATCAAGCATTAATCATAACTTACCATAATATTTAACAACTATTTTTAAAATGGCGAAGTCTAGGCGACTTACCGAGCTATTAATGATCTATCTAAAATCATTTGAGTGTACATCAAAATGATAATAGTAGTTTACGATAAAAGTACGTAAAGCTAGTTAAAACGCGAGTGAGCGATCGTGTCAAAATGGCAACTTCTTGCACAGCTTCTAGTGTCAAAAGTTTGTAGCGCTGTTAATATTAGCGCCCGATTTCGTTTTTACGCACGTTGCCATTGATAGCGTGATTTATTACTATATTAAAACACACTTTTCCGTAAATTAAATGTCAACATAACCTAGTATATCTAAGACAATGTGATGAAAAAGTGTCACCGAACTAAGTTTTTGTATTTGTTACGATCGTAGAAAAAATTGCGTATAATACACGTGTATAAGTGTCATTAAAGCACTAGCGACGTTAATGCACTCCGCTTCGTGTCGTCCTCTTAAACTCGTCGCACGTGCATTAAAGGCGTAGTACTTATACACTAGTATCTTAATATACTATTACTAGTCACGTCGTCAGTAGCAACGTGTTTTAAAATTTTTTACAACGCAAAATTACGACCTTTTGCTAGTAAACCTAATTTACATTTATATATTTTTTATATTTACCGTGTTTTCTAGATTCTATCGTAGATAAAATATTGTACGATACACATGCGTAAAGCATCTTTAGTCACTCGCGTTTTAGCTCTGCCCCTCGTGACTAAAGACTGGCTTTACGTATTTGTATCGTAAATTACTATAAATGTAAGTTAGGTTAAAAATGTTAAAACACGTTGCTACTGACGACGTGAACTAATGAAAACATGTTAATAAACATTCGTTTACCAAACTTAAAACTGCAAACTAAAAGTAAATTTTACAGACCGTCGTAAATAAAACACTTTAAAGCAATCTTATCATTGTTATATTATTTCCAAAATATATAACGTTCAAAAAAAGCATTTACTTTAATATTTTACCTATTTTGTAGACAAAAAAAATATTAAATATACAAGGAGATATGTTTGGTATTTAGCTTTTAATCATATTAGTTTAGTTTATTTCATTAGTACTTCTTAATACAAGTAAATAGCTGTACATAAATTTAGTGTAGTTTGTAATTCTACTTAGCGGTAAGTTTACCCACTATTGGTGGAACGTCGAGTTATGGAGCTGGCTGTCCCATCTCCTGCCACCCCTAAGTGTTGGGTCGGTGGCCCACATCGTAAAGAGACGAACTTAAGACGAATTGGTGAACGATCAGTCAACTGATCCCGTTTTTTCGTTGTTTTGTGTAATCGCTCGTGTTTGTCGTTTTGTACTCCTGGAGTCACGGGTCAATCGACGTGCCACCCCACCTGTGAGCCCTCCTGTATGTCCCTCAAGGTAAGTTCCTATACGAACTTCTACTTTGCGTGGGTATTATCGAGTCTTACGCTCTCCGTTTAGGTAGAATTAATTTAGTTATTAATTGCCCTGGAGACAGATACATGATAATTTGTTTAATTGTTCACATGTATACATCAGAAACTAGGCGTCCCGTTAATTGGACGCGGTCAATTGGACGCCCGACAATTGGACGCGGCGACATTTAGACGCGCCGACAATTTGACGAGATTACAATTGGACGTGTTTGTAATTAACACAAGCATTTAAAATCAATATGTTATATATTTTTAACAAAATAAAGATTTTCTGCATAGTGATATACTGTAACTAGTACTTTCATCGACAAGGACTTCAGAAATTACAACTGTCAAATTGACAATTCACAATTTCAATTAAGTAGCTACAAAAAGTATTACTTTCTCTACGTTTATTCGTAAGTACTTGACGATTTTAATTAAAAAAGAAAACTTTCATGATCACTATGAAAAAATACATTTTTTTAGTTCATGAGAGCAAAATGCAGTTTATTATACGCGTAGTTACTATAAAATTACAAAATAAGTAACATATTGTAAGCAATTAATTAGAAAATGTTTATAAATAGTACTACAAAGTTACAGTTACAGGGGTATAATAATAGTATATTATTATACGAGCGATTATTACAGCCATTATTCACGAAGATGACATTTGCGCCACGCGCCTTCGGCTTGTGACGCAAGTCATCTGAGTGAATAATGGCCATAATCGCGAATATAATACGATATTTTATCTACTCCTATGCAATAGGAGCCTTGTGTTCATATTTCAGAATTATGTCATTTGTGACAGCTGTTAACTTCAAAAGTCATTTAATAATCAGAATGAATTTTGTGATTGGCTACAACCTATTGAATAATGAAAATATAATTTTCTGATTGGTTGCAATTTGCAAACTATTGAATAATGAAAATAGAATTTTATGATTGGCTGCAAACCGTGAATTATGAATCATAATTCATGGCCATTGTGCTGTAGGAGTAAATAAACAAACATAACGAATCACAAGCGTCTTCAGAAATTATTCAATTCATACTTGCAGTTGGAAATTATGTTCAATCCCCGCAGTTAATCCAATGTTGGTGTACTGCCATTTTTCAATATCTTATATAAATGATAATTTAAAATAAAGTGGCCAATGAAATGCTTACATTTCTGTGCAATCAACTAATAACCAACTTTCATTATTCCTAATTTCGGCAATATTAACGTCAAATGAAAAGCAGCAGAAGAGCATTGCAGCGACCATATTTCTGCTCGACTTCACAAGGTGCAAGGCACATTAAGCCACAAACTGCTGGGTGTTCATATACAAATACTACGCGGTCTAAGCCGAAATTCCATGTTAAGAATAATAAATCGGTAAACTATCTTTTAGTTCAGCAGTAGCGTGCGTATGCGTCCCCTTTGCACGATTGAATTAGAATATTTCAGTTTCAATAAATTTTTTGAATTCCATGATTAAAATTCTACAAAAACTGCGTTTTGGTTTTTTTTTGTTAAAATGCGCAGTTTTGGTGTAAAAATGAGAAAAATGAAACTAGGTGCTGTCAATTTCTTTTAATTAAAATATCAATACATCCCAATTAAGCGAAAACATAAATAAAAAAAACTGTTGGAAATGACCACCTTCCGAAATGATACTGAGGCCTGCTCTTCGTCTCATTGAATTACGTACACGCTAAAAACACCTGGTATAATAAAAAAAAATTGGCAGCACCTGGTATAATTTTTCTAATTTAAAAAAAGACACACTAACAAAAAACCCAAGAGGCATTTTTTGTCGAGTTAGAATCAAGGAATTCAAAAACTTTTATCAAAACTGAAAAGTCAGAAGCGTCCACGTGGAGTCTCCTTTTCCAATAGCGCAAAGGGGTTTATCGAAACAAGAAATTATTCTGGGCGCCGCGCCGCTTGTAGACACAACAAATTTGCTATTAATATTCCAACTCGTTTTCAAAAATTAACTAAATTTACCATTTTTTCTCTCAATTCAACACCCTGTATTTCGAAAATGGAGAGCTTGCGAACACCGTTGATAGAAACGTTTTGTCTTAAAATGAGCCAAAGAACATACCAGTCAATTTTCTATCCGTACTTAGGAAATACACTGTATATGACAAAACTACTTACTAGATAGCTTATTATTTTCTATGGATGGAAATTGGGCGCGTCAGATTACCGCGCCCAATTGATGCACGTCCAATTTACCGCGTCCAATTGATGTATAACCCAGAAACTACAGCAGATAAGCAAGAGTTAAATGGGGAAGTGCAGTTTTAACTATAGTATCATTTTCTAAAAAGTTTAGGAGTTACTATATTTTTTTTAAATTTCTTTATTTAACTTAGAAAGTAAAAGTAAAAAATAAAAAAGTAAAAAAGTAAAAAATGTTAGTTAATAAAACGACTATATTTTTCTTTGCATGTACGAGGGGGGTTTTTTATATTTGCGGAATGGCTAGGTTGGCTGTGGAAAAACAAGCATTTCATTTTTTACTAACAATTGTCAATACTTTCTGGGTAGAAATGTCAAATTTCACACCGATATTTATGGTAGTGGTTCCGCTGTAGTTACAAGATTTAAGTTAATACATGAAATTCTTTGAAAAATGTCGAATATCGAGTTTCGTGCGGTTATTAAATTTCTTACAAAGCAGGGTAAAAATGTAGACATTATTTTGAACGAAATGAGGGCTGTTTACGAAGATACCTGCCCTGGTAAAACTATGATTTATAAGTGGTCATGCTTATTTAAACAAGGTAGGGAATCGTTAGAAGACGATGAACGCCCTGGAAGACCAAGTGACGTGACGACACACGAAATGGTGTTGATAGTTAAACTTGCCGTTATGGAAAATGGTCGACTAAAACTGAAGGAGATCGCAAAAATGTTCAAAATTTCCGAAACAACTGCCTTCAAAATTCTTCATAAACACCTTGGAATGTCAAAGGTCAGCGCGCGGTGGGTCCCCCGAAACCTTACACCTCATCAAAAACAGTACCGCGTTGATTGTTGTAAGCAATTTTTAGAGCTCTGTGAGGACAATCAGGCAGATGTTATCGACAGGATTGTGACTGGAGATGACACATGGGTTCATTTTTATGATCCTGAATCAAAAGAAGAGTCGAAGCAGTGGCATGTGAAGGGTGAACCAGCCCCAAAGAAATTCAAAGTCCAGCAATCGGCTGGAAAAGTGATGGCGACTATTTTCTGGGACTCTCAAGGAATTCTGCTTGTAGATTACAAGTCTAAGGTAGAGACTATTACAGGAGCGCACTACGCAAACATTCTGACTCGTTTGCGACAGGCCTTAAAGAAAAACGGCGAGGAAAGTTGGCAAAAGGTGTTCTGTTACTCCACGATAATGCCCCTGTTCACAAGGCTCGCGTTGCCGTAGCTGCTGTGGCGTCGTGCGGCTTTGAAGAAATTAATCATCCACCATACAGTCCGGACCTGGCTCCTAGTGACTATTTTTTGTTTCCCAACCTGAAAAAGGACCTTCGTGGATGGCGTTTTAAGGACGAAATGTCATTGCAAGCTGCCGTAAATGAACATTTTGAGAGCAAATCAGAAAATTATTTTTTTTAAAGTTTACAAAAAATAATACAGCGATGTAATAAATGTGTCACTGTTCGAGGAGATTACATTGAAAAATAAAAAATTAAAATTAAGAAATATGCTTCTCTTTATACTCCATTCTGCGAATATAAAAAACACCCCTCGTATCTTTCTAATTTCTAAAATTTTTAGTTAATTAAATGGCACCCATGGTATTGTTACATGTGCTATACTGTTCAATTAGTAATAACGTGCTATAAAGTTTTTATATAATCAAATTCGTACAAATAAAGAAATTATAACGGTTTTACTTTATTATAATATTAAAAGTTAAGTAAACCCATGGAAAACAACTAAAGCTCAAGCAAATGCTAATCGCAAACCAATTATGACGTATACTTGCATGTTATCGAGAATTTAACAGTGAGGCTACGCATGGTCATTTGTTAATTCAATGCAATAAAAATTGTACAGACACTGGATTTCAATTACACTTTAATCCTACTACGCTGGTTTTGCCGATATTAAATGACTATGGCGCAAGTGAAACTTGTTGAAACACTAGAAGGCTGTTGATAGGCTGATACGAAGTAACAAGTATAAATATTTTTTTTTAAATTTATATACTTACAAGTTTAAAAATTATTTGAGTCATTTTCGTAGATAGTTCTAATTAATTAGTAGATTATTGTAATTCTTGAAGTTGCTGACTAGCGATTCTAACGTGTACAGGTCACAGAAAGTAGATTGGGTGTCAAGTTAGGTCATGAAAGGCGCTGTGATCATATTTGATGAATTGGCAATATGTGGAAAGTTGTCAAAAACATACAAAGTTAGGTTATATTTTAAATGACAAGTAAACAGTAACGGTGGGTAGAGGGATTTCGTTTGCGCAGTGACTAACGTCATATGACAGATTCTTTGTGTTTTAAAGTGTGGGTATTGCTGTTGCTGGGATAGAAGGTTTAGCAGAGCCTGATTGTTCAACGTACATCATTATTTCCGCAAATCCTATTAACATTCAAGAACTGATAATATACCATACCGCAATGTTGCGTACGCCTCTGATTTATTGTGTCATTTAGCTTTTAAATAAGGTTAACAATTTAATGTCAATATGATAGATGTAAAAATTTTACCAATACGAAATTTGAAAATTACTAGATTTTAACATTAGTTCCGATTTTCACCGCGTCCCAATCTACTTTCTGTAACCTGTAGGTCGTATTATCCTAAAATGATAAATTTCAAGTGGTTTTACATAGGTTATAGCAAGCTTTTAATATTCTACAATAAACAACTCTAAGATCAAGTGATACCATAATCTGCAGGTATAAAATAGTCATGTTTATAGTAAATAAATTTACTTAAATCTACAAAGTTGTTCTAAATTTTCATATTAGCACTAGTGTCGATATGTAATCTCCTATTGCAACTATTGCGAATAAATAGATCATTTTGACGTTGAAAACGACAACAAAATGTTATTATATTAGGTCAAAATTACAGAAATGTGTTTTTAACAGTAACACGGTTACCAACAATTATTAGCAACAGAATTATCAACAATAATAATTATTTATTTCCCTTGATACATAAATGACTATAGCAGTATTATTGATTTACGATTTTTCTTTGAAAAGATGACTTTCATGAACAGGATCTCTATGCAAAATAGTACATTATACATATACCAACGAACTAAAGTGTGCCATTTAATCGCCAGGATTAAGTTTATTCTCGAGACGAAGTCGTGGGACTAATCATACGTAGGATTAAATAGCACCTTAGTCTTGAGGTATATAAGGTATTTTTTGCACTCCCAAGTCACAGATTTCGAATTAAATTTAATTTTAGCAATGTCACCGTCAAAATTAAAGTAGTATTTTCTGGCGGTGACAAAACATACTTAGCAATTTAATAATTCCCACGGTGAAAATTATTTAATTTTACTTTCTCTCCCGTGGCAGAAAAAGTGGCACTTTTGTACTTTTCTGAGAGAGCAATGAAGGGCTTTAGATGTAGATATTATCAAATATGTATTTTCCAACTCCGGTGCAGAAAGTATTCACTTTCAGCATTCAAATTTGTACGGAAAGTGACCACTTTCTGCACTCTAATAATCATACTATGATTGATGGCTAAGGTTGACTAGTGTAATTTTTTTACAAATGTCAAATTGAGAAACTAAATTTCTTCCAGAATGCGAAACCGTCATATGAAAATTAGTATATTATGATACCAGGGTATAAGTAAGCCTTTATATCACGTACAAGTTTAAGAGCACTACGCGCAGCGGAGTGCTTTTAACGTCGCTAGTGCTTTAATGACACTCTAACGTGTGTAATAGTTATTTATGTACCAAGGGCATTACGAAGATGTTTATACCTTTTTGAGGGCGACAAGTTTAGAAGCCTGGGGGCTTCTGGCCCGAGGATTTATAAGTCACCCGAGGGCTATGAACATCAAGTAGCCCGTGGTGCAAACGTTTTATTTTCCACTTTAAATACGCAAATAACTTGAAAACCTTGCAGAGCAGTACATAACGCCCTAGGGCTTCAGATGCTTTATATATTTGGTATCACAGATATAAGCAACCAGTAAAAAATGAATCTTAGTTGGGTGACACTTTTTCCGTCACCTTGTGTTAGACATTTTAGGTTATGTTGACATTCAAATTTACGACAAAGCCTGTTTTAATATAGTATTAAAACACGTCACCAATAGCAAAGTGCGAAAAAGACGCTAACATTAAAATAAGAATAATCGTCACTTTTGACACTAGAAACTGTGGAAACAGTTGTCATTTTGACACGATCGTAGAAAAATACTATTTAACACGAGTGCAGAAATGGCCATTGTAAAATTCAAGTAACTTTGCAGGCGTTTCAACTTTTATACTGATTTTACAAGCCCTTTCCGCACTGGTAGTACAATATACTAATTTCCTCAACATTTGTAATTTTTTTTTCATTTCGTATCTAGTTACGAAATATGTGACGTTTCGAAACTTCAGTAAATTTCAAAGTGACACTTTGTATGTCAAAATTGGAAAAATGGATTTTACACACCACTTTTTTACAACTTTCTTCCTGGAGATCTTTGTTGTTGCCTCTACCTTCTTGTGCTTCCAAAAACGTTCATTTCTTCCCATCCTATCGAAATAGTATGCACTGTCTATGTGACTCCCGATTGCACGCAATTTTTAGTGGTGGATGCACTCCAAACAGGGAAAATCTAAGATCAGACCTCAAATTAGGAGCTTTGTAGGTAAAAATTGTGAACGTCAATTCGGCCTGTCGACGTCGATGCATTACAAAGCAGCTAAAGCTGCCCGTCGAGATGGTTAGGTTATTTGCAGTCATTGTTATTGTTGTAATAATCTATACCGACAATAGATTACAAAAACAATGCGTTAACGTCAAGTCAATGACAATCACGCTTTGGAATGCATCTAATGCTAGAAATTGCGTGCACTCTGGAGTGTATATAGACACAGCGAATAGTACATTACATAACAAGTCAGGAAAGTGATGCTTTACAGGAAGAGGCGGCTATTTAAAATACGAGGCCATTAGGCTGCCTGACGTAGTGTGTATACCATATTTTCTAAAACCATTTACATTTCAGTAAAAAATCAGTAATCACTAATAATTCAAAAAAAAAATTTTTAAGTCATGTTGACGAACTAATAATTTTGCCTATATTAATATTGCTGATAAAAGTAAATAAAGAGTTTATTTAATTGTATTTCCATTTTGAAACCGTAATCTTGTTTATTAGCCCTCGGGCGTAATATGGCTTTTATGGCCTGAGGGCCTGTGAAGTTGCTAGTCGCGTCACGCTTTAAATATTTCCTCCTGCTATAACCTATTGATTATGTCATTTAAAGTTAAATAACTATTTATTTGAGTCAGGTCGAGTAATTTCATAACTGTTTTCGTAAAGATCTAGTTTTCATACTAAAATGAGTTCGAAAAGCCTACTTTAAATAACTGTTTTAGAAAATAGTATATTACGTTACAAGATCGTTAAGCGAATTAGAATAGGCCGAGAAAAAGTTAAATATACGAGACCCGAAAAGCCAAGTTTTTCTAATTTTTTTGAGGCCTTGTTCTAATACGGTACTTAACGACAGTGTCCTATATTTTTTTAGCACTATCAACATATAAAAATAAAAATACCGTTGAATACTACAAAAATATTGTTTGCCTAAATAAAGTGCGTATCCAAATACAAAATAATTTTCTGTAACAGTTCTAGTACCATTATATTCATAACGGCCCTGTTATTTTGTTATTGTCATACCAACAAAAATGTGTTGGTAACGCAAAAAGTTTACTGAAAGTCCAATTTACAAAATGTAATCATCAACGTATGCACTAGCTTGAGGCTTAAACATACAATGGATTTTATTTATTTTCACATAACATCAAGTTACCTTCAAATTATATTTACGTAAATAAAATTAATAAGATGTCGCGGTAAAGTGATTCAAAACAAGTTTTTCTTCGTATGACAAAATCAATGAAAACATTGTTTTCCACAATAAAAATAGTATACGAATATTTTCCACCAATTCATTTCAACAAAATGTGGATTAGAAATCCATTCAGACACATATTTAAGAACGTCTCCCACTTAATGTTCAGTTACGTTGTCAAGGTCATTAAAATTTATGGAAGAATGCACTCCGATTTTTAATGCATTTTATTACAAGTATGAAATGGATTCCCTACTTCGGTTTTCCTAAAAAAAAAAAGCATTTAACGATTATAGCAACAGAGTGGATTCCAAGCCAGATTTGAGGCTAAAATTAACTTCTTTTCCTTCTGACATACAGGAGTGTCGGTTATTTTTTCGCTTGGTTTTTAATAATACACGTCATACTGATCAAAAAACATATGAACTTACATATTTTTCCATTCTTTAACAAGTTACAGCAATTTAGAAACACAATGTTTTTTTCTGTTTACGTAAGATCTGACAACAATTATAACAGATATTGTGTTGCCATTTAGTATAATAATGATGGAATTACTCAAATACACCTTTAATCGGACTGTGGAAGGCCAGTTTACATGAGAGCGGAACAAACCTATAAAATTTAAACAGTGGAGATCATCATGATGAAGTACAATTGTTCTTCTTTAGTGCTACAACCCTTTAAAGAGGTTTCGCTCGCTCCACAACACTTTGCCACTCCTAGGCATTTTAAATCTTCCTTCACATCATCTCCCCATCTTTTCCTGGGACGTCCTCTCAGTCGCCTTCCCTCTGGTTTTCTTTCATATGCCATTTTAGGTGCTCTTCCTTGTTGCATCCTATGTACGTGGCCTAACCATGCCAGATGATGGCTTTCGATAACTGCTATGACGTCCGGTTGATTGTATAGCTCTTTTAATTCTTCATTTCTTCTTATTCTCCACTCTTCTCCTTCCTTAATTGTACCAACCACGTTCCTTAGAACCTTCCTCTCAAAAATTTGTAATCTATTCTTGTCATTTGCTGTTAGACACCATGTTCGGATGCGTATGTTACCGTAGGCCTTAAAAACGTTTTATAGATTTTTAATTTCCTTGAGATGCTACGGGACTTGAAAATATTTTGTAGGACATCATACCATCTATTTCCGGCAGTTAGCTTTGCCCTTATATCAGCCTTCGTATCATTGTTCTCCGTCATTACGCTGCCTAAATACTTGAAACTCTATACCCTTGATATCTTCTTGCTTTCAGTTTGTTGTACTTGACGTTGCGCTTGGCCTCTCCTTTCCTGCTTTGTCTGCAGTATATATTAAGTTTTTTGCTTGCTCCAGCCCCTTCCGCTTCTTTTTCTAATTCTGTAAAGGGACACCTGAGTGTTTCCATTGTTATTGTCATGATCAATAGATGATGTATGCTAGATATTGCACCGACCTATTGTACAGTGATCTTGCCGGATTGGCATTAATGGCTCTTATGCATTTTTCCATATCTATTTATGTGGAACGGGGTCGTGGATAGTGTCTGAGACTTTTTTATCTCAAATTCTTCTGACACTTTTTCGCCTATCTTGACCTTGTTTTTGGTGTGTCGTATAGTCATCATACTAAGCCTGATTATATTTTCGGGGACTCCTAGCTCACACATCACTGTTTCCAGGTATGTACTCTCTCTTAACACTGTCATATGTCATTGAAAAATCGATGTATAGCTGCTGTACGTCTATATTGTACTAGTAGCACTGATCGTAAAGATATGGTCCATTGCAGACCTGCCCCTTCTAAAACCACTCTGATAATCTCCTATTATCTGTTCTGTGTACTTTTCCATTCTATGTGCTATAATTGCTGTAAATATTTTGTACATTACATTAAATAGGGAGATTCCCCTGTAGTTGGGCGTTATTCCATTCTGCTGGCATTACTTCTGTTTCCCATATCTGTTTCGGTAATACACGTATTGTCGTAGTCATTCCTTCACTCACATACTGTATTAGTTCTGCGTTTATTCTATCTTCATCTGGCGCCTTCTTGTTCTTTTTGCGCAATAATTATTTCTCTTATTTCATCCAATGTCGGGGCTTCTATATCTAGATGGGTTCCGTACCAACGCCCTCGTGCTTCTTGTTTTATGTTCTGCCTCTCCCCTTCGTATACATAATTTTATTCTCCCTTCCTCCTAGTTACATATGGGGTACCACAAGGGTCAAACTTAGGTCCTTTATTATTTATACTATTCATAAACGACAGGACCAAAAATGTTAAACATTCTCACTGTTTCTCACGCCGATGATTTTAAAATTTCCAAAGGGGTTAGTATAGTTGGACATTGTCAAGAGTTAGAATCAGATTTGGATACAGGTTATCAGTGGACCCAAAAGAACAACATACAATTTAATATTAACAAATGTTTTGTTGTAACGTATTTGCGAAAAAATAGCATTAACTGGAATTATGAAATCAATTCTGTAACATTAGTTCGTCAAAATGAAATAATAGATTTAGATATTACATTTGACAATAATAGTATATTAAAGTATGAGTGGATAACAAGGTCTTTAAAACACGCGCGAGTTTTCGAGCAAGACGGCGTAGCCGGAGTGCTCGAAATAGAGCAAGTGTTTTAAAGACCAGTTATCCACGAATACTTTACGCTATTTTTTATTATACCTCCAATACTCGAAATAAATTACGCACTAAAAACTTAGAAATAATTGTTGTGGTGATAAATCGAGAGGGCATAATAATATTGCTACTATAGTTACGAGAATTATTTACGTTTTTGTCGCGTCCATGTCCGTTGTTGCATTCAGTCGTTTCCTTGACAACCTTTAAAGCTCGGCGAGCTTTAATCGCCTGTATTCGCACGCTCAGGCGTGCTTTAAACGGCGATTCTGATGCAGGTATAATAAAATAGTATATTAAAGTATGAGTGGATAACAAGGTCTTTAAAACACGCGCGAGTTTTCGAGCACGACGGCGTAGCCGGAGTGCTCGAAATAGAGCAAATGTTTTAAAGACCAGTTATCCACGAATACTTTACGCTATTTTTTATTATACCTCCAATACTGGAAATAAATTAAGCACTAAAAACTTAGAAATAATTTTTGTCGTGATAAATCGAGAGGGCATAATCATATTGCTACTATAGTTACAAGAATTATTTACGTTCTTGTGGAGTCCATGTCCGTTGTTGCATTCAGTCGTTTCCTTGACAACCTTTAAAGCTCGGCGAGCTTTAATCGCCTGTATTCGCACGTTCAGGCGTGCTTTAAACAGCGATTCTGATGCAGGTATAATAAAAATTAAATTTAAATAAACACAGAATTTTTAATTAATTAATCCTATAGGCACTGGGTTTCCTAATACGCACATGTAAGCAATTCACAAACATAAGTACTCTCATAGCATTGTTCAACTGTTGAGTATGATCTAAACTAGAATATTTAGCAATAATCTGGACCCCCTATATACTTACCAAATTCTTGCACTGGAAAGATTTCAGTATAATTTTTTGCGGTGCTGCTATTATAAAAGGTCAAATTCTAAATGGGAAGGTAAGTTAACAGATATACTAGATATGTTCCAAATTCAAACACTTGAAAGAAGAAGAAAAAAAGCATATATAATTTTCTTATATCAAATCATTCATGGTATTTTGGATGCTCCACATTTATTAAACTCGGTAAACCTTCATGTTCATGATTTGGAAATTCGACACGTTGTTTCTTTTTCATACAGTTGTCCAAGAACTAATTATCAAATGAATTCGACACTCATACGCATATGTAAATATTATAACATAGTTTTTCCCAATTTAAATTAATTTATTTAATTATATTATATGTATATATGTATACTCTTCCTAATTAGGTTTTAACTGTTGGAAGGTGGTGATGAATAATAAATAATGTATTCAGGCGATCTGTACATGATTTTCTTATCATCTCCGGTCAGAGTCCCTTCCAATTTTTAATATACTTTGTTGTTTTCATGCCACTCTCGTTTACTCTTCTTGAGTTCTTCGTAAAATTTCGTGCCGTTTTTCGCTGATATTCCCTTTCCATCCTTCTATTTTCTCTTGCTCGTACCTTCTTTTCTTACTTCAGCACATGTACCGTGCTTCTTTTCTACAATTTTGGTATTCTTCTCCTGCTTTTCTTGTTTTTTTGTAGCATCTTGCGCTTGCTTACAATTTTCATCATACGAATGGTTTTTCGGTCTTTTCCCTTTTTCTTCTAGAATTTCTACCGCCCATTATTGTTTTCCCTTTCATCATATTTCTTGTAAGGCTGAAATCTCTATTTTTTATTTAATGAGCTCTTGCTGTAGTAGTTGTTACATAGCTCCGACTCTATGCAGACTTAGGACGTTCCAAGTCCCAAAAATCAGATCCTTGTCCTTAAGTACTGAAATACAATTAATCCAACAATTTGGGTCAACTAGCGCAATCCAAAGTCGAAATTAAAAATAAATTACTTAAACGAAAAAAAAACGTATACCCTTACATTTCTTCCGTGAAATTATAATTTTTAACATGTATTTACAGTAAAATTTTCAAAAATTATAATTATTAGTAGTTTTTCAATTAGACACACCGCTTTTGATATTTGGTGCTAACGTAAACCTCTTCAGAATATAATTATTAAAAATCAAAAATCTTTTTTATATAAAATCATTGTTTTCATTTGAAGAAGAATAAGTCAAAATAAGACAGTATGTTTTATAAAGGGTGTTTTTTTAGAGGGATACAACTTTAAATTGAAATAAAACACAGAAAGATGTTTTTAATATCCATGAAATTGGCTTTATCTGAAAGATAATTTTATGGCATTTATGTTTGAATATGATTTCGGGCATGTGACCGCCGCGATTGGCGTATACATGACGTAATCTGAAGGTCCAATTTTCACACACTATTTTCGCAGTAAATCAGGCTGTATTTCATTTCAGCAATAACGCGTCGAAATTTGGCTTTCAAGTGCTCAATTGTTTCCGGTTTATCGGCATAGACATGCGACTTTACATATCCTCAAAGAAAATAATCTAACGGCGTCAAATCGCACGAAAGAGGTGGCCAGTTAACAGATCCACAAAATGGATCCACGAAATGGATCTGTTAACTGGCCATCTCTTTCGTGTGATTTGACGCCGTTAGATTATTTTCTTTGAGGATATGTAAAGTCGCATGTCTACGTCGCTAAACCGGAAACAATTGAGCACTTGGAAGCCAACATTCGACGCGTTATTGCCGAAATACAACCTGATTTACTGCGAAGAGTGTGTGAAAATTGGACCTCCAGATTACGTCATGTACACGCCAGCCGCGGCGGTCACATGCCCGAAATCATATTCAAACATAAATGCCATAAAATTATCTTTCAGATAAAGCCAATTTCATGGATATTAAAAACATCTTTCTGTGTTTTATTTCAATTTAAAGTTGTATCCCTCTAAAAAAAAACACCCTTTACATGATTTTCCGACAATATTTGCTTAACGTGATACAGGCAGTTTCTTACATTTATCAAACAGCAGTATATATATTTAATTAAGACTCTAATGATTCATTTGTTTTTTTTCAATCTTGTTATTCTTATATAACGTATTTTCATCGGAAATCGGGCGCACTTCGTCCGCGATCGGCAATACTTTCTCATTTCGTCACCGTGCCCTTCATCATGTAACGATGAGCATTTCTGATCCAGCGCGCTTACAAATTAGATTCCCCCTGGGAGCGCGCGATACTATTTTTGTTTGCGAATTAATGATTTTCGCATTACGAGTACTAAGTATTTCCTTTTACCGTTTCGGTACTATTAAAAACATTAAGATAATTTTATCTATTTTTGTACATAATTTTGGAGACTCTTCAACCGTTATTCGATTCAGAAAGAGTTATTTTTCTTGCAGGGCGCTTTCTTTATTGAAGACGTTGAAACATTTTCGTCTGCACCTTTTTATTTACAATTCAATTGTAAAAATGCTAATTACAATAAAGGCCACCTATGTGGCGAACTGAACAGCTAGCTAATCTAATAGTCGTAATAGTCGAATGTAGGCATTGCAAAATTATTAACGATAATACCGGTTCACAAAAATTTTAAAACCGCTGTTGTCATCTGATATTTACATTAAGAACCTACCTCTAGTTTTGAACTATGTATCAATGATTCTCTACGCAAAATGGTAAAAGAGGGCAATGAACATGAATGAACGAATATTTTAAAAACCGACCAATTTGCTCTGCCAAATAGATACGTTTAATCATAGAACTGTAACATTTTTTAGGAAATCCAAATGATATGGTTTGAAGTGAGTTTCAACGTTGCGACAAAAGAAGTTAAAACATAATTTTGAAAACGCGTAGTACGCTCCAGATAAATGTTCTTTAAATAGTGCAGAGGATGTAATTTCTGAAAATACAATTATAAATTATTTTTAGTCCGCTCCTGTACGTTGACCATTGGCTTAAAGCAAAATTAATACTACGAATGTACGAGTTAACAAATCTTGGAACGTTGCAACCTTGCCAAGAGCACTGCAGTGACCTACATGAGTCTCGCGACAGCCGGAATTTCAATTTCCATGGGCATGTACACTGGCAGACGCTTTCATGTTCAAAGCCTGACATTCATTCGACAGCTATACTAACAATCGGTTAATGTTGACTGTTGTGCAATGTACACGTGTTGAGGTGCACCAACATAAATATCAATACCGATTGCATGTACACTAGGTACCAACAGTGGCGTAACAAGACGGTTTGGCGCCGGTGTGCAAGAATAAATTATAGCCCCTGTAGACAAGAAGTTTTCGAAAAAATAGGGGGGGGGGGTAATGTTTGGTCATGCAACACTTTTAAAAGAAAATTAATAATAATAATAATAATCCCATTATTCCCTATTGGGACATAGGGTATATTCTCTCCAGTTGTCATTTTCCTTTGCTATTTGGCTCAGTTGTGCTATAGTCTTTCCTGCCTCTTATTTTACGGTACTCCTCCACGTTTTTCACGGGCGTCCTCTGTTTCTAAATCCCTAAGGGTCCTAATCAAAACTTTTCTGCAAATTTTAGTTTCATTTTTTCGCAAAGTATGCCCTAACCATCCATATTTTCTTCTCCTAATTTCTATATTTATGTCCACCTGATTTGTTCGGTCCCAAATATCTTTGTACAAAATAATGACTTGCCACCAAACACCTATTTACTTACACCTGCAATTTCTGCTTTACCAGTTCTGTAACCGTTCACGTTTCCGACCCATAGAGTAAAACAGGTTTTACCATTAAATCAAACACTCGCAAAATATAACATGAAACATAAAAATACATATGAAAATACAAAAACAAAAACCACGTAAAAGGAATACAAATTTAATTAAATCACAAGAAAAATAAAATTTATAGATATGTAAATATGTAGGTATAGCACTTTAATTAAACTCTCTTTTGCGAGACTTTGCTAAAGCTAACATATCTATCAGTGAATTAAAATCAAGAGTACTGGCTCTTACTTTTTCGATGCAAAACTCTTTAGGCGTATTTGGCTCATCTTACTTAGCAAAAAGTTTTTAATCATTTTTAATTTACAAAAAGATCTCTCAGTGAAGGCTGTAGTGCCGCGATGTAAAAAATAGGATATAAGCTGATGTGTGATTAGACAGACATTTTTCTCCCACTTCCTTCGCTGATAAGCAAGATTTAATACTAGTTGTCGAAGATCGAAATTGTACAATTTGCTTTAGTAAGCCGTCATCGAGATCAGTTTCATACGTAGTTTGAAGTAATTTGGCACTCTCTATGACCTCTGTATTTGAGACAATCGCCAGAAATTTGCGGTTTAAAACTTTGAATTTATAGTATGTTACTATGCACTATGCCAGGGGTGGCGAACCTTTATTCATCTACGTGCCATTTTTTTTCTAAAGAAATATTTAATGAGGCCATGACGTGCCATCAAACAATATTGATTTAGTGATTAATGGGAAAAAAATAAAACTAAATACTATCAACTTAAAACTCTTTATTTTGTACAGCAATAGTGACGTTATGTCTATTTAAATGAAAGAAAAAATTCGTGCGACTTCTGCTGTTGCAAATTAGATGCTAAATAACTTATATTAGCTCCATACTTTGTTACTTTTAGCAGAACGCAAGCTGGACTGGATTCATCTGAGAAACGGTTTCTAAGCGAGTCTTTAATGTTATTCATTTCTGAAAATAATGACTCACAAGCATAGGTAGATGAAAATATTGTTAGGATAGCAGAAGCCAGCTTCTTCAGACTGGAATTGAATTCCACGTTTCCATAATTTTGATATTGGCATTTTTACTTATATTACCTGATACATATAGTCTTTCTATTTCATTTAATTCCAACTCTTTCCTTGTTTAAAAAAATGTTTGAATTCATATCGAACTAGACTGGAAATCAATCAGCTGCATTTTAATTTCTTCAATTTCCAACCAATCAAATTTGGCCAAGTTCAGTTTATCAAGTGAAGTTACATTAGGATATATAATAAATTTCAGTGTTTCTGATAATTCTTTGAAGTGAGAAAATCTCGTTGAAAATTCTTGAAGAATTAATTACCGAATTAAACTCTTCAGTGACTTTTGCTTCGTCTGGTTTTTTATGTAAATCCAAATCTCTGGAGATTTTTTTCAAGTTTGGGAAATACTTGTAGTTTTGGTAACAATATCGTTACTGAAAACTTGCAGTTTAGCTTCGAAAGCATGAATAAGATCTATCATAACAATAATTGTTTTATTTGCGCCTTGAAGCTTTATGTTCAATCCATTGTTAAATATAAATTGTTTCAATTAGGTACCTAAATTCCTTAATTACTGCCGTGCCCAAATAATTTTGTGGCGTGCCATTAATGGCACGCGTGCCAATGGTTCGCCACCCCTGCACTATGCACGATGAAATCTAAGAATCACAAACACACACTATAGAGTTGGAACTTCTAATCTACTCAAAAGGAGAAAAGACTGCTTATTCAAAAGAGCCCAGTGGCGCTCACGTCTGTTGCCGCTTTGAACCACTATTCTAGGAAAACTTTTATTTTCACTAAAAACTCCGCTACCGCGGCGCCTATATGGATTCGGCGCCGAGGTTCTTCGCACCCCCTGCACATATGATAGTTACGCCACTGGGTACCAATACTGCCATCTTGGCCAATTTTGCTTAAATTCAAATCATTGGACTATATGTATCTGCAAATAAACAATTTACTAATTCTTCGTACGTATATTGCGCTCTTTGGAGTAAGTTTGTGTAATATTTATTACTGCAGCTTGCTTATACAGTGTTGTTTATCAATTGCTACATTCTAAAACTTGAAACTCTCTAATTCTAAATTAAAGCAGTTGCCATAAAATGTACACAAATTGTACCAATAGCTCATTATGCAGCTATATAATTGGATAAATATAAAATATTTTTAATACTCTCTTTACTAATACCTCCTCCTACTACGACTTGCCAGATGAACTTAATGTTTTTCTTTAATTGACTTCTTTACCGTAGTTGCTGCCTGGAGCTGGGGTGACCAGTTAGCGAAACATGTGAGAGCCGTTCACACTTCTTTGTTCAATTGCAACTACTCACAATTTTATATAAATTATTCGTCGAACCAGAAATCCCATCTTGACAATTAAAAGTGGTGTGTGTGAAAATTAAACCATAATTATTTTTATACATTTGTAATCATAAGTGTGGCTTTTAATAACTTTCTTCTTACGCGCAATTCTACCCGATATGTTTCGTCATTTTTTTTCTAATACCTAATATTCTGATTCTTCACACTGTAGACTTTAACTGGACAATGTTAAATACTGAGAACGATGAAATGAGTGAATTAGTGATTCGGTGCCAACATATAGTATATAATTCAACTAGTTTAATAAAAGGGCATATTGTAACACGAGTGGGTTTGGGGCACGACGATAGCAGCAAGGCGTGTTCCAATGGAACGAGTGCTGCAATTCCTCTTATTAACTATTTTGCATAAAAATAATCAACAACTTTGAATTTTAACATTTTATAAATGTGACAATCTGTCAGTTGTCTTAAACGAAGTAGACTGTTTCAACGTTTTTCATATGAAAATAACAATACAAAAACGATTACTATACACTCCGTTCAACCGAAAAAAAGCATTACAATGAAAGTCACAATTTTGTTTTTGCAATTGTACATTAAAAAGTAAAAACGCTGATTATAACCTGCTTTGCATTTTTATAAAATCCACGAATTATATACGGAATATCTCTCACTAACTTCAATCAACCTTCGAAATATTTAAGTGGATCTTTTAATCACTATATACCGAAAAAATGCATCCAATAATTACACAACTAAGTTAGCTAATTAGTTTTAATTTAGCCAACGACAGAATAACTGCTACGCAAAAAATGACCAAGCACCTCCAATTAGAATAACATTACGGATTTATTCAATTCGCCTTTGTTATGAGCTCATATCCTACATATGTATCAATTAACTACCTGCTTTATTTTTGTACATGATACAATAGATCTACCTTTATACTTACCAACTACCAACTGCGAATTATTCCACTAGTGCAGAATTTAATTTGGACATCAAAAGGTCGAATGTTAATTCGTTCGGTCTCAGAATATAAATTACGTCACAAAACCCACACGCATAGATGCAAAATCGAACTGAGAAGCAGACCCAAATGCATATTAGAAGAAAGGTCAATGAAATTTAATAATGTTTATAATAATGCACCGGATATTGGCATTTCCTTATCGCAGATAACCGTGTCTTAACTTCTGAAAATGTATCTTTAAATTAATTTCTTAGTCGTTAGTTGCTTTAATGAAAAATGTTTGATAAAGCAAAACGATAAAAATCTAAATAGTGCTATGTTTAGTTTTTTTTTTCAAAAATAGTATAGAAAGTCTACTACACAAAATTTACAACATTGAAAGTCTAAAAGCAAGAAGTATATACAAAAATGTGCACAACGCAATAATCTTGACTATTCAATTTATCTGTCAGCTGTCAAAACTTGTATAAAAAATATATAATACGGGCGGATATATCTTCCTAGAAGGTATTCAAGCGATTAGTCAACACTATAATAAACGAGCCAATGAAAATCGTTCAATTTGTAAGAAACGGCCAATACAAATTGACTGTATTTGAAAACACCTAATGTCGCAGTGTTTTCACGCTAGCCCGATTGATTTCAATTTAGTGAGTAGCCTTTGACTGACATTTTGCCAAAACGTCAAAGTGAAGTTTGCAAATCGGCGTCGTTCTAAAAACTCATAATAATCGTGTTGGAAGCTCCAGTATTGAATTAATAGTGGAAAACGGTAAAAATGTGTGCTGTCGAACACGGTAAAAGCCATATACCCATATTGTTGAATATTTCCAAATACCACTCAAGGTAAAAAAAATTAAGAGAATTATTGCAAATTTCTCTCAACAAAAACTGGTACTGAAATTCCACTCGACCTGCGGTCTCGCGGAATTTTTAACGCAGTTTGGTTTCGCGAAATTGAAACTCAATAATTTGCATGTAAACGAAAAAAATCTCAAAAAAAAATTTCACCTCTTGTGGTATTACCCTTGAGAATATAATTCGTAACATTTTGAGCCAATCATCATCTCTTAAATTTAAGACATTGACCAATAGGACCTTCTACCATTTTCGATTTGGTACGACCTAACTTGGTTTTGTTTCACGTGTCAAATGAACTAATTTAGAAATGTCAGCTGATTTTTCGAGATTAGGTCGTGAGTTTTAAGCATAAAAAGCTGCAAAAAGTGTATTTCGAACAAACATTAATCATTAGCATTGATACTCAGGTAATAAAATAGTATTACGCTTCCTCTTCTATATATTTTATATCATTATATTCTTTCCTAAATATAATTTGTAGTAGCTATGCCTAATAATCTGTATTTTTTTAAGAATATCATTTCGTTATAAGCCCAATACATACGGACTCGTTCTATTTTCAGCTTTGGCATTACAACTCATAATATTCATCAAAATATCATCGATAAGAGGCATACTGCTTATTATATTACCCCTGACTATACCATTCATAAGGCTAGAAACCAATAAGGATACGTTGCTATGTATTACAATAGTTATTTCAGTAACTATGGCGATATCAATTATATAAACCTTTGTATACCCGGTGTAATACCAACCTTTGTATAATCGCAGTTATTAAAAAATCACATAGCCTTGAAAAAATGTAACAGATATACTAAAACAATATGAAAACCACACAAACGAATTAAAAATTAAGTAAACAAGTAAACACAAAATTATTAATTTTACGAACTTCTGTTTAAATTATTATTTTACCTATTTTCTTCACTCATGGTGTAGTCTACCTGAATACAACTCGACAATTGAAAATTCTCGAGACGCGACGTATTAATGCCTTATGAAACACCATATGCGTCTCATGGTGTTTCAGGAAATAAGTGTCGATAATTGATTATTTTCGACGGTCTAGTTGTATAATATATGAATATTTTACACAAATTAGTTTTTAATAGAAAAAAATCAATTTTCGTTTTCTTTTACTATATAAATTGCGTGGCTTGTTAGTGGATTTGCCGAATAATAATTGTAAAGAATCGTTTGGTTCATTGAATAATCCCTCGAATACCATTCTTAGTCAAAGTTTCGTAGATTATTTTTGCAGTGTTATCACTACTCATGTCTATGCGCTTCGGATTAGGACTCGTGCTGCGTGTCGAAGCACAATGGACATTCGTGATACCACTGTAAAAATAATCGACATAACTTTGATTACTTATTGTAATATAAGTGCAAATATATTCTAGATAAACGATGCTTGGCATAACTGTGTAAGTACAAGTATATAGTGTGTCCAAAACAGCGCGCTGGGATCTTGTAAATGGTAAGAGATAGAGATATGGTTACGTTAGACCAAATATTCAACAACCCAGACCAAATATGATCCATATTTAAATTCTACACATTTTGTTTCATCTTCACTAGAGAAAAACTATAATATAACATTTAGTATAAAAAGTATTTTCAAATTATTATTACTTTATTTAAAAATATGGTGTGCATTCTCTATTAGAACGTTTGATATCGCAGAAAATGAAATACATACTATCTAACAACACGAAAATTTATTATTACGGCCAGAGAAATGTTTACTATCATACTATATCGAAAATAAAAACCTATTGACGGATTGATAGCTGATGACATTTCTTTTGTTTGAAATTCTGCTGCGTTTATTGAATCAATTACCATGGAAAATTATTACTATTGTTTAATTTGATACAAACAGATAACCAGCATTTGTATAATGAAATAACGATTGAAAATAATTATCGGAAAATCAATACATAAGGTAAATTAATTATTTTTAATTTCTGGAGCATACAATAGGGTATTTATACATACATTAAATTAGTGCATGCAATTTGCGTATTTTATCACATTAAAGCCCTACATAAAATGCTCAATTTATTAAAGATATTAAAAAATAAGTGTCTTAATTTCGTTGTCGGTCAATGTGTATATAGGGGGCCACGAATTTTTGTTAAATTCAAAAAAATGTTAGAAATTAATCTCCAAAATAAATTATTTTTGTCTAATTAATTCTATTGTTTACAGTTTCTGAAAGATCAATAGTCTTTCGGTCATGTACAAATAGAAAAACTGGCTGGCGTTTGGCGTTACTGCTGAATTATACATATAATCTAATTTGTAATTTATTGAAAGTAGTATGAGAATTATACTTTTACTAAATTAAAATTAAATTTGGTATCCAATTTATTTTAGAAAATGGGAAAGTTTAAAGCGGTCTGTCTCATCGTTTCTTGTTTTTGCTTCAGCATTCCTGAAAGTTGGCGAGAAAGAAACAAATGCGCCATATGGTCCACGTTATATTGTTTTTATACACACTCAAGTTCTAGTACACTTAGAAAATAAATAACCACTCCTATTTATCGCTTCAACATAAACAGTGCTATTAACAGCATATTTTGTGCTTAGTAATTCTAACGTAGTAAATCTTGAGCTAAGACACATTGCAGGTAAAGTTTTCAAAATTATTTAAAAACCAACAATTCGACTAGTTTTGCATCTCAATGTGGCTATAAAAATATATAAGGACGATTCGTCCAATTTTCAATAGTGACACCAGCATAGTTAGCTTATTGCCAGATTAGGATGTGACTAGTTTTTACCATACATATGACGCCATCAACATGCTTTTGCTGTAATGACCAAATACTGTCTGGATAGCATTGATGTGAATGTAATTTTTACTTCAATAGCCCATCAGTAAGTAGTCTAAACATAAATCAATTTAAGACGTTTGCCATATCAAAATGGCTTGCATTATTCTAACTTGGCCGCACTAGTCATTTTTCACTCGTTATCAATTGCTTTTACTATTCTCCAATAACACCATTGTGAGTCAGGCGCTTTATTTGTTTTTTCTGCTGTTCAAAATTCACTTTCGTGGAGCAGTCAGTACAAACGGTTTCTATACACTGTTTCTTGTCTAATACTAATCGTATAAAGTCAAATAAGCTAAACAAATCACATTGAAGAAAATATAGTGCTATATCAAAATATATTATGGAAATATACCACCCAAACAATGTTTCTATTTGTGTATCTTCGATAATAGATTTGTATACAGTGTGAATAATGTAAAACTATACATTGACAACTTTATTTTAGCATTAATCAATTTACTCACGCTAGTAACAATTGTCGGTTTTGAAATGACAAATAATCCAGTTTCAATAGGTTTTTATAGTCACTGTGTTGTTATTTTGTTTACAAACACCATGGTAACATTAAGTAAATTCCCTATGTCTAATTTTGCATAATTCAGCCATGTACAGTCTCACATTATTCTCACTGTATACATATGCTTCGGGGAAATTAAATACGTTATACAGAAACGGCACTTTAGGCAAACCTTTCTAAAAAAAGTGAATGCTTTTGGACAAAAGTGACTACATTTATATTTAATCGCACTTAATGTAAAAACCGTTGTACCAACAATTTGAAAATGAATAGCGTCCCAGGTTCAAATTTTTGATAAATTAGCATGCTTGCTTGTAAATAACGTCGAGGTATTCATCAAAATGTATAATTTGAATATTACGGTCAGTAATAGAAATGCAAATGAGTTATTGACCTTGAGAACTGTTTTGAATAACGTATTCCATTGCCTTTTTAAACCAATAATTATTTATTTAACAAGTGTCTAGACATTCTCAGTTTTTTAAAGCGAGTTATATACATACTAATACAGTTGTCTAATTATTGACTACTTTTTAAAATTTCATAAACGTGGAGAACTAAAAACTGTATGTATCTAACGTTTTCCTCTGAAAATTGTAGTATAATATTTTGTTTGATATTACACTCTTTCATCTTACTCTATCAGATTTTTTAGAGCATTTGCATCTTTCCTTCTAAAACATTTAAATAAGCCATTTACTTATTTACTGGAAAACTAAAAATATGTAGTTCCCAGCTGTCGCTTGTGACTTGTGTTCGTAGAATAATGCTAATTGTGCACTTAAAAACTGGTGTGTCCAAGAAACGAGTGTTAACCCGGCAGTTAAAAATGAAAAAAAAGTTTATTATACTTGAACTCAACCATATTTGTACGATGGTCGGTAAATCTGTTTTTCATATTCACACAGAGCCGCTTGTTTGACGTTTTATTTCTCACGAGACCATCTTTCTGCGTTTTAAAATGTCAACCAAGTTACTTTTGTGTTCATTTTAACATGAAAGCACTCAGAACAGTTAAAATTACAACAAACAAATGTAAATGCTAATAATTATTTATTAAGTAGGAACGCGATTGAAAGTCGATTTGGACCCTGAAAGAATAATCCCTTTGTAATGCAGAACTATATGCTTCACGCTCATATTTAATTGGTGAATACAGCAGAATATCAGAATATATTTCTTGATGAAAGTTTCACGTAACTGCTAACGAAGCATCATTAAATTTATATACATCGCTTGACTTATACACATACAAGATACAAGTTTCTTGTTTTGTAAATTTGAATCTCTTCCAATTTTCCAGGCTACAACAGTAATCATAGCCATTCAAATAAAAATTTTATGAAGTAATGTTAAATTAATCCACTCCCGAATCCCATTTTCAATTTTCCACTAGCGTAAATTACCTAAAGCCACCAAATATGCTCAACAACCAAGTTCCTGTACTCGGCCAGGCAAAACTTATTATTAAACACCCACAGAGGTTCTCAGCGACAACTTATTGCTGAACTAACTACAACAGGGGGTAAGTTTTTGTATGACAGCACTCCATAGTTTACTGTTTACTGGATATATATATGCTCCCATCTTGGGACTTTGTAAGGACGTTCCAATTAGTTAAAGCACTGAAATCAATAACTCAGTTTGCTTTTAAATTAAACTTGTTAAATATGCCCAAATTCTTTTTAAAAGGAAATTTTAAAGCTAGGACAGCGTATACTAAGAATTTTACAGACTAATAAGAGTTCATAAAAAACTGTAAAAGAAGAAAATAAAATAGCCGCATTCATGTGGCATCCCGCCGCCCTTTATATTGTTTCGTGTCATTATATATTCCATTTTGCACCACCAACTAACCCCTGGTATTCACATCAGTTACGCCTACATTACGACATACATGTTTGCCCGTACATTTGTGGTAATTAGAATTGCAATAGTAATTAAAAAGTAAAATGTTCCAGAAGCACGCTGCATATGCATGCGACACAATTGTAAGGGCTTCTATATTATACCGCTGAATGCAAACGCAAGAATATCATCAAGATATTTTTAAATATATCAGATAATACAGACTATATTAGTGGATTCGATACGAGCTTAATATACAGGGTGTCTCTAAAAGATCCATACAAAACGTTAGCACAAATTCCTGAGGCTAAATTATGACTATGTAGCCCAACTTACCCAAAAGTTGATAGTTTTCGAAATACACGGCGTCAAAATTATTGTGTTTTTTACTTTTTTATATTTATCTTAATAATAGCAGAATCTGCACGAAATTTGGTATTAATGTTTTTTTTATAAGAAAATCAGATTTGATCATAGTTTTGATGTGCATTGCAGAGGGCGCCACCAGCAGCATTTCGCATACATCTAAAGCTTCATAACTTTTTTTGTGCCTCGGTGTATTAAATTTATAACAAAAAATTCTTATTTCCGAACAACCGTTTCTAAGATAATTGAATTTAAATATTTTATAGGGTACTGAAACTCGTCGTTGCCTTCCTTCACACTTTATCCACCATCAGGATTGATCCAAAAAATTGTGTGTTCAAGGGCCAACAACAATAAAAATTTACATTTATTTCGAAAACTATCTTCTTTTGGACGAAGGTAAGTTGAGCTAGATCGTCATAATTTACCCTCAGGAAATTGTGCTAACGTTTTGTACGGACCAATTCTAGTGTTTGCAATAACTGTTTTACATATCTCGATAGATACAAATCCAACAAAATTTCGTCCGATCAACACAGTGGCCCCGTATTTTAATCCACAGTTCTACAAAGCTGGTCAAGCGAGTTTTGACCCCAAAAACTTTGATAGGGCAGTAGCACATTGTGCTGATATGGAAAAAGGGTCGTAAAGACAGTCTCCAAAATTTCTTTCTGACGTTTTATTACAAACGCTGTTATTGAGAATTTTGAAAACTAAAAAAATTTTCACATATAATCTCACAAGAGCATTAATTCTTTCCGGAAATTTTTTTGAGTGTGTTCCAACAACGTCGTATTAATTTGCCCGAGCGGGACGCGAGGGCATATTAGGAAGTTGTTGGAATGCACGAATAGGCTTTTCTAGTTAAAGTACCAATATATTCCTTAAATCTTAATGATTCGTCAAGTGTTAGCCCTAAGTATTTAAACTGTAACGTTACGTCCTTTATTTTTATATTATTTATTACATTTTTAATGTGTATTGATGTGAGATAGGTGACTTTCCAGTTGAATAGCTCTAAAATGGGGTTCGTTTGTTTTCTTTCCTATTTTTTTATTAACTCCTATTGTTTATTATTTTATTGTATGTTGAAATCGATTCTTTAGATAAAATCTGTGTTATGTCGACGTATTTTATAGTTGTTGTTCCAGGCACGTTCTATAATTTTCGAAAAAAGCAGCGTTGTCAACAAAATTAAGGCGACTGGACCCCCCCCCCCCTCGTACCACAGCCGGTTACGGAAAAAGTTTTTACAAAATAATGAAAACTCAATTTCAGTTGCATTTTGAATACTTATTTAATAACAAAAATTAGAATAATCTTTCTCTTTCAACAAAACATTTTCACAAACCATAAAAAGTTACAAAATACATCTATAAACTACGAATACAGTGAATATGTATGTATTATCATTACCCTCATTTTACCTTGCGGTGTAGAGGCTGGTGCTTCATGTGCTTGCATCTGGCCGTACAATGCTCAACTTGCCCCGGATTCGGGATACAAAGTTGGAGCGCGCCTTTTGTGCTTGCACAGCAACCATTGTGTGAAGTGTGTGTCATGTTTATGTGTTGACCTTGTTACTCTATCTCTTAGGTCTGTGGTTCTGAGTAGAGCACAGTTAATTTGGTGCCCAACTGTGAATGGTCTCACTGAGCCCGATTCTAATCGCCAAGGATACGGAAAAATTCCGACCCCAGCGGGATTCGAACCGAGGACTTGCGTAATGCAAGCCTGGCGCTAACCCATCTGCGCCACGCAGCTTCATCACAGTGAATATGATTGTATTAAATTAATATGAATCTAAAAAAATCTTTATTTTCCTTTAAAAGTTTAGGAAAAATGTAATCCGTTTTTATAGTCTTTGTAAATAAATGTAAATGAATAAATATTTTGAATTCGATTTTGCCGCCTTTATGATACGAGTACGGTACATACGGGACAATATGGGTGTTCTTTGGGACGCGGGGCATTTTGCTAAAATACGAGACTCTGCCTTGAAATACGAGAAGGGTGGCAACCCTGATTGCAAGAGACTGTTGACTGTCGTTTCACATGTGAATCCTTGATGAACCACAGTTTGCTAAATTATTATTAGTGTAATACAAGTTGAGTGTGAATTAAACAGTATGGTGTTAATTTGGAAAAACCATGTACCCTTTTTATAGTCATTCAGACAGAGCTTGTCTTAATAGATAGTTTGGTGTAACCTTTTTAAGTAGATCCTCAAATTGTTCTTCGAAGATGATTTCTGTATTCTTCAGGATCTTTGACTGCCAATTCATTAAGTACATTTGATGATAAACCAAAGTGTTACCGCCGCATTATTCATAGTTTTACCTACCACCGACGCTTTAAAAAAACACACACTCTCTTATCAAATATTCACAGATTTAAGATTACCTCCAACACATACTATTGCTCTTGACGCCGTTTTAATTCTCATTGAAATACCTTTTTAAACTGAAACGTGTAAACCATCTTTCACGTTGGTTGATTCAACTTAAGTGAATCAACCGCGTTGCCCAACGAGAGTGAACAGTCTAAATGCGCCTTCACACACTAGCTGTACTGGTAACAGCAAAAAGACTACTATAATAAGACATGAACAAATGAAATAAAATCTCACCATATTATACTGTATAGTAAATAAAAGTTCGACCATTTGCATTACGAAGTATACGATAACTCAGTAACTGCGCGTACAAGGCGTATGGTTATACGATCTACTCGAGATGCTTTCCCCAATTGATTCTATTCGCTTCGTTTTAAAACCCTCCAGTGTACATATTTTGTTGAATTTAAAAACACAATTAATTCTATTAAATGATACAGTACTGTTCCCTAGTTTATGGAGACATTTCTTTAAGCGATCATAATATATGAAGAAAAATTAGTTTGATTGCGTCATCTAATAACCTAGAGTGCTGCATTTCCTATATTTCGAAGGTGTTTGATAAACACAGAGATGTTTATTTGAAGGCTGTATTACGACTCCTTTTGCTTCATTCACATTATTGGTATTCATATTTATTGGTAAGAAGCCGCGTAGCGCAGTTGGGTAAGCGGTAGGCTTGCATTAAGCAAGTCCTCGGTTCGAATCCCGCGGCGGCCGGAATTTTTCCGCAGCCTTGGCGATTTGAATCGAGCTCGGTGAAATCATTCACAGCTAGGCACCAAATTAATTGTGCTCTACGCAGAACCACATACCTAAGAGATAGAGTAACAAGGTCAACACATCACCATGACACACACCTCACACAATGGTTCCTGCGCAAGCACAAAAGGCGCATAAAGCACCAGCCTCTATACCGCAAGGTAAAATTAGGTTATCGATCATACATACATACATTCATACATATTTATTGGTAAATTTGATCATTATTGTGTAACAAAATAAAACATCTTTCTAATTAATAGAAATATAAAAAAGGGTTATTATAGGAATCAAGATGTGCAACACAATTCAGTACAGGAACCACTGCCGTATTGCAAAAGAGTTATGAAAGGAAAATAGCACACCGCCTAGGAATGTATAGATTGTATCATGCAACTATTATAATAGACGTCAGCAGATCGATAGTTAAAAAAATAAAATAATGTTCTTAAACAAATTGGTTTTTCACACCTAGTTCAGACATGGAAAATGACTAAGTAAAAACCACGTGACTACGTAATATAGGCAGCCGATATAACACTGCCAGAAGGCAAATACGAAAGGATCATCATGAATACAGGCTCAGAAGAGATACCCAAAATAACAGTGGATGAGGTTCAACGGGCACTAAAAGACATGAAAAATGGGCGGTCCCCAAAAGAAAACAAAATAACTATCGAGATGATCAAACATGGTGGTAAATCACTTTTATTCGCAATCACATTGTAATGTGTCAATTTCATGACATGACAACAGCTGGGAACTAGATGATTACTTGAAACTAGCCAGGAAATTATTACATACCCCGAAAAATATTACATACCTGAAGAGTGGGGTGTTTCCATGGTAACAAAACATTGAGTGGGTTGTTTCATGGTAACAAAAATATTAGCTACATCAAGATATCTATTATTCAGAATTCAATTGTAGTTATTTTTAAAATTAGATGATTTCAAATAAAATAGTATACATACCACGGTGGAAAGTTTCATCCCTGTCTCGAGATAAAGTTAACCTCGACGCTACGCGTCTCGGTAAACTACCTAATCTCTCGACGGTAATGAAACACTTCCCACCTCGGTATGTAATATACTATTACAAGCGATTGTGATTCTCTTGAATAAATGTCTAACAGAAGAAACAGTACCGATAACATGGCAAAACTCTGAAACTATCCTTTTATCAAAAAAGGCGACACAACAAAACTAGAAAATTATCGCCCTATAAGTCTGTTATCACATCTCTATAAACTGCTAACAAAAGTAATTACAAATCGGCTCACAAATAGACTAGACTATTGCCAACCCCTAGAACAAGCCGGATTTCGGAAAGATCTTAGCACAATAGACCACTTGCAACCCCTTAAGAACACTAATAGAGAAGTGCGAAGAATATAATGTACCAGTACACCTTTGCTTTGTTGACTTTCACAAAGCATTCGACACTGTTGAAAGTTGGGCGGTGATCGGGGGTTTACAGGATGCTAGAATAGACTCAAGATACATCAGACTAATAAACAACATATGCAAATTGTTCTCTGAATGTCATTTTTGGCAGTGGTCTATTATGATATGTTTCTTCGGACTTTTTCCACTATCTAGGGTGTAAATGACATATACAAACATGCCACAAATCATATAAGGATAGACGAGAACACAGAAACCAATAAATTCAAATAAAAAGAGGGGCAAGACAGGGAGACACTACGTCTCCGAAACTATTTACCTCAGTGTTAGAAAACGTGTTCAAGAAATTAATATGGGATAAAAAAGGAATAAATGCAGACGGAAAACATTTAACACATCTGAGATTTGCAGATGACATTGTCCTCATATCATCAGATGAAAACGAATTAGAGAGAATAATCAGAGAGCTGCACGTAGCATCCAAAAGGGTGGGCCTCAAAATGAACGTGAATAAAACAAAGATAATGACGAACGGTAATAAACAATATATGATTTACGAGCACCTTGTAGAGATAGTATATGAATATGTATATCTAGGACATCAAATGAAATTGGGAAAGCCAAACCAGACATCAGAAATAACGCGGAGAACAAGACTAGGCTGGGCAGCCTTCGGTAAAATGAGTAATATCTTGAAAAACGAAGACGTTCCAATGAACCTAAGGAAGAAAGTGTTTGATACCTGCATCCTTCCTGTACTAACATATATGACATTAACTAAAACGTCAGCTGAAAATTTGAGAGTTGCACAACGTGCTATGGAAAGGAGGATGCTAGGTATCAACTTAAGAGATACAATTAGAAACATCGAAATAAGAAACAAAACGAAGGTGACATATGTAACCAAAAGAATTGCCAAGCTAAAGTGGAACTGGGCAGGGCACATCGGCAGAAAGTCGTTAGAAGAATGGCAAATCCGCATAGTACGGTGGCGTCCTAGAACAACAAAGAGGAAGGTGGGTAGACCCAGACAAAGTGGGTAGCTATTATAAATGGATAGCAGGGAACACATGGATACGAACAACAAACGATCGAGTGATATGGCGAAAACTAAAGGAGGCCTACGTTTAGGAATGGACAAGAGACGGCTGAAGAAGAAGAGATATAACACTGTTGGCAACCACGTATTATACTGATCTATAGCAAATAACAGGCGTGGATAAATTTGGTTATCCGAGGTTTATAATCAACTCAGTCCGTTTTTTGCTTACCCTACGTGTGTCGTTCAATGTTTTCCGTATACAAATTTATACATTTTAAGAATGACTTGTTAAACATAATTTAAATATTACGTGATTTTTAACTGCCGGCGGCTGTTATTAATGACTTTTCATGTGCTTGTTTAGTTCTGTTAAAATACCATAACGCTATAGTATTACGAAAAATAATAATGCATGTATGCCATTCATCTCTGTAATGTTTAGTACAGACTGCATAAAACTTCTTGTCTGAAATAATTTTGTATATTGATAGTAAAACAGCGTAAGATCTCAATCGTCATAATTTATTATTTATTTGATGTTAACTCAAAGTCAATATAAAATAATAAAATTGAATTTTGAATTAATTTTACAGTAATATGTTTACTCCGGTACAAAAAAGCAAATCTTATTTTTGTAGTTGCTAAATGGTACAAAATGGAATTAATTCATCATGTTCGTAAACAAAAAAATTTGACAAAGATTTCCAACTTTTATAGTAAATAGAAATATAGTAAATTTACCGCTGATGTTTTGAGAATAGTAACGTCTTTTGAAAAAACAGATTCTGTAAATCAGAGAACATGAAGACCTCCTCGAAGAACTCAAAATGCGAGAAATATATTTCACGAATATCCGACAATTTCAGTACGACGGCTATCTCATAACATATTTGAGAATAGGATCAGCTCACACTCTTCTTTTACAAGATCTTCAAATACACCCCCATAAATTTGAAACGTGCCAGGCATTGTTACCCCAGATGATTTCAAGAGAGTTACATATTGCCAGCGGTTTCAGGAAAATCTTGATAATGATGAAGTTTTGAATGCAACATGTTTTAGTAACGAAGTTCTATCTACTGACTGGCTGTATAAATTTTCGAAAGATGCGCATATGGAGCACTGAAAATCCGCATTACTCTCGCGAAACTCGTTTACATCCTTTAAAAATTAAAGCATGGATACCTCTATCCAGAAGAGACTCATTAGTCCAGTCTTTTTTAGCAGAAATTTAAACGGAGAAAACGAGTGCAATAATATTCTTGATCCGTTTATAAACCAACTCCACGACGACGAAATTCAAAATGTCCGTTTCCAACAGGATTTCGCTAGACCATGCTGCACAAGCTACTCTGGAATATCTGCGAGAATTTTACGATGATAAAGTAATTATTAATAATGATCGATTCCCTTCAGAATCGTGCGATTTCACTCTTTAAACTATTTTGCGGTTTCATCCCATACTTTAAAAAATAATTAAAAATCTACTACACACCATAGACGACTTACGAGCAGTGATGTAAAATTGTAATTTACCCTGTAAATTCTGAAATTGTTTACCGTAATTTATAGTAATTTACCATTTTTTGATTACCGAAAATTACGTCATAAATTACCGAAAAATTACGGATAGGTAAATAATTACGAACATCATATTCAATTTTCCTTGAAATCTGAAACAAAATCGCTTGCTGGGTTGGCGGCGATGGCGCTTATATTTTAGATTAGACAAAACAAACAATCTTGCCCTTGGCAAATCTGCAGTGCAAAAATTGCAATCATATCTTATTTTATTTTTTAATTGTGCTGAGATTTGGGTTTATTAATTACGCACGTTTAGGTTCCAGTCATTCAAGTCTCAGGGTGTACGTATACTAACATGTTATGTTATGTTCGTTGGTAGCAGTAGATTGCTGAACCCGGTTTTATTTTTATTAAAATGTAAGTATTACCTGCATAATCTTTCATAGTTTTCTGATATTTATGGTATCGACCGACTATCATTACCGTTGATGTTTATTAACTTGTATTCCAGATAAATAATGCGTAGGAAAGATAATATTAAAAAAAATGTACTGCAAGCTTTTGTTGAAGCAAAAACTGTTAATTCGAAAAAAATTACCAGCGCAAGTTTTGTGGTCAAAATTATACAATGAATGTGACAAGGATGTCAACGCATTTAATTCAAAAATGCATTCGTTGCCCCAAAAATTTAAGACATTCCCTACAAAATGAATCCAAGGCAAATAACCCTAAAATTCATAAAGGTAGGTCCTACGATTTGTTTTTGTTATTTTTTGAAAATTAATTTATATTCAGACATACCAAACCTTTTTGAATAGATACACAGGCAGTGATTGATAGTGACTCAGATTCGGTAAATCAGAATAGAAACAGCACGACTAGAATGTCAATTACATCATCTTCATCTACTTCCGAAGCTATATCTTCTGCGTCGGTGAGACATCGTATACCTAGACCACAGTATAAACATTAATTGATGTTTATACCGTGCCTAGACCCTCATCCAGTGCCTGTGCCAGTACTGCTACTGCTAGTACCAGTGCTTCAAGTTTAGAATCTTTTGTTGATTTTATGGATAAAACGGAAGAGGTAAATAACGTAATAACGAATTTCCGGTAAAGAAGGATAATTATTTTTGTAGGATTCAGTTTGGGAACTTTTATCAAGAGCTTGTTATGCGACCAATACACCTCTGAGTTTTACCCAAAATATTCATTGGAAAAATGTTTTTAAGAAGATTAGACCATCACTTAAACTACCCACTAGACATCAACTTTCAAATTAAGGAATAAGATAAAATTAAGAAAATGGTTGACGAAAAAATAAGTGAGGCTAAAACGGTTGGATTGCAAATCGATGGCTGGAGCAACATAAGAAATGAATCTATCATCAATGTTATTGTCACAACTCCGGATCCAGTCTTATTTAAAACTATAGATTGCAAAAGTAGACGACATGACGCAAATTATTTGACTGAGTAAATGTGCGAAATTATTGAGGAAATCGGTGTTAACAAGTAATTTGCGAGTAATGTGGAATCTCTTGCAAGAAAAGTATCCTAGCCCTACAAGCATGTTTTCATGTTACGGCTGCTGTGTCCATATTTTAAATCTATTAGTTCATGATATTTTAAAAATTGAACATTTTCGTACAATTACATTAGAATCTAAAGCAATCGTGAAAAGTATAAAAAAATCTCACATACTAAATGCTACATTTAAGCATATTGAAGAAGATAAAATTAAAAATAAGGGTTCTAGTAAATCTTTAAAACTGCCAGGAGAAACTAGATGGGGTTCAATTTGCATGTGCTTAGAAAGTTTACGGGTTAATAAACAAATATTACAAGAATTAGCAATTTCAACGAACATACAAGATATTTTGGATAAAAAGATTAAAAGCAGTATATTAAACGACAAATTTTGGGATAAAGTTGATACTCTTTATAATTTACTAAAACCTATTTTTGACTACATTATAAATGTACAAACAACCAAATCATATATTTCACAAATTGTCGAAGTGTTTCGCAATTTAGAAAGTACATTAATGGAAAATAGTACCTTGGAGGAAATGAATAATGTTGCAAAAAAGAAGAGCTATGGCATTAAGACCTGTTCATTTGGCAGCTAACTTGCTGGATCCCTATTTTATTGGAAAAAACTTGAGCAATGATGAATATATTGAAGCTTTAACTTACATTACCAAAGTATCATCACTTATGTTGCAGGATAATCATTTGGGGACTATTATGAGTGAAATTGCACTATATAAAGCCCAAGATGGACTTTTTGCTAAAGAATTTGTATGGAGAAGTCTAGATGAAGGAAAAAATTGGCTGCTGTAATATGGTGGAAATCACTGTGTTCAACAACAAAGTTAAGTAAAGTAGCTTCGGAAATGTTAAACTATCCCCCCGCTTCAGCAGCCACGGAACGATCATTTTCTACATTCGGGATACACACACAAAAAACGTAACAGATTAACTAATGATAGGGCTGGAAAGTTGGTTTATATACAGAATAATTTAAACCTTTTCGAAAATAAAATTCTAAAGAGAGAGAGCGAGTCGGAAGTTTTCACTTCATCAGAAGAATCATCAGATTATTCGGATTCGGATGTGAACATACTAGAACCAGAACCAGAAGCAGAAGAGCATTAACAACTATGTATTTGTTTTTTATGATGAAAGTATAGTGTATGTGTAATTTAGTTTTAGCATTAACCTTGTCTTGTATTGTGCCTACATTCTACATAATGTAAACGTATAAAAATAATTATTGTTTAATATGTATTGTTTTATTTTAAATACAATCACGATGAAATAATATGTATTGTACTTCTTAAGTAATAACGGTATAATCATTTCTTAATTTTCTTTAATGTTCTAAGTATAATAAATTACTAGGTAATTTACTAAAAACTGTAAATTACTAAAAACTGTAAATTACCTAGTAATTTACCAAGTACATAAATTACCAGGTAATTTACAAAACTTATATATTACCAGAGAATCTATTCCGGTAAAAATAAACGGTAAATTACCTTGGTAAATTACCAAAAAAATATATTACGGTAATTTTACATCACTGCTTACGAGACAACTATTGATGAAAATATGCTGATTCACGTTTTAGAAAACAGAAACATAGTCCGGTCAATATAGACATTTAAAATAACAAAAATTCCCGGAGAGCCAAATATTGGTGGAGAGTTGGGGTTTACCATTACAAATAAAGTTTTAAAAATCCCCATCGATCCTATGTGTGCTACAAAAGTTATTCGGGGTCAAAGGTCAAAATTTGAGGTTTTTTGGATTTTTCTCGAAAACGGTAAGTTTTATCAAAAAAAAAACCTTAAACCAAAGTTGTAGATCTTAAAATTCTCTACAAAAATCATTTTTATGATTTTTTCGTAAGAGTTACCATTCCTGAGATATCGCGATTCTAAGAGTCACATTATACATGATATGCACACATTTCCACGCCACCTGTGAGGTAGTGTACTCGGCGCGTTGTTTTTTACCGTGGTTTCCCCTGTAGGCCTACTCCACTAACTGTCATGACAATTTTAGGATAATTTAAGGGAACAATACCCGTCAAGTTCTAGATATTACCTTATTATTGATATTGATTATTGATATTGCTATTGATTATTGGGTTAACTATTGTTTTGATTTCTTTAGATATTTTAATCAGATTCATACTCTTGAAAGTCTACTTCAACAGGCATGTCTTCTTCGATTTCTTTTTCTTCCTCTTCCTCTTGCTGGATGTTCATAAATTGTTCAAATGTGGCTGAGTCATTGGTCTCTTCATTAAAATCACAGGAATCTTCCTCTATTGTACTCAACTGGACATTTGAGCAAGACTGACCTTGGCAATTGGTACACGCTGGAGAACACAGCAACCCGACTTTTTTACAGCCACATTTGGCACTACAACTTTTTTTGCAATTGCAAAAAATAGTGTTGAGGAGTTTTTCTGGAGCAGGTGGGAATAAAGTTTGAATCGGTTCCAGAGTGTTATCTATCAATTTCCAACCCCAGTCTTCTGGGATCAGTTGATTGCCTAGCCATGTTTGAACTTGATAGTATACTCGATACAAGTGTTGAATAGCAGATGCCGATGTTGGAGGAAGACATGATAGTTGTACTTGTTTCTTGTTTCGCGTATTTTTTACAAAAGTAAAGTATCGGTATTTATCAATGCAAGTAATTTTTTTGAGCTCCATAAACCGCAAGAAGAAAGCGAATTCCTTCCGTAATTATTGTTTGAGGTGTGGAATCAATTTCTGTAAATACTTTAGCGCAGTCAGTCAAATCTTTTTTTCGAATAATTTAAATACTGACGTTTTGCCCCTTCTGTACATTGCTGACGAAGTGTCGCAGCCGGTTATCGCATGTAAAAATAAAATATAGTTTTGGCATTTGGGATAAGCAGATAAAATTTTTGAAGAATATATTTCTGTTCGCTGTTGAGCCCTTCCAGGTTTCAGAAAATAAATAATTGTATCCATGGAGTCCTTGCAGTAAGTAGTACTAACAAATCAACATCTTCACCAACTACCATTGTTGTGTTTGTTGCATAAAATTTTTCTATTGCTGTTTCAATTATGAGGACATCTGCGTCATTTTGAGCTTGTTTCACTGCAATATTCGCAGCTGTTAATTTGTCACTTAACATGGAAATGAAACGAGATGTATTATTAATGTTAGCGAAAAATTGTTGTTGATTCGCTGGAACTGTCATAAATTCATCAAAGATCATCTCGGAACCAGATGATGTTTTTGTAGTTCGACGACGTTGTTCTGCAGCTTTAATATTCTTTGTCGAGTCACTGTAGCCGTCAAATACTACCGTCACTGTAAGCCCATAATGTCTGCGTAGATACTGAACATATTTATCAAAAATAACGCTAAAGGTTTCTTCTCGATCCCTCACAACGTGATGTAGTAGGTATCCTCCATCAATAATGTAAGTAGCGTTTGTAAGATCAACCTCAGTATTGACTGATTGAAAGCAATCGTAAATTGCTGACTTTGTTGTTTTACGCATTCCAGCTGCATCGAAGAGTGATAAGGGGTAAGGGGTTAATTCATACTCAAAAAATTTTTCTTCAATTCATCCAACGAAAACTGGCAATCATCACTCGTTTCTATGAATTGAAAAATTTTCTCCATCGCAGAGTTTACAGTTTCATCTTGTGGACGGCCAATTTTACTACCAATATTAGGTTTTAAGAAAGATTTGTAACAACTGTCATGGTATTTTGCATCAGCAGTGACTAAATCATACTCAAAATTAATACGTTCAAGAACAGCCTTTGAAACATCATCAGAACGATCTTTAGCTAATTTCAACAGGGATTCTTTGAATTTTAGTGTAGTCACGTTATAATTTTTTTTTCGAAGATGCCACAAAATAAACAGTATTTTTTAAAACAAAAATTTGCTTCACTTACTCGCGTTCTAGTACGAGGTGGACTTATTTTTGAAGTACTAGCCTGTTCCTCCTCACGTTGTCTTTTTATTGCAGCGATTGAAGTTTTCCGGGTGTATGATTTTCTGCAATCCACGTGTATTGTAACGGATTTTTGAGTTCTTAAATACTCAGTAAACTCATCACCTCTCGCGATACTAGCCTCGATTAAAGTAGGCATTCCACGATTAACCACAACTGTTTCATCTTCAGTTAAAAGTTTATTGCAAATAAAGCAAAACTGAGACATTTTTTCGAGCTATAAAATAGCACAAATAACCTAAATGGTAGACGCTTGTAATAAGTACGTATATTCACTTGAACTGAACCTTTAGCACTAAAAGAAACAGGTATATGAACGAGACCTACGGACAATAGAATAGCCAGATGTTTTTCAATGCCACGTGGGTAGAGGGGATTCAGTTAGGGACTGACTATCTTTTGAATAAATGTTTTCAGAATAGTATAATATATATAAAAGAAACACAAATAGGTATTTATACTTGTCTTAAGTGCCTGATTGTGTATATACGTGGCTTACATGTGCATATCATGTATAATGTGACTCTTAGAATCGCGATATCTCAGGAATGGTAACTTTTAAGAAAAAAATCATGAAGACCATTTTTGTAGAGAATTTTAATATCTACAACTTTGGTTTGAGGTTTTTTTTTTGATAAAACTTACCGTTTTCGAGAAATATCCAAAAAACCTCAAATTTTGACCTTTGACCCCGAATAACTTTTGTAGCACACATAGGATCGATGGGGATTTTTAAAACTTTATTTGTAATGGTAAACCCCAGCTCTCCACCAATATTTGGCTCTCCGGGAATTTTTGTTATTTGACCACTATTTTTATGTCTAAATTGACCGGACTACATTATGTTTAAATGTTGCAGGCCATTCTTTTCAGCATC
>OW679194.1:109289235-109523584 GCA_940337035.1 Agriotes lineatus
TGTGTCTGTCTGTCTGTGAACAGAATATCTCAAAAACAGAAAGAGGTATGACGTTGAAACTTCATATATAAGTTTTGTGTACTATGTAGATGCGACAGCAAGCTTTTGAAGAAAATCGCATAACCGGAAGTAGGTCTTTACTCTTGTGATTTTTCGGTTTTTTTCGATTTTTTCAAAAACGGCTCAAACGATTTTTTTCAAACTTCTCATTTTTATTACATTTTTAATGTGTATTGATGTGAGATAGGTGATTTTCCAGTTGAATACCTCTAAAGTGGGTTTCTTGTTTTTTTTTTTTCTAATTTTTGTATTAACTCCTATTTTAAATACAACACCCGGTATATTATTACATTTTTAAATTCAGCTTAAAATTCTAGAGAAAATTTGTCCCTTCAACTAGCGCTCTATTTTGTACCGTTTTTGTAGAATTTGTAATTTTTGACAAATGCTTAAAAATTAAAAATCAAATTTTTGGCTAATTATAAGATCACTGTAAAAGGAAGTTGTGTGTGTGTATCACACCAGATTTTTTTTTATTATTCTTTTAAAGTTAAGGTTAGTTGGCAATTTTTTAAAAACATTTGTTTTTAAAAAAACAACTGTTACCATATGGTAGTACTAGGCTTTACGTATACATTTTATTCAAAATAAAAACATACACAATTGTAAACTTATGTTTTAGGCATAATACTAATATGAAAACACAAAAAACCTACTTGGTATGGAAAATATAAAAACAAGGAACACAACGTCACATATCACTTACTGCACATCATTCTTGCAGCCCTCTCCTGCACATCTTCTCTTTTTTGCAGATGTTTCAACAACTAGCTGATTTGTCCCATTATATCTCACATCGTCTGAAATTCTGTTTAACGAAACACTTGATTTTGAGGTTTTAGGTCTTCCTCCAAGTTTAAGAGCGCTTCCATAACTTTGTAAAAAGCTGGTTGCAAGTTCTCTGTGAAATTCAAGTTGTGCTAGTTTTCCACCAGATTTTTTTTAGATTTGCCATGCATTTGTGACCGCTACATCAATTAGCCACGTAAAAATTGGCCACCACCGCTTTTTACTTGTAATGTCAATTCTGTACCTTGACAGATTTTCATCCATAAGATCGGTTCCATGCATATGCAAATTATATTCATCTATCATGTTTGAACTAACACTTGAATAATTTTCTTTTGCGCTTGACTTTAACATTTTACTTGAATCGTCTAAAATCAAACGCCGACAAATCCACTTTGCTTTGTTTGCCGTAAAACGTAAAAAACCTTTCTGATGCTTTTTACTATTTATTCCAATAAAATCATTTCCTAGACATAATATTTGGTTCCTCTGCCTATACATCTAGGATATTCACGTTTAAATATTGAAGTTGTCGGGTTTTAAAACTAATATTGTGATTGTTGATAGCTAACTTCTCAATGAAAACAGAACTTTTATAAATTCAAAAGTTTATTGAGAACTCAAAACAAATTTTCTTAAACTAATATCTAAATAATCAAATCCGGTAGTCGGGCATTACTTTGCATAAACACATAGTACTGAAAGAGAGCGTCACGTGACACTTTCAACAGTCACTGATTGGTTGTATCTGGATCTGTCGAATTTTGTTACTAACATAGAAATGGATTTATTGAAATTTGAAACTAACCCTGATTTTCAAGCATTTTTTATACTAGGATTCGTTGTATTTTGAGCCTCAGAAGTTTTAGGCATTGGTAGAGCTTCTGCTTAGGAACATGGTAGTATACTTAGTTCCATATCTGTGAAAAGTGGAGTTGTCAGCTTTTGATACTAGATGATTCACTTGCGAAAGTGGTGAAATACCGTGGCAAGTGGATGCAACTGTAATCATATTGTTATCAACCGAAAGAACTACCATTATTCCGGTGTCTTTCTTGATTACTCCTTCATATATACCCCTCTCTTTCCGTAAAAGCGTTTTTTTGTCCGATATTGGACAGTCATTTGGAATATGGTTATCCCTAACAGTAGCAGTACCCTGACAGCCTCTCTCTTTTAGGTGTTGAAGATTGATACCAGTAAATAACTTGTCAAAGTAGAGGCCATAGGGTCCTTGTTTCTCATCCCTAAATCATCCAACGTTGTGAAAGGGAGCCGCAGCTTTACCAAATTTTTCTTCATAATCTTCTTACCTACGATCACATTTTCTTGGTATAGTTTAAAATTAACCAAATATCCAGATGTATTTAGTGCCCATATTTTATAGGCTTTCCCCGTATAAAGTGCTTACACGGATGTCGTACATAGTAACAAATCATGCTCCCATCATAGCTCTTATGCTTCTGTGGTTGATAATAGTCGATGAATTTTTATTTCAGTTTATTTATGAACGGCTGAAGTTTCCACATTTTATCATTAGGATCACAATTGGAATTGTCGGCACAATGTATACAACGCATAATTTGTATAAAGCCATCTCTTCTCATGGTTCCGCTAACCATAGAGTTGTTGACGTCATTCTGTGATTCCCAATAAAATCTCTTTCCTGGAAGTACCGAATAGCCACTTACTAAAAATATTGATAAAAGCATTTCATTTCTTCTTTGGAAATTTTTGGGTCAGTCATATCGACAGAGTGAGTGTTAAAGAGTGAAGAAAGAGCGAGAAATTTTTAATTAAATCCTTGTAATATTTTGCTTTTATGTTTCTTGCAGGTGTATCACGAAGGTTAATATTTTGTCATTGACAATTTAATGCATACACTAAAAATCCCATAAGCCGCGGTTTTTTTGTCACTATGACAGCGGCAAAAGTTTGCCTTAACGTTTCCAGCGACAAAACGGAACCTAACTTTTAAAACGGTCTAATTCTAGTAAGCCTAGCAGAGTTGCTAAGGACCGACGACGGTGCGGTTCTTAGTTTTCTCGCCTTGTTTGTTAGTTTAGTGACTTCTAAATTACCTAATATGTAAATTAAATATGTATTCCTTAAATTGTCGTACCGAATTACACTCAAACTTTTTTTTTATTGAAGTAAACTTAACATTTATAATTCAAGTTTCCTTGCCTTTAGGCAATTCTTTTTTTTTTTTTATTTATTTAATTCGCACTCAGCCAACAGCCGTTAGGCCAATTATAGGCGTCGCTGTGCAGTTATGAGGACTTCCAACCCCACTACCGACTGTCATGATGTTGTATGACCGCCGGGACCAACTTTTTTCCATGATAGCCGTACCACGAGGCGCCGAGAGATGCAGCCGTGGTACTCCCATCCAAGTTCTAACCAGAGACAGCGTTGCTTAACTCTGCTGATCGAACGTGGACGCTTGTTCAAGCTACACCACTCGGGACCCTCATTAAAATGTCAAGTTTACTTCGACAAAAAAAAAGCTCTCGTGTAATTATAGGTGACAAAAACTCAAAAAGTTGAAGCGGGGAAAGATCCTTATAAAGGGTGTCTCAGATTGTTTTTCGTTTTTGATAATTAAAAATAAAACACCAGAATTAGTTCAAACTTGTTTTAATTATTGTTAAATTACAGAGCAGTTTTTGAATTTTATTTATGAAAAACAACCATTTGTAAATGCGCACCATCTGCCTCATCACACTCATTTAGCCTTGAACTGAAATTTTCAATCACTCGCTGGAGCATCATTCTTGGAATAGCGTTGATTTTGTCTGTGATTCTTTGCTTTAAAACATTCACGCTGGGTGGTAATGGGTTGAAAACTTTACTTTTTAAGTAGCCCCATAAGAAAAAGTCAGCAGGCGTTAAATCTAGACTTCTTGGTGGCCAATTGATGTCTCCTCGGCGACTAATTCCTCTTTCAGGGAATAAATCGTGAAGAGCAGCTAACGAGTCATTTGTGACGTGTGAAGTGGCTCCGTCTTGCTGGAATAATGTGTTGCGGTTGTAGCCAATCTGGTTTTGCATTTCTGGAGCCAACCGCAGTGACTGTCGTGAATCGTCCATAACAGACTGGCAAACGCGCTCGACATTCATGTTCGTTCTTGATGTCCTTTTTCGCCCAGTTGATTTATTTGGCATTGTGTTTCCAGTCTCTTCAAACTTGCGCACCCAGTTCTTGATTAAATTCGCATCTGGCACATTTCTTATGGTCGTTAAATTAAAATGTGTCCTGTAAAGGCGTCGAACAACAGTGTAAGAATCGTTTTTGTAAAACGCTCGTACGCAAAATGCGCGCTGCCGTCCCGTGAAACGATCCATTCCTACTGAAACTAAACCAGCCCGCCAAGCGTTTGACACCACTCCCCTCCCCCTGCTACATACGTTTGGCGCATAACGGTAAAAACAAAAACGAAAAACACTCTGAGACACCCTTTATTTTTCAAAATTAAGTTTCAGGAAAATCTCTTGTTTGCATTTTTAGATCACGGTGTATCCATTTGTGTTTATTCTTAGGTTCTGTGGGCTTGGATTTTGTAGAATGTACAAATCTGTTTCAGTTAACCTATTTTGATTTACAAACTTCACTTCCGCTGGTGTTCATAGTTAACAACCTGACAGATTATCAATTGTACCCCCAGAATCCTCATCGCCAGAGTCTTCGTCTGTTAATACATTTGCCTCGGGTGATTCAATATAAATAGTAGCAAAATCATCAGATCACGCCAACCAAATCACCCCACTATAAAAAGAAATTTACTATATGGTTTCAAAATTTGTACACAGGCGCATATTCTACACATTTTTAAAGAAAAAAATTTACTTACTTAAAGGTTATGTCATCCATTTTTGTATACAAGACTTGTGTATCAAGAGAAACGTCTATACAGTGCAAACGTTGGCTGTGGAACGCTCCAAATAAAAAATTCCCCGATCATCTGTGACCAAAATCCTCGTACACTTCGACCTTATTTTTTGAACGCACATCTTTTCTGATAGTTGTCAATTTTTTTTACCCCCACCTCTTTCCGTAATGACGTCATTGCCATTTTTTTTAAATGGCAGCCACCACTTTTTTCTATGGAATCTGGTTCTCCTTGAAATTCTTCATTTGATTACTTAGCAACATTATTGGCATTTATGAAAAATTGAAAACACAAAATCGAGATAGCTGTGGAATTTTTATCAATTTATTTGAAACAAATGAATAACAATTTAACAGAACGTCAAATAAATAAAATATCAATTGATAGAAATTCCACAGCTATCTCGATTTTGTGTTTTAAATTTTTCATAAATGCCAATAATGTTGCTAAGTAATCAAATGAACATCGCCCAACCGCATATTGCTGTATGCAGAATTTCAAGGAGAACCAGATTCCATAGAAAAAAGTGGTGGCTGCCATTTAAAAAAAAAATGGCGATGACGTCATTACGGAAAGAGGTGGGGGTAAAAAAAATTGACAACTATCAGAAAAGATGCGCGTTCAAAAAATAAGGTCGAAGTGTACGAGGATTTTGGTCACAGATGATTGGGGAATTTTTTATTTGGAGCGTTCCACAGCCAACGTTTGCACTGTATAAACAAAATGCACAGTAACAATGTTCGTGTTGAATCATCTGTTAGGAAGACATATACGGTCCCATCTATCTCAATCTAGTTCAATCACAAGGCCTTAACACTAGAATGAGCGAAAACAAATCAGTGTTCTGGGTTATCATATGGTAACACCAGGTTTTGATGGGTTATCTTATTTTTTGCGTTCTGGAGATTTAATACCCATTCGAGGTCAGTAATTTAGAAATTGAATTGTCAAAAAGTAATTCAATTATAGCGGGTAATCTTAATTACCCCAGGTAATTTAAATACTTTGGAGTAATTTAATTACTCAGCTATAATTGAGTAATTGAAGGCCACATTTTAAAAATAAATACAAGTGTCTATTAACATTTTTCAGCGTGTAGTTCATACATGGTGAATGTTACACATATTTAATTTTGCCGTGTATAAGTTAATATCTGAAAAAGTTGTACTTAAAAAACCTCCAACATTAGGTAGACACCCCGTTTTACAGAGTACGATGCGTATATGTTGAGTATGATTAATTAGGCATTTTTTTTAGTACTTGTTGTAAGGAGTACCAGGTACCTTAGTCCTACTTAGAATTTTGCCGAGACTAAAGAGTTCCATCCTTAACAAGGGATTTCTTACATGCTACACATCGTAGTAACAGAAACCCACGGCTGTGCATTACTTCCGAATAATGACATTCATCCACATTTTTAAATTTTTAACATCCTCACCAGGATGGTGGATCGAACTCTTGATCCTTAGATCCACTTAACCATTAAGCTATGGAGCACGGCAATAATTAGGCATACTCATGTGTGTACAACTAATCATTCGTTTAAAAAAATGTACATTCAACATTTATTACTAATAATTGTATGTATGTATGTATGTATCTCGTTTTACCTTGCGGTGTAGAGGCTGGTGCTTACTGGCGGTACAATGCTCAACTTGCCCCGGATTCGGGATTCAAAGTTGGAATGCGCCTTTTGTGCTTGCGCAGCAAACACTGTGTGAGGTGTGTGTCATGGTGATGTGTTGACCTTGTTACCCTATCTCTTAGGTCTGTGGTTCTGAGTAGAGCACAGTTAATTTGGTGCCCAACTGTGAATGGTCTCACCGAGCTCAATTGCCCGGCTGCGGAAAAATTGCAGCCCTCGAGGGATCCGAACCGAGGTATGCTTAATTCACACCCTAGTGCCTATGTGGCTTTTTACTGATAATTTCAATAAATATATCTATGTATGTTGGAAGGTGTTTCTATGTGGGATAGTGTTGCTACGTGGTGGGCCAGTTGTTAAAAAAAGTTGAGGATAAATTGAGTGACTCAAATTAAGTAAAAAAAATACAGCCTTCAGAATGAGAGGATGCTTAATTATATAATCTATAGGGATGGGCGCGAGACGTGAAAACAGTCGGTTCACGCCGGGTCACGTCGTGAACGCGAGTGAAAATTTCCAGAGTGTGATTCACGTTTCACGTTAAATATTTAGTAACGAATGAAAGCCTGCAGAGTGCCCAGCTCCCCCGCTGTCCAACATGTGGAAAATTTAGAGCTGGAGCGGGAGGTCCTTGTATTTCTGTATGGCAGCCTGCAGCGACGAAGCTTCGCACTTGTGTTTTGTTGTGAATGTTATCTACAGTTAATTCCGGTTCTGCGTCTATAGACGACCAAGTAGAACTTCCTTTAGGTTCCTCAGACGTAAAAGTACTTTTAAACCTAGAAATTGCTAGTGTTGCCTAGCAAAATATACTTTCTTGTACTCGTATCAGAAAGGGAAACGTCAATTCCCATGACAGCTTTTAGTATTAAAAGTAATGTCTTTGAAGACGGTTGCAAGAAACGTTTTTGTGAGAAATCAGTATTTAGCCCTTGTAAGCTATTGTAGTCAATTTTCATTTATTTCTTTTTGTGTCTACCATTCTAACTGCAACATATCACGTAAATTATTTCACGTGCAAAACATATTTTATTTTAGAGTTTTTAGTTCTGTTGCGGGTCCTTTATTGGTTTTAAATTTGAACATTCTGTTCTATCTGGATTTGAATTTTCAAATAAAAGCTGCGGGTCATGCCGTGAACGTGAGTGTTTAAAGCAAGCGTGAAACGTGCGTGACGTGAGTGAATATTCACTCACGCGCCCATCTCTAATAATCTAGTTTATTTTTGATTGAAATTTTTCTTTTTAAATTGGTGTTAGAAACACCAAATAAAAAATATGTTACAACGAAAATATTCTAAATATTCCTAGAGACAGTTAGGTTGAATTAATTTTCTGAATAGTATTCCATAGAATGTTCAGCTTTGCTCCAATTTAACCTGTTCCTATCCCTTACAAAATCATAAACCTGTACATAAAAATCTACTTAATACTTACTCAAAATACCCTTTACGCCACATGCTAGCAGGTACCTCGCATACTCGGGAATAACGGTATAATTTATATCATTTTCTCTATAAAAATATCCTTAATATAATTTCTGTGTAATTTATCTAGGTAACAAACAATGCAAAAATTGGATTATCCACATAATATGAAAATATATCACCAAAAATGACCATAAAGAGATGCGTACCTATTTGTAAAAGGTGTAAAAACCGAGCATAGTAGACCTCGAAACGTGAATTTTTTCTGTAAACAAAGAAAACAGTTAGGGAACGGTTTGATTAGTAAACTGCTAAGGTCTACACGTTACCCTTTTTCTGTGACCTAACAATTTTTTCCCTTTATTTAACAATAAGAGACTGGATGAAACAAAATATCTGCAGTTGTTGGTCAGGTCCATTTTAAAACTGCGTTCGGAAAGGTACCTCTGACAGCTTTGTTTCTTCGAAATCGTTCGTTAAATACAGAGCGAGCTAAGCGAGGATATCTGTTGGCGTTCAGTAAGTACCGATGTGAGCGTTTCGATGTCCATCGATTTGCTTGATGTATTTCAACCGAGTAAACAGAGGATCAGTGCATGACAAGTAACAACAGTGACAATTGAAAACCGGCGTTATTTAATCTTCGAATATAATTATGGTCCTCGGCACCGAAAGTAAAAGAGGCTAAATGCTATGAATGAACTAATCAATGAAATTTATATTTTAATTTGACATTGCACATTTTGTGACAGGTGAACGTTTGGTAAATACTTTCCGATATTCGATGCTCGCTAGTCATGTGACTAAAACTCGATCTGCTCAGCTTCTACTCAGCGATGTACTTAATAAATGCACCTTAAGTATGGCTTGTTTTATGATACTGCCAATGTGACATTTGTCAAAAATGACAGTAATATAATGCGCAATTACAAGCAAGCGACAAGGCTGAAAATCTTATTTTAAGCGTTAGGGACTTCTTCGAAGAGGAGAAATGTCAGATTACATGGGTCAAGAATGTCTTGGTTTAAATAATGTGCTATTTAAACCATCCCTTGCATTAAAGGTTAGGTATACGTCAAATTGTTTCTGAAGTCTACTACTTGTGATCTAAATGATCTTTGTAATTTAACTGTAATATAAGACATACGTTTTAAACGCTATGTTTTGTTATTTCTGACGCCACAGAAAAAGCGTAATGTGTAGTCTTTATATAATATCCCTCAATAAATAAACACGTGTACCTGTACTCTATGTTGGGGCACTTTCGCATTACGTATGTGCTTCCTGCAAGTCATGTGCTTCTCGATTTCGGTTCTGCCACACTTGTTATTGTTCTTGCAGAACTTGCAATAGAAATACAAGTTTCCCAAGACACTCCGATAGCCATGGCTTGTAAGCGGGAATGCTCTCCCACTCTTTCCGATACTTCTGCATGTACATCCGCTTCTTAGGGGACCCATCGTCCGCCTTGGGGCCTCTTTTGCGCTTGGACGGTGGTTCGTAAGTATCTACTTTACTGTCGCTCTCCTCCTCGCTTGACCCACGAACTTCCCAGTTTGGCGAAGGTTTGAAGTCTGTGAACAAGTCCTTAATGGTTTGGGGCTCTACCTTCGTCTCGACGTCGACGTCATCGTCTCTGACATAAACTTCTATTACGTTTTCCATTTAGTGGCGCAACTCTTGAAGCGTGCCCTTAACCACACAAAAGGCCGAATTCTCTTCTTAGTCGGAGTTGTTTACAAAGCAACTGTTTAGGTTAAAAATCTGTATACAATTTGCTTTGACTTCTTTACTCACCGATAGATGGCGCGCGGCTAGTTGATTTTGATTTACACTATACAGGGTACCCCATTTATCATGGGATTTAATGGAATTATCCGTTATAACCGGAGAGCCAGTGGCAATTCGAGCAACGGACGTTCTGCAAGGCTAAAAAATTTTTTGGTGATGAGTCATAGCATGCCAAGTATATACCGGGTGTCCATTCTCAAAGTCGAACATAGGCAATTAACATTAGTGCATTCACTCGTTCTTCATTGAAATAATTCATTTTTTGGTAGATAATTTTAAAAGACGTTGACAGAAAATACCTGATTTACGCCAACTAATTACCAATTTTTTTGACAAATGCTATCGAACTTAAAAAGCAAGGCATGGCATATTTAAAAATGCCCAAGTTTGAAATTGGTATTTTAAAATAAAAATCGCATCTTGAATATTATTATTGGTATCATTTGATGCGTAATAATTTTATCTTTCCATTGATACCATTGCCTTCCCTGTAAGTTGAAATGGCGAGCAGGAATCGGCAAAAACGTTCAATACAATGTTAATCGCCTATGTTCGACTTTGAGAACGGACACCCGGTATACAACGACCTGGCAGACATCAGCCCTGCACGTCATCATCCCTTATATTTTTGAAATTGTCACATATAATCTCATAAGAGCATTAATTCTTTCCGGAAATTTTTTTGAGTGCGTTCCAACAACGTCGTATTAATTTGACCGAGCGGGACGCGAGGGCAAATTAGGACGTTGTTGAATGCACGAAAAATAATTTCCGGATATGAATTAATGCTCGAATGCAGATTCGGTAAGAAAATCGTAACGACACAAACCCTAAAAAGAAGTAATGTCTACCTACAAAAAATTTCCAAGAAATTTTGTTGTTGTCTTGGATACGGCTCGTGAACTAATTTTTCTATTGGTCATTAATGAGTGTCGTACGATTTTCAATAAAATTTAAAAAAAAAATTGTCGCTGTAAGCTTCATATTTTAATATGTTTTAGTTCATGCATTGTGAAGTAGGAAAAAAAATTGACAGGTGATTTCGATGAGCACTAGTACCTGACAGGTGAGTCGAAAGATGTGCAATTTTTACACATGTTTAAGTGAGCGATTTAGAAAACGTGTGTACCATATATCTAATACTTACTATATTGCTAGCGGCTATGAGTGGGAAACTTGCCAAGGAAGTGAGACAGACAACCAACTCTTCAATGTATAATGGTGAGCTGTGCGCAAGCGCGGCGGCGTCGTCCGCCCAATGGGGAAGTGGTCAAGTTTAAAATTCGCTTCTAAAGGCGGAGTTCGAATTCTCACGCATGCGCACGAGACGCGTTATACTCTAAGTGAGACTATGTCGGCGCCGTAATGTTTTCTGAAGTTTCCAGGCCCTACCAGCAATATATGTGTATTATATATATGGTGTGTACAATGCCAGGCGGTTCTGGTTAGCATATGTCTTTCACAGGCGACGGAGAAGATGCTATGTGAGTGCGAGTAAGAGACGTAATGTCAACTCAATGGCGCGAGTGAGACAGTTAGTCTAACGGAAAGTTTGAAGGGTCGTATACCTGCTTCCATAAATAAACAAATTTTAAAAGAAAAATTTAGTCAGTTGCAATTCATTCTTGTAAACTGTACAGTCGTGTTTTGCTTTATTACTACGAATTACTGCGTGATATGTTATATATTATACTAGCAAGATACCCGTTCTTCCTACTACAAATGTTTTTTTTCTAAATCCTAAGCGAATTCTAGAATGCTTCCCTTCCCTCTCACTCAATACGCTAAACTAACAAACGCTGCAAAACAATATTGTAGGTAAAAAGGAAACAATATTCTTCCAAAAAAAGTTCTCCATAACCCTTTTATGCTTCACGTATCCCCTGGAAATGTGTATGTAATTGTCGTTCTCCTTATATAGATTGATAAAACTATAGGTTTAGTATAACAATGAGAATAAAAATAATAAATGTTGTATTCATAAATTGTAGCAACATACCAGTTTCCACCACTTAGAGGTGGAATTTCGGAAATCCTTCTATTTTATTCTAAACTGGACACACGGAAAAAATTAATAGCTTTAACCTCTTTTTTAACTTCTTTTTACTTTTACCCCATTGTTACTCCTTTCACAATGAAATTTAGAATAAAAACTTTAAACCACTTTTTAAAGATTTAAAAAACACACATATGCCCAAAAACCATGATCATCAGGAACCACAGGAAATACGAAAGGTTCTATAATTTACCCCTGAAAAAAAATCTCACCTTTAGGAGTTGATCTGTGCACAATCCTGAATTACGTTTTTACGAACTTGTATAGGTAACCTTTCTAAGTAAAACCAAATTGTTACATTATAGGGCCTTCTTGAGAAATTCGTATATGCCAAAATGAATGTCATAACTCAATAAACATAGGAGATATGAAGGGTTCTTTAATTCACTTCCAATCCAGATTTACACCTTTAGGGGTTGATTAGGGGAAAATTCTAAAATAAGTTTCTAGGTATTTGCATTGATAATCTTTGCAAGTAAACACCTAGTCGCTATTTCATCGGGTCTAAGAGATATTGAGGAACTCGTGAAAACACATTTTCCCCTTTGCACCCCCATAGGGGTGGAATTTAAAAAAAAATACTTTCAACCCATTTAATTGTAAAATGGAACTTACATCGAAAAAAATTAATAATTTTACCCTCTTACCCCTTTTCAGTTTTTCCTCCTTTTACCCCTTTAGGCTTAAAATATTCAAATTCCCTCAAAATCCTTTCTAAATATTTTAAAAATACATGTATATGCCAAAAAAGAATATTCTAACTCAATAAACATAGGAGATACGAAGGGTTCTTTAATTCACTCCCAATCCAGATTTGCACCTTTAGGGGTTGATTAGCTCAGAATTGTAAAATATGTTTCTAGGTATTTGCATTGATAATATGTGCAAGTAAACACCAACACGCTATCTCGTCGGGTCTAAGACATATTGAGGAACTCGTGACAACACATTTTACCCCTTTTCACCCCGGGGCGGAATTTAAAAAAATTGCTTTTAACCCATTTTATTGTGAAATGGAACTCACAGCAAAAAAAATTTAACCGCCCTACCCCTCTTCAGTTTTTCCTCCTTTTACCCCTTTAGGGTTAACATTTTTAAATTCCCTTAAATACCTTTCTAAATATTTTACATATAGTGTAAATTTGTGTGTAGCTATATTATTAAATTCTTATATATTTTTCATTGAAACTAATAAAATATATTTTTTTCTATTCAATTTTATCTCAATGTTATGTCATTTGTACCATTGACTTATATACTGCACATCTTTCGACTCTTTCGTCTCTCACTCGGGGTCACATAGCATCTACTCCGTCGCCTGTCAAAGACATATGCTAACCACAACCGCCTGGCATTGTACACACGTTTTGTAAATCGCTCACTTAAACATGTGTAAAAATTTCAAATATACAGAACAAAGTTTATTTTAACCCTATATACTGCACATCTTTCGACTCACCTGTCAGGTACTAGTGCTCATCGAAATCGCCTGTCAATTTTTTTTCCTACTTCACAATGCATGAACTAAAATTTGAAGCTTACAGCGACAAGTTTTTTTTAAAATATTATTGACTATTCAACACTATAACATATAAGCCAATCACATTGCAGACATTTGCTTTTTTCAACCAATAACAGCAGTATATCACTGAATATTGGGCACCATGCAAAATATTCACAAAACAATGTACGTACTCAAAAAATAAATAGCCTTCTTGCAAAGTATCGCTTAGCAACGATGTTCTGTCCTTAGTGATATCGCTAGGTTACGTAACACTAAACCCCAACACACTGTGTGGCTTGTTTTAAAAATTTTAAAATGCTGTGTTTTGGAAGTATTCCGCTGAATTTCATTGAGAATGAATAATTATATTAATTGTTGGATTATTTTTCAATAAAGTTAATCGTTATGTATTAATATTGTTAAATAGTCGTCCCAAATACCACTCGAAGTGGATATATATTTTTTTAAATATTTTGCCATTTCCATAGAAATTATTGCAAATTTCACTCAACAAAATCACATTTAAATGTCACTCGCCTTCGGCTCGTGACATTTTTGATGTGATTTTGTATCGTGAAATTTAAACGCAATAATTTACATGGAAACGACAAAATATTTTTCAAAAATATATCCACTGCTTGTGGTATTACCCTTGACTATTCAACTCACCCCCTTCAAGTTAACTATTCACCAATCATAATTTAGTATTTATGTCATTTGCCACCAATCAGCGTAAAATTGTGCAACAATTCCGCTAGCGGAGTTTTAATGACAATTTTTTTCTCTTCCTGTGACATTTATTTAACTTCCTGTAAAATTAATCAGATATGATATTAGAAATGTCAAATTCGACAAACAATTTATTTTACGTCAACATATTTTTATTTTCAAAGAGGACGTGATAAAATTGATTAATTACTAAGAAATGTCAATTTTGTTCGTTGAATAGTCCTTCAAATGCCGCTTGCAGCCGACGAATTGCATGAATTTTAGTCAAAATGTTTATTCGTGTTTATTGCTTCAAAATTGGTCTCGTGCTGTTGCACTCGACCAATTTATATCGAAGCAATAAACGCTCATACACTTTGACAAAAATGTTCGGCAATTCGTCGACCGCTCGCGGTATTGTATATGACAATTTCAAAAATATAAGGGATGATGACGTGCAGGGCTGATGTCTGCCAGGTCGTTGTATATGTACTTGGCATGCTATGACTCATCACCAAAAAAATTTTTAGCCTTACAGAACGTCCGTTGCTCGAATTGCCACTGGCTCTTGGGCTATTATTACTATAGTAACCATAACATTTTTAAAACCCGAAATATTTGCGAAAATCGTACGACACATTAATGACCAATAGAAAAATTAGTTCACGAGCCGTATCCAAGACAACAACAAAATTTCTTGGAAATTTTTTGTAGGTAGACATTACTTCTTTTTAGGGTTTGTGTCGTTACGATTTTCTTACCGAATCTCAATTCGAGCATTAATTCACATCCGTAAATTATTTTTCGTGCACTCAACAACGTCCTAATTTGCCCTCGCGTACGACGTTGTTGGAACGCACTCAAAAAAATTTCCGGAAAGAATTAATGCTCTTATGAGATTATATGTGAAAATATCCGTTTTCGTGTCTTTTGATTCAGAAAAAGTGGTTTTCAAAGTGATATCTGTGAGTCTATCAGTCTGTAAGCCTGCGAGTCTGTGAATCTGTATCGACTGTACAGCCTAGATGATCAATCGATTGGCCTCCAAATCAATCTCTTCATTTTTAATACAAATTCGGAGATCCCAGTGATTTTTAGTTAAAATCGGATACCTGGAAATGGTACTTTACTCTTGTTCCTTTTCGTTTTCTGAAAAAAAATAAAATGTTATAGAATAATATTCTATATTGAGCAATTATCTACAACTTTTGTTTAAACAGCTTTTTTTTAATTAGTAAATTTTTGGAAAAATCGCAAAATTAGTTTTTAGAAAAATTGGCATTTACGTCCAGACATAATGGGAATAATAGCTAGTTGTTTAATAAAGCAATAAACCAATAAAGCATATGATTTAAAGCCGCGGCTGGCAGCCAGCTTGTTACGGTATCAAAATGACTTAACGACACCCACGCGGTGTGAGTATCGCACGACTAGTTAAGTCCGGGAAAAGGTGGCACGCTCGCCCTGAGATCTGACAAGACAGGCTAAGGGCCTCGGTTGATACGCTCAGGGAGATGGGCGTGGTCCAAACGGTACGTCGTAGGGCAAGCGTGGCGTGACATATATAGGGTAAGTCGAAATAAAAGGGTGCCACCAGATCTGTCTTTATATTCTCGTACAACCGGACCTGGACGGGCCGAGAAGTACAAGAGGTACTACGTCAGGAAGGTACTCGAGAAGCTGTAAACCTCGAATTACAATTTTGGGAAAAATACTTTAATACTTGTTTCGGGTCGAGAAAGAGGAAGAACTCGGCCTCACAGTCCTCGTCGTCACTGCAGCGGGCGTTGTCAAACCTACCTGTGTCGCTCTATTGCTCAAGCTTCGCTTTACACAAATCTGTACACAAAAGGGCTTAACCTGAAAGAGCATGCATAGATTCGCCACAATGACAAGGCCTTCGTTCAAATACTCATCTATTGATCTGAATGATTAGGGTGATTTACACAAGTTTACGCTAAGTCAAGTTAAATTCTAGGCCCCAGCTGGAGTGGCGCGTTATCACTAATACAAATTCATTAATTAGTAGAAGTAATACTGTAGGTTTAGGCCATACATATAGCAGCTTATTAGATTAAACTGACTGCGGCCAGCTTTCGTTAATTAGGCGGCTACGGAATACTAATAGAGGCCTTACATGTCCAAATAGTTAGTTATTAACACAACCAACCCGATTATATGAATTAGGCGGTCACAAAATGCAAAATGAGGCTATACTGGCGGTAATTAGTGAATCATCAACGAACTGCGGTCAGAAGCCGTGAATTATATGGCTATAGAACATAAATGTAGGCCTTGCGTATACAAACAGTTCGTTATTAACAAGTACGGCCAGATAATATTAAATAAGCAGTCACTACATGCAAAAGGAGGCCATACTGGCGTTAATTAGTGAATTATAAAAGAATGCAGCCAGAATGCGTGAGTCTAGCCGTCACTATAAGCGCAAATTACATGTTCACATTGCTACCTGTGTATGGAAGTTAGCCAAGCTTGTGCACTGCAACGACGGTAACCGGCATCGCCCGTTGCGAACGTTTCGAAATCGGGAGCGTGGGCGTTAAAACTGCATTGGCGGGAAAGTCTAGAAGACTGTAATGGCAGCCTTCTACGGCCACAAAACGTTGGAGCCTACCGTTTGGAAGCTCTGCGGGATAGATCCCCTGTTAGGGAAGAATCGGGCTGCACACACCTGGTCTTAACGACAGAAGAACAGAGCTCTCGGCTACCATGACCACACCGAAGCACCTCACGCACCTTATCTCACCACCACAGTTTCGAGAGTCACTCCTTGCAGGAAAACACTGTAAACGAAACTAGCCTTTGCGGCAACGGTATATTAACAAACGCAAGAAACCAAAGTCACAAAATTAGAGGTATTAACAGGACAACATCGGACGAAATCCACGTCATCCTCGCACAAGCACAAACCGTTAAACAAAGTGAAATCGTACGACACAGCGGAAACAAACAACAAGCAAGGCCTAACAAGACGGCCGCCCCCACAGCGCGGAAGCGCCGGGGGGGGGGGACCAACCTGCCTTCAAACGTCTGTACTTTCATGCGAACTTAAACTGACTGCCCCAAGCAACGCTGACCTCAATTCCAAAACGACGCGTTCTAAACCGCCAAAATGCGGGTCATCAAGCGACCAATGGGAAGGCGACATGTTCGGCAGTTCAAACCAGTATAGCTTGCGTCCAGACAAACACGTGCGCTAAAAAGGGTGGTCTGAAACGGCTAATTCGAGATAACTGCGCTAATCTACAGGGTGTTCGAATTTAGACAAAAATGGCTAGTATTTGTGAGTATTGGTGCTGAGAAGATCAACGGTGGGAACGGGTTTGAAATATAACTAAGCTGCCCAAAGGGCGTGAATGGTTAACTATAGTACGTTACGCTACTTAAAATGACCGGACAAGCTAAGGCTTTAAATATGCTTTTTAGGCCTCCGTCCAGAAACACTGATTTTGCATTCGTCTAAATCGTCTAGAATCACCCTCTTTGCTTGTCTAGGCATGCAAATGACAGCTAGTGTAATTTAAATTTAGAAATTTTAAAATCGGTTGGTAGCACTGAATCCCGAATCTGCTGTCTTAAATAATGTCTTTGATGTCAGTCTCACCAGTTATACGACTTTTTATTGTATAAATAAAGCTTTCACTTTAACCCCTGGTTTAACCATTCTTGTATCTCAGTTCATGTCATATAATTGCACCCTAAAACGTAAGCGTAACCATTGATTAATGATTATAAGCATGTAACCAACAAAAATGTGTATAACTTTTTAGGTTAGATATTTAGGATGAACTGTCAAGGAACGAACAGGACTTTATTAAATTATTAAATAGGTATGTTACAAAAAAGAGTAATGACAATTTAACTAAACAGTAATAACGAGTAATTCATTATTTGAAATTAAAAATAATTGTACAGTTTTCGAAATGTGAGATTGATGTTGGGCAAATTTGTATCGTTGAACTCAAGTTGCATGTTGTGAACAGTAGAAGAATTTCTTGAAAAACTACCGGAAGGTTGTGGCATCGAAGTTGCTTGTTGACTGCTTGAAATTGGAGAACTGGAATATATACCTTTGAAGTAGTCCGACTAATTTGATTTGCTATGGCCATTTTAGCACCCAGAGAGTCTTCAATGTAGGCTTCGGCAACTGTAGTGCTTTTCCAGACACCATGCCTCTTCAGAGTTGTTATGTCCGCCCCATTACCTACTAATGCTGTTGCACTATTTCTTCTGAAGCAATGACCCGTATACTGTGTCGGATTGTCCAATTGTAGATAGCTGGCTATCTTCGAGGGCATCCTCCCTAATGTGTGAATGCCCACCGGTTGATGTGTAAATTTATTTTTGGAGTAAAATAAAAAGTCTATCGATTGTTGTGTTTTTTGGTCTTAAAGCAATATAATTTCTAATTATACCTATCCATTGAGTTTCTGTTACACAGGAAGTGCGGGGCTTTTTCATCCATCTGTAATACTTTAAATATTTTAGTTACATACCCTTCTTTTTTTCTCTTTAAAAACGCGATTAGCCTTGGGAAAGTTCCAATGTTAATATTATGCTTACATCGACCACAAAGTGGAATACATTTTTTGATTTAGCTTCAAAATAAGCTAACAAAATGTATTCATTGTACGTGCTTACGGAATTCTCAACACAACGAAAATGTCGTATTCTTTCCAATATCGATTTGATAACTTTTTAGGTAGTAAGTTTTGAATAGCATTTTCAGCTGCTGTTTAATATGTTCGGGTATATTATCATCCATTTTCTTGTACTTATTGTGCACCAACTACTTATGGCATCAAAATTCATAAATATAAATGTCAAAAAACAATACCTACTAGATACTTGATTTTCAATTTTAAATTCGAATCCTTACATCGTTCGATAAGTATGTATTGCCAACAGAAGAAAAATAAATTATCTAGCCCCGATATTTGGACAACAAATTACCGATTTTTTTTTTAAATTTATATATTTTTTGTCGGCCTAAAAAATTTTGTGTTTCACATGTCCAGAAACTGTTTTGCGAGTACTCGTACTTGAGGGCAGAGGCCTTCGGATATATCAGGGGATGGGAAATCATTGATTATCAAAAGTATGATCACCGATTATAATCATGATATTCCAACAATGTGAGTAGAAAATAGACATTACAGAAGTTGTCCAGGTTGGCCAAAAAGAAATTAGAGAGAGGAAGTAGATGAAGCAATATCTTCACGGAACCTACATGACGGAGACTGGATAAAGATAAACAGACAACATTGGGCTCTACGTTGGGAGAGACGGCGCCCGCCGTAACCAACTCGTTGCATATACCGGGCGAGTTTTTTAAAGTGTTACAAGGCAATATCTCGAGAACGGTTTTAAATAATTTCATGAAATTTCGGGAGGTAGTGGGGAAAGGGGTGGACATATTTAACCCATATATGTATTATACATATATTGCTAGTAGGGCCTGGAAACGTCCGAAAACGTTACGGCGCCGACATAGTCTCACTTAGAGTATAACGCGTCTCGTGCGCATGTGTGAGAATTCGAACTCCGCCTTTAGAAGCGAATTTTAAATTTGACCACTTCCCCATCGGGCGGACGACGCCGCCGCGCTTGCGCACAGCTCACCATTATACATTGAAGAGTTTGTTGTCTGTCTCACTTCCTTCGTGAGTTTTCCACTCATAGCCGCTAGCAATATAGTAAGTATAAATATATGATTTAACCACATTTTTTACATTTTACTTCTCTCTTTGTTTTGAGGGGTAACTTTTAAATGAGATGTGTTTTTGTTTCTAAAATACGAATCTACGTGAAAAACCAAAGAGTACTATATTTATATATTATATAAATATAGTACTCTTTGCTTTCAGCTTGCTTGCTTTTCACTGGCCTGTACTTTTATTAATAACTCTACGCTCATTTTCATTATGCACATAACCAACCCTTTGTATTATTTAACTTGATTTGATCTGGCTTCAAATATGCTCAAACCTATCATATTACTTATATTATATTAGCCATCTTAAATCTTTCTTTTACTCAAACTTCATAATCAATCCCTCTGAAATCTGCTTTGCTTATGCTTGCCTTTATCCCTCTAATTCTACTTCTTGCATCTCATTTCCAATGCATTTAATAACTTCAACTACTGTTTAAATTGTAATTAAATAAAATATTTCAACTCTGTGCTTTAATTGACTTTGTTCAATATTTTTCACTGCATACAGAGCTAAATTGTGAGCTTAAAACCATCTCAATATCGATAGCTATCGATAAGTATCGATATTATCGATTTATCGATAAATATCGATTAATATCGACAGTTATCGATTAATATCATTAAATATCGAGAGTTATCGATTAATATCGATATTTCTCGACAAATACCGATAAATATGGCTACTATATCAATAATTATCAATACAACATATGTATATAGTATATTTTGTTAGTAAATATACAGTGACCGCCAAAAAGTCGGCATATGGTAAATTTTTGTATTTAATGCTCACCAAGTCTGTGTAGCAAAAATGTCCTAACCGGCTACTGCGCTAATAACCCGAACACAAACCCTAAACACGATACAAATTAAGCAAGCAAATGCTTCAATAACATAAACCCAGCAGGAAGAAGAACGAGTTCAAAATGCAATATAGCAAATCTTAAGGAATTTATGAGTGACTACTAAAGCAAATGTAACTCAGCATCAAATATCGATAATTATCTATCGATATCGACATGGGCGTAGCCAGGGAGGGGCAGGGGTGGGCAGTTGCCCACCCCCAAACATTTATAAAGAGCAAAAGGCAGTTGATTTATAATCATTATTGCAATTCACATTCTACAACATTTAAAAAAAAGAAGCTACGATCTGCAGGAGATTTGCGGAAACTGATGATGTTTCAACTTATTATTTTTGTAATTTATAAAAAATTAAATAAAACTATAATAATAGTAGTAGTTGATTGGGTAATTAAATGTATGCCCCCCTCTAACTGGAATCCTGGCTACGCCCTTGGATATCGATAACTATCGGTAATTATCGATAAATATCAATAAGTAACTATCCATATTTATCGATATACAGTGAAAACTCTCATAACGGACACTCCATTAAGCGGACCCCTCTATTAAGCGGACATTTTTCTTGGCACCGTCGGGAACCAATGTAGTTCAAATGTAAGGACATCTCCATTAAGCGGACTCTCTGTTAACAGGGCGCAGACAAGAAAATTCTGGAAATTTTGAAATATTTCCCTCTTTTAAGCAGACATGTTGTGTGCTTAAATGCTAGGAAAATAGGAAAATTACATGTTTCCATATGTCTGGCATGGAGTGTGTTATAAATTGCATGTTCAGATACTAGCTAGGAAATTAGAGGAATAACCTCTTTTCATATGCGCCCTGTGTTTCAACTTTAATCCTCAGTTTTGTATCTGAATTTCGGAAATGAAACAAGTTCTGCAAAAACGATTTTATTTATTCAGAGCAAAGTGCTCTTTGTTTATAGCTGCATTTGATTAAAAGCAGATAGGATTTCTTCACTACGGGCTGCAGTTGATAGGTATGTATAGTATTCCAACCAAAAATTGGAAAGTTATTTAAAATCCAGTACACCATGAAAAGTGTAAGTCATGTCTAAGTTGGTTTCATACAATTAGTAAATAATATTCTAATGTCAATCAGCTTTCAAGTAATGACAGTTCATCTGTAAATTGAACATGTAACTGTTTTATTAAGGCATTGTAACATTGTGCATGATTTAAGTAGGTACTAGTTGAGTTTTTAAAATCGTATAGTAGCATAGAAAATTTTAAAAAACGTATATATCTTCCAAACTTCCCAATGCATCTGTCAAATTTGAAGGTTATTATCGAAGTGTCACTGAATGACAATCAAACAGTAATTTTATGAATTAAATTACGAAGTGACTTACTGTTTTCAATGCTGGCCTGATTTTAAATAACTTTCCAATTTCTGGTTGGAATACTATACCAAAGCTACTTTTTTACAGTAGTCTCATAATGTATGGTACTGTGTACCTACATAGTAGTATGTACTGACAAATTTATGTATTTTTATGTCGTTCTATATTCAAATAAAGATTTAAAAAAAATGAAAATTAAAGCATTTCTATTAAGAGGACACCTCCATTAAGCTGACAAAAATCGTGACACTACGGTGTCTCCTTATGAGAGATTTTACTGTACAGTGAAATCTTCCATAAGCGGACACGCACAGTGCCAAAGTTTTTGTCCGGTTATTAGAGGCGCCCACTTAAGGGAAAAATCCATTTTTATGTTTAAAAAAGTTGTATTATGCAAAGGTATACGCGCTAACAATACAAATAGGAATAATAAAATAATTGAAACAAAGTTATCTAATAGTTGTGAAACAAATCTTTAGCTCCTGCTATTTGTTTCGCCATTTAGTCACTTCCGGGCCAGCCTGTATATCTTCACTTGAGTTATAATTCGCTGTATTTCAATCGATATCAAATCTTGTTCGCGCAAAAGTGCTGGTTTTGGTTTTTCCGAAATTCACTTGTTATCTCTCTGCGCCAGCGGGCAGCTATTCCATCGCTTACCGGGCATTCTATTTCTGCATTCGGTTGAAGTAACTTGCTTCTACGAAGGCATTCCCGCGTGCTACTTCACCAATTTTTAATTGACTTCGTTTGTGAGCTGATGACTACAATCAGGTATGTTTACGCTCCTTGGTTTGATATTCAAGTTTAGTAGTTTCCCGTTTTTTTATTAGCTCTTTGACGTCATTTTTCAACGTCACCTTTAAACGCCATTCTTTGATGCCGTTTTTTAGACGACTCTTTATTTGGGTTTCCTAATTAACACCCTAATCAATAACTTGGACCCGCAACTCACTTCTGGAATGTCATCTTGAGCTTGCCAAGTGGTACAGGAGCGTCTATTCCATTATGAAATTCGGCCACGAGTTCGAGATTGCTGCCGGCAACGTTTTTTTATCACCACCCAAGTTAGTCTTGTTTCAACTTTTGTTGACAACCACGTCCGCCTATGAACTGTTGGCTGAATCGATTGTAACTACGCTTCAGATTTACAATTTACACATTTCAAACTACGCTTTACAAATTTAAAACATAATGTATTAATTGTTCATAAATCTGCTTTAAAAGTCAGATTTACAATTTACAAATTTAAACTGCGCTTTAGAAATTTAAAACGTAATGTATGAATTGTTTCTAAATTTACAATTCACAAATTTAAAGTTTTGCTTAATGAATACGTATTAAGAATTTTGTAAGAAGTGCCCTCACGCCATTTTACTATCATTACCGAGATAACGGTTAAAACATATGACAGTGGTAAGCTTACTCCTTCATTGAATTGCCCAAAAGAGGTTCACATATGTTTAAACTTGATTTAAACACACATAAATTTTAATAACAGAATTTACGAAACCAGTCAGAAGTTCTAAATGTAATTCTGATTTCATAAACAAACAGTTTTAACCTCCAGTTTTACTTCATAATTTCACAAGTTTATATTTAATTGAGATCTATTTTAATCTTGAATTAAAACAGGCAAATTGCAGTTCCCATTTACGAAATATTAACAAACGAATATTGTTTCGCAAGCATTGAGTTTAACCACCTCAGTAAACTGCAACTTGGCATTTCGCTCAGTAAGCGACCTAGTAAAGCCAAGTTCACCGCACCTTCCTGCAAACCCTTGCGGAACTATAAAAAGCTTATTATGCTGAATTGTCATCTTCGTACCTTTAAACGCGTTCCATTACACTACACTATTATGAACTTTGATATGTTACTTAGTTAAGCATTCTTGTTTTGTATAGATACACCGTTTATTTTCGTAATAAAACAATCTGCACTTAATGTCTGATTCATTCACTACGTCGCCACCCTAATACCAAGCCTAATTTCATCGAGACGTGAGGCTGCGTCTCTTGGGGTGGTTTACTCTCGTGCCTTTCAAGTACCATTGACTACATTGGTTTAAAACGTAAACACAGTCTTGTTTGCGTGCTTGAGGGATAGAACCAGCGCAAAGCAACGGAATCCTGATACAGCCTCCAGGCAATTCTGTTCACATATTTTTTTGTGCGTGCTGCATTTTCAGCATTAGTTATATACTGTATTTAAACTTTGTGATAAACAATTTACAGACCTAATTACGATGTTGCAAGCAGCTATTATTTATTAACCAAATAAACCTAATTGTTGCTGTAATTTTATTTATTTCTCGAAATCTGTGATTTCTGGCGCCCTGTGTTTTTCTTATTATTAAAAGAGCTTGCATCAGTTCAGCTGATGATAGAAATCTGCGACCCAAGGCCACCGAATTTAAAGCTAGCTAGGTCATTGCGGTGAGTAAGAACATTTCAGAGCTACCGTAGTGTATAAATGATAAGGGGGTTGATCTGCGATTATACTACCATTGATTATTATTAGTGATCGATCGCAGGTTGGCTTCTTTATTGTTTCACTGACGCCAAATGTGTGGGGCTCAACTTTGGTATTACATCAGCTGTGCAACCTGCAATTCTTCTTTAATATTTTGACTAAATTATTCATTCAAAATGAATGTTAACGCACTTCGTGTAGATGAATTACTCTATGAGCAACTGTTCAGAGGCTTAGATAGGGACACGGTGGAAAGTATGAACGTCGACCAACGTCGTAGGACCTTGCGTGCGAAACTGTTACTAGAAAAGGCTGACCCTACGTTGCTTAGCGGTTATCAATTAGTAGCACCCTTTGATGTACAATTCTAACTTGATGCTTGTAAAGGCAAACTAACTGAACTTTCGGTGTTAGTTACTGCTTTCTCGGGGGCACCTTCTGATTCAGAATTTGCTCGGCTTGATACGCGGCTGACGCATCTGTATTCACGACTAACCAGGCTACAACCCTCTTCTAAATTAGAACAGGAGCATGCTACTCTTACTAGTCAATACTTAGATTTATTACAGTCACTTAGTAATGAGCATGACGATTCACAATTACAAGTAGATCCTTTGCCCTCAAATATTGATGCCACTAATTTTGTCGATTCTGTTAATACAGTAGATCTACCCGATTCTGACCCTATTGAACCTATGGCAGATAATATTGTTAACAACCCTAATATAATTGAAGCAGCTGGGTTAGCTTCATCTACGTTCCAACGACCTAGGGTATCTTTTTCTGATGAGCACGCACATCTGTATCCTCCTTTTACACAACAACCTTGTATGTCAGCAGTAAATTCTTTCCTACAACGTGTCGAAGAACTTAGAGTAGCGCGTAATATTTCGTACGACCAATTATTTTCTAGTGCTGTTGACCTTTTCTCGGGTCGTGGGTTAGTATGGTACCGTGCTATGCATCACCGGGTTTCAAACTGGCACGAATTGGTAGCTAGGTTGCGATCTGATTTTTTGCCTATTGATTTTGATGACGAATTATGGGACGAGATTAGGAAGCGCAAGCAGGGAGGCGATGAAAAACCCTCACTTTTTACTTTCTCGCATAGAGAAAGTATTGTAATCGTCAAAAAAATCGACTTCGAGATTTTCACGAATCTTGACGTTTTAGACCTCCTAGAGTCCGAAAAATCCATTTTTCGAATTATGTCTGTGTGTGTGTATGTGCGTGTGTGTGTGTGTGTGTGTGAACACGATAACTTAAAAACGAAATAAGCTAGACCCTTGAAATTATGTACATAGTCATTATTCAAAATTTGTAGATTCCAGACCAATTTTTAGTGAAATCGGTTAACCGGAAGTGGCACTTTACCTAAACAGGTAGCGGTACCTTTTCAAGTAAAGTACCAGTTTGCTTCGAGATATTTGAACAAAATTTTGTACATACATTTCTTATGTAGAAGAACTACGAGATATTAGATTTCAGCATGATCGGGTAACCGGAAGTGGCATTTTACCTAAACAGGTAACGGTATCCATTCAAGTAAAGTACCAGTTTGCTTCAAGGTATTTGCACGAAATTTTGCACATACATTTATTATTGAGAAAAACTCCCAGATATAAAATTTCAGTATGATAGGTTAACCTAAAGCGGCACTTTACCTGAACAGGTAGTGGTTACCTGAAAATGTAATTTTATCGCTGTATGTATATACATTGCAATTAACTTTTCAAATTTGCTAGAAAACAAGGCGAATGCGAGAAAGTCTAGGGGAGCACACTCCCGATTTTTATTGCTGTCCTGCTTAATTTATTTGATTGTTTACTCATTAAACCATCCGAATCAGTTCAACTTAAGCATATTATGAAAACTTGCAACCTTTTTACGCTACTCAATTATCTTTAACAGTAGTCCACGATATTGAACACCTTGCATTTCTGTGTAAAAAGCTGGAAGACGTTAAGATACAGAATATTAAATATCGCAATCCTGCTTCTGCTTCATCCTTGCAACTGGAACCTGACTTGGCTTACCAGCCTACTCCTAAAAAACCTGTGACACAGACTGCACAAATGACAATTAAACATCCTGGTCCTAGAACTAACCGTGCGAAAAGTACGACTACTTGTTGGAACTGCCGTAAATTAGGCCATACTTTCCATACTTGCTCAGCAGATAAGACTATTTTTTGTTATATTTGCGGTCATGCAAATAGTTATTTTGCCACTTGTCCTAAATGCCATCCAAAAAACGCAAAGTAAAGGGTAGATATCACAGCCGATCTATTCCTTATCCCTATTATACTAAGGCTGATACTTTATCTTGGGAATCTTGGTTACGAACTGTCAATGAATTTTTCCGTATGACTTGTAATACTTCAGCCACCTTTACTAAACAACTTTCTGACAACCGTCCTTATTTAACCATTTATATTAATGGCGAACCTATTCACGCTCTTTGAGATACAGGGGCCAATCGAACTTTAATTGGACGCAACGGTTTATATTTACTTCAGAGACATGATCTCAAATTGTGTAACAATAAGTCTCTCAAATTGTGTCTCCGCTTATCTTGACTACTGATGACGGTCAGCTACAAAATATTTTAGGTACTGTTGCCTTACCCATTACCATTGATGGTATTACTAGGTCCATCGATGCGGTTATTTGTGACTCAATTCCGTCTACACTAATTTTAGGTGTTGATTTTTGCTACGCTTTTGGAGCAGACTAATTTTGTAGCTGGACGCTTCGATGTGGCTGAAACTTTTTCGCTGCAGACTATTTGTGGTGTAGTTGATTTGTCAGTTCAACAAAAACTTCTTCTAGACCAAGTTGTTGGGAAGTTTGCTGAAATTTCTGGTCCTACTTTAGGCTTAACTAATTTAGTTGTACACACTATTGATACGGGTGACGCATCTCCTATTAAGCAGAGATACTATCCTTTGTCTCCTGCTATGCAAGTCCATGCCGACCACGAACTTGATCGCTTGTTAGAGATGGGTATTATTCGTCCCTCGAAATCTCCTTGGAGTTCTCCAATGGTCTTAGTCAAAAAGAAAGATGGTTCGTATCGACTTTGTTTCGACGGTCGAAAATTAAATTCGGTTACCAAGAAGGCTGCTTATCCTTTACCATATTTAAATAGCATTCTTGATAAATTGCGCAATGCATGTTATCTTACGTCCATCGATCTTATACAAGCTTTTTACCAAATTCCTCTACATCCTGATTCGTGCGAAAAAACAGCTTTTATAGTCCCTAGACGTGGTTTGTTCGAGTTTACAGTCGTTCCGTTTGGGATCACGAACGCAGCTGCCAGTCAACAACGTCTCATGGATAGCATTTTTGGTCCGCTATTGGGTGAAAACATCTTCGTGTATTTAGACGATATTGTTATCGTGTCTGGAACCTTTAAAGAACACTTGGACACCTTAGAGCAAGTTTATACCCGTCTTAAAGACGCTAACTTAACTGTCAATATCGACAAATGTCAGTTTTGCCGTCCCAGTCTTACGTACCTCGGTTTTGTCGTCGATAAAAATGGTTTACGCATGGACCCTGATAAAATTTTGGCTATCACTAAATACCCTCAAACAAATACAGTGACCGAAGTCAAACGCTTTATTGGCTTAGCTTCTTGGTATCGTCGCTTCGTTCCAAATTTTGCCACTATTACTGCTCCTATTTCGGACCTAATTAAAGGTCGTATTAAAAAGCAGCGTGTGCATTGGACTGATGATGCTCTTAAATCATTTAATCAAATTAAATCTTGTTTGACCTCCTCTCCTGTTTTGAGTAGTCCAAATTTTTCGCTACTGTTCACGTTACAATGTGACGCCTCTAATTTTGGCCTCGGTTGTGTTCTTACACAAAATATTGACGATGAGGAAAAGGTTATTGCTTATGCTTCACGTACCCTTAACAAGGCCGAACGCAATTATTCTGTCACCGCGAGAGAGTGTTTAGCTGTCATCTTTGGCATTGAGAAATTTAGACCGTACATCGAAGGTACACATTTCACTGTGTTAACTGACCACTATTCCTTATTGTGGCTTACTAATATGAAAGACCCCACTGGCCGTTTAGCCTGTTGGAGTGTTCGTCTGTCGCAATACTATTTTACAATTCGACACCGACAGGGCAAACATAATGTAGTTCCCGATGCTTTATCGCGAGCTCCTATTCAGGTTTCCGCTCTAGAACTTGTTGATGGTGACTTAGACTCTTGGTACTTAAAAATGCTTGAACGTGTTAGCCAAAGTCCTAATCAATTTCCTACTTGGCGAATTGAAAATCACCGACTTTTTAAGTATGTTCCCAACAATCATGCCATTGTTAGCAACTTAGTGGAATGGAAACAGGTGATACCTCGATCTCGCCGAACTGAAATTTACAAACTCTTTCATGACAGTCCCACATCTGCTCACTTGGGTGGTTATAAAACCTTTTGTAAGATCTCCGTACAATATTACTGGCCTAAAATGCGTGCCGATGTCATCCGTTACATACGCCATTGTGAAACTTGTGCTGCGAGTAAAGTTAGTCAACTTGCTAGACCTGGTTTAATGGGCCAAAATAAGAAGATTTTATACCCTTTTCAATGTTTGTCAATTGACATAATGGGTCCTTTACCTCGCAAGAAAACTAGTAACACTTCTATCATAGTTGTATGTGATTGGCTAACCAAGTTTACCCTAGTTAAAGCTGTTCGCTCTGCCACTGCTAAAGCAGTAGCCAAGTTTTTGGAGAACGAAGTCTTCCTCATTTTTGGTGTTCCTCAAATATGTATGGTTGATAACGGACCACAATTTATAAGTTCCCAATTTAAAGCCTTGATGAAACAATACCAAGTTCAACAAGTTTGGTATAATGCTTCTTACCATCCCCAAGTCAATTTTGTCGAGAGAGTTAACCGAGTTATCGGTACTGCTCTTCGTTCTTATGTTTCGGAAAATCATTGTTCGTGGAACGAACATATTTATCAAGTTGCACACGCTTTGCGTAACGCCGTTCATGAGGTGACGGGTTACACCCCTTCTTTCTTAAATTTTGGGAGGACTGTACCAGTTTCTGGGACTTATTACGGTCGTCTTAAGAACTTCCAAGAAGAAGAATTATCTTTAGAAACTCGTGAAGACCTGGCTTCAGACGTTAACCAACTTTCTGAACTTTATCAAGACGTTGTTAAACGCCTCAATAATTCCTACCAATGCAATTCCAAGCACTATAACTTGCGTAAGCGTCCATTAAAATTTAATGTCAATGATTTGGTTTGGAAAAGGAACTACGTCTTATCTGATGCATCTAAATCCTTCAATCAGAAATTGGCTCCTAAATATGTCAAATGCAGAGTACAAAAAGTTACCGGCCCACTTACCTATCAGTTAGTGACCGTCCCCGACCATAAAAACGTTGGAGTTTGGCATATTAAAGATTTTATTTGTTCCTCACTTGTAAACATCAATTTATCAAGTCACTGTATTCACCTTGAAAATGTTTCTTAACTGGCTAGCCAGTAAAAAATTTACTGGCTAGCCAGTTATATTTTACAAGCGTGCTATAGATAAATGATAGTAGCGTGCAAAGCCAGAGTTGTCTTCCTTAGTATGTGTCATATTGATGAATTTAGTTGCTTGTCAGTTTGACATTTTGAATAAATGGTAAATTTCTAGTTATTTACAAGTGAGAAACAAATAAAATATTCAACAAAACACACCAGGTAACCACTTTTACTGGCTCAAGGATATGACAGGCTCGCCAGTCATCCCAATCCTATCGCCAGTAAAAACTGTTTTACCTGGCTTGTAATGTTAAATACTATAAAATCTTACTTTGGAGAAGGACAAGTGGAGGAGTGAATTCTGGTGTGCCTGATTGTATGTATGTGATTTTATGTATGATGATGTATGTGCATGTTTAGCTTATCTCGCCTATTCACCCTACGGAGAGTATTATACTATCAACATTATTCTCAACCTTTTCGACTTGATAACCAATTTCTATTATGATTATTCTTATTTATTGCGCGCTTTTTAAGCCGCATATTTTTTTGCTTTTGAGTGCTAGTTAAGCACCTTGAGCGATTTCCCAATTACCGATTTGATGGTACTTTTCCCTATCATTAGATTATATTAGGTGGGTGCATGGTGTGTTTACACACAGGGGTAGATGATGCGTCTCCAAAAGCCTCTCTTTACCCAAGAGTGTCGTGCGTGGTGAAGAGCCACAACCTCCTCGAGGTATGCCCCGGGCCCTTCGGGGTACAGAACACGACATATCTAGAGGAGCTATACCTCGATAAAAAACCGCCGCCAACAAACAACAATCCGGCGCGAGGTCTATCCGGACACCAACCCTCCCGGGCGAGGACCGGTGGATACTCGGACCGGCAACGCCGAGGCCTAGTCGTCGCGGGAGTACACCGGAAACGGGCCAAGGCCACGACCGGATGCTAACCGCGACGCCAACGCCGACCAAGGGGGCAAGCGGTAGAAACCGGGACGGAACACTGTTGACGACTTGGCGATAATCACGGACACTCTACCGGGCGTGACGCAGGAACTTCGGAGTCTGGGAGGATCCTTCGTCGGAGCATCGCCTTGAAGCGTACCCGTGGCCGTGCCATCTTCGGATGGGGTACGGGGTCGTAGGGACCAGCCACCCCGAAGCTTGGACGTTGCAAGGACAGGGCACCCTTCAGGATGAAGGAGGGAATGCTATGGATGTTCGGCCTCACACCGGCGCGGACCCCGCTGGGAGGAGCACCATAGGCCGTTCTGCACGAACGTGCTACCTTGATACATGAACTACAATAGCGTGCTGTAAGCTCTAACGTCTATTATAAAGCCTAGGGGTTGGCTACCCTCAGAGTACAAATTATATAATTATGGCAGATGAAAAAGAGGATGAAAAAAGGGAAAGAGAAAGGTTTGAGAAGGAACTGCTAGAGCAGCATAGCAGGAGGCAGAGCATAAGCAAGTCGCCCTCACTAACATCTAAGGGGGGCGAAACCTCAGTAAGTAGCAGTTGCAGTTCGACAGAGATAGAAGAAGACGAACATGAAAACCAGGTGGTACAAGAAAGAATAGAGATGAGAGAAGGAACCACAGAAAACCTGGAAGAGGAAGATGATTTGATCACAGAGCAGGGGGCTAACAAGAGAAGAAGAGAAGACACCCCCCCTCACGAAAATACTGGTGGCGCTAAAAGGGGAACGAAGAAAATTGCATCAGATGAGAAAAGCAGGGAAAAATATGAATCAGCAGACTTAGAAGAAGATGGAAAACATAGCACTGGAGTGGAAAGAGGCTCTGCTACGTCAATACAGTCTGACATATCTGAACCCAGTAAGACCTTAATTAAACTAGGGAGAAGGATCGAAGACCTAATCAAGTTTTGCAAAGGTAACCGAAACGTGCACACTGAAGTAAAGAAAATGGCGGCTGAACTGAGGGTAATGATAATAAAGGCGGAAAAAGAAGATAACCAAGAAAAGGGCAAAAGAGTACCAACAGAGAAGAATCTCCGCAAGGCTAAAGAGGAGCTGCAAGCAGTAGAAAAAATAGAAATGAGCTGCCAAACTACTTTAGAGACCCGAAGTGTCGGTACTCAAACAAAAGATACATATGACACCTTGATCGAGTTGCCAGAGAATGTAGAAGACGAGGATATTGCTGATATAATAAGCAAAGAATGGGAAGAAAACCTATACAAAGTCACGAAACTGGGCAAAGGAAACCCAACATCTCTCGGGGAAGGAAATAATAACGTCTATATTGTAGACAAAGACGAGGATCTAGAAAATCCCTTAATTAGAAGGCTATCTAGCCAAAAAGAGATAGTTAAACGAATGATAGATATGGGAAAGCCAGAGGCCGGTAAGGTACTATGTGTATCCGATAAGACCAGTACGAGATGCAGCGATCCAGACATTTTACGAGAGGAAGAGGAAAAGACAACATACACGTATATTATGCGAACTGAGACAAGAGAGGAAACTGGAGAGGAGAATGACATAATAGATAAACTGAAGAAACCATTACTAGACCTTCGTCAAGCTATAGAAAAGGAGACGATTGATAAAATGAACATGACAACAACGACAAACATAGACATTGGCTGTCTAAGGAAACTGTTGGAGTTAATTTTCCGGGATCAAAAAGTCCAAATCATGATACTCCTAAGTACAAAACGGTATGAAGAAACAGTCTCGAAACAGGTATGGGAGAAACAAAGTAAACAAAGACGTAAACGCGAAAATCGCACAACCCCAGAAAACAAGCAAACAGAAGCATTGGTAATCAAACAAGAAGGCCTAACATATGCTCAACTGCTTACAGGGGTTAAAGAAGCAATGATGGAAGGGGGAGGAAGCGGAATAAAAAACGTCCGGAAAACGAGGGACGGTAGGCTGCTAATTCTAGTAGATAAAGGCAAAGGGGAAGCGGAGACAATTAAAAATGTCATAAACAATAAAATGAAGGGGGCTGAAATTAAAATAAACCACAGGGGTGATGAAAAAGAGGTAACTTTACATGTAAGAGGTATCGACGGCATCACAAAAGAGGGAGAAGTCAAAGAGGCATTGGAAAAAGAACTCACTGAAGGAGGCCAAAAGTCAGAGATAAAAGGAGTTACAATGAGGCCGGCATATGGGGAAAACCAAAATGCTACGGTGAGAGCCACGAGACGAGCAGCAGACTGGCTTGTTAATAAGGGAGATATCAGAATAGGCATGGTGATATGCAGAGTGCAGGAGTGGATAGACGTGAAAAGGTGTTTCAACTGCTGGGGATCGGGACACGTGGCGAGGAGCTGCAGAGGCCCGAATAGGGACGCGCTATGCAAAAACTGTGGGAAAGAAGGACATTTGGCGAAATATTGTAAAGGGGAGCAATACTGCCCCCTTTGCGACAAAACAGGACACAGGGCGGGCACGGCAAGATGTAGTGACTTTAGAGCTGAAATGGAAAAGGAAGTGAAGGCAAGGAACTATGGACGGCAGCCACCGCCAGCCCATGTATAAGGTTATTCAAATAAACCTAAATCGATGTACTGCAGCTCAAGACCTACTAGAAGCAACAGCTGCAAGAAGGGGAATAGATATAGTTCTAACGACCGAACCAAACATAAATAGGGTTATAAAAGGGGTCGGATGGACATTCGATATAGAAGCAAACACGGCAATAAAGATCAGAAACAAAAAACTTGTGGTAGAAGGAAAGGGAAATGGGATGAGATTCACATGGGTGAAAACAGCTGTCGCAACCATATACAGCTGCTACTGCACCCCAAACTGTAAGGTGGAGGATTTTGAAGCCTTTCTAAAGGGACTTGAAGATGATGTGAAGAGACACAGTGGTGAAATTATAATAACCGGGGATATGAATGCCAAATCGCCAGAATGGGGAGGACATATAGAAGACAGAAGAGGGACGATATTAACGGAATGGGTGGCGGCAAACAATATGTTGATACTAAATGAGGGGAATATACCAACATACAGTAACACAAGAGGCCAAACATCCTTCATAGACATAACGTGTGCCACAGTAGGGATAGCGGATAAAATTAAAAGGTGGAAGGTGGAGGACGAAGAAAACCTCAGTGACCATAATAACATCACTTTTGAAATATGGGGCGCAGAAACAGAAATCTTAAATGCAGACATAACAGCCTTCGAAGGATGGAAAATCCAAAACATCGAGATAGCCAAATTCAAGGAAAGTCTTACGGAAAAGGTCGGAGAAGACCTAGTAAGAACGTCAGGGACATGCACAAGAATAATAACAGAGGTGTGCGACGAGACCATCCCAAAAAGGAAAAATACCGATGGAAAAAGGAAACAGGTATACTGGTGGACAGAGGAAATTAAAGAAGGAAGGGTTAAATGCATCAAGGCGAAAAGAAAGCTTACAAGAGAGAGGAAGAAGGTAGCAGGAGACCAACAGGTACAAAGAGTGCTAGAAGCAGAATATAAAGGTGCCAGAAAAAACCTAAGACTGCTGATCAAAAGATCCAAGGAGCAGAAATGGAGGGAGCTCTGTGAAGATGTGGAAAATGACCCATGGGGCATGGGATACAGAATTGCGACTAAGCGACTAAAGATTCCGAGCCCTCCAGTAGGGAAAGAGATTATTAAAAAAGCGATCGAAAGCCTGTTCCCAAAGCATGCGGAAATAACCTGGAGAAGGATGTTACCACAGAGAGAACAAATAAGACCTGTGACGGAAAACGAGATAAAGGAGGCAGCTAGACGTATGAAAAATCGGAAAGCCCCTGGGGTAGATCAGATCCCAGCAGAAGTGGTCAAGTTGGTGGTGGAGACGGAGCCGCAATATATGGCGGACGTAATAAATCGTATATTAATAGAAGGAGAATTCCCGAGTGAGTGGAAGGTCGCAAGAGTGGTGCTGATAAAAAAACAGGGAAAGGAAGAGGATGATCCCACTGCATACAGACCGATCTGCCTCTTAAATACAATGGGAAAATTAACAGAAGCGGTGATAGCCGCAAGGCTGTATGCAGAGCTTGAAGAAAGGGGAGGGCTCTCAGATAGGCAGTATGGTTTCCGTAAAGGAAAATCAACCATAATGGCGGCTGAGCGTGTAAAAGAGATCGCGGAAGGAGAGATGAGAAAGACGCGGAAGACGAGAAAGTTATGCGCGTTAATCACGGTAGATGTGAGGAATGCCTTCAATACAGCTAGCTGGAGACAAATAATACAGTCAATGGAGAGAAAAGGAATATCGAGGGCTATTATAGAAATTACAAAATCATACCTACATAATAGATATATAGAAACAGGAGAAGGGGAGAGGCGAAAGGTGACTGCAGGGGTTCCGCAGGGATCAGTCCTGGGACCGCTACTGTGGAATGTCATGTACGACGGGGTGCTCCAGCTACACTATCCGGAAGAAGCCACAATCATAGCCTACGCAGATGACCTGGCGGTAGTAGTGAAAGGAAAAACCGAAGAGGATATTACGAGTGCAGGCAATACGTCATTAACTTTAATTAAACAGTGGATGGAAGATATGGGCTTAAGCCTGGCCCCTGAAAAGACTGAGGCGGTTATACTGTCGGGTAGGAAAAAGTATGGCGACATCCAATTCGAACTGGGTGATCGAGTAATTATCCCCCAAGATACAGTTAAATATTTGGGAATAGTCTTTGACAAAAGGATGAGCTTTGGACGACACATACAGATGGTAACGGAAAAAGCCAGTAAAACCGTCACAGCTCTCGCTACAATAATGCCAAGAGTAGGAGGGGCATCCGAGGCAAAGAGGCGGATAGTAGGGTCGGTAATACACTCAACACTACTGTACGGGGCAGAAGTGTGGCACAAGAGTATTACAGTGAGCAAGTACCTGGGGATGATCCAACGTACGCAAAGGAAGATGGCCCTGAGAATAAGCTGCGCGTATAGAACAGTTTCGAGGGAAGCGGCAACAGTAATAGCTGGAATAATCCCCATACACGCACTGGTACGAGAGCGAAAAAATCTACACCATACGGAGAGGGAATTGAGGAAGGAAAGGGCAAAGAACGAAAGAGAGTTATCAATGACGGAATGGCAAGAAGAATGGAGCGGACCTGGGAAAGGTAAATGGACGCGTAGAATTATACCCAACGTTATAGACTGGGTGGCGAGGAAGCACGGGAAAACTAGCTACTTCCTGACACAAGTACTAACAAGACATGGATGCTTCAACGCCTACTTGCACGCTATCGGGAAGGCCGAAATGGACGTATGCAGATATTGTGGGGAAAGCCCAGATGACGTGGAGCACGCAATCTTTAGGTGCATGAGATGGGAGAGACATCGGATTCGATGGAGTATAGAAGAAGGCGAAGACTTCTCTGTAGAAAACATAGTAAGGATAATGCTGAAGAGTGAAGAAAGTTGGACACGCACCAAGACCTGTGTGGAGACAGTAATGAGACAGAGAGAACAGGACGAAAGAAAAGAAAAAGAAATGCTACAGTAGGAAATTAGGAAAATTAAAAAATCAACTTCAAAGCACCCTCCACCTCGAAGTAATGGGAAACTGGTTCCGGGGTGGTTGGATAGATCAGAACTGAGGAGGGGTTTTAGCCGGTGAGAGTCCTGCACTACCTGGACTACAGAAATGTGCCAGGTGTCCAAAATGGATTTTCCCTCCTCACCAAAAAAAAAAAAAAAAAAAAAAAAAAGATTATATTAGGTGAAACCCTTTTGAGTGACGGATTTCCTCGCTTCCTTATAGATAGCGATTGGACCTTTTGTCGAACTCTTCTTGAGTCTTTTGTTGATAGTGAAGCAAGTGTACAAGAATAACGTGTACAACGTAGGCATACGTAGGCGTATCCGTACAAAGAAACTCGGAGAGGACTGTGGGAATGAGAAGCTTTGGACATGTCGGTTTCAGAGTACGATCCCCACTGTGAAGGAGGAAAATGAAGTTAGGTTTTGTCACAAAATTGATGTAAAACCTAACCTGCTAACCTCAAATTTGGCATAGACTGACAATGTCACCAACAATACATTTCAGTACTGTCAAATGCATAATGTCAATTGGAGCTGCTTATTGTGCTTTAGTTCATAGAAACAAGTTCCGCTCAGCTTGGTTGTTTTGACATGTGTAGCGTCACTTTTATGTAAAAATTTAATATTACACATTTCTATATGAAATGCGATAGAATGGTATACGGAATACATCAAAAAATGTATGTTTTACTGAAAAAGTATGGCTGGTTTAGTAACACATCACTTTTCTATACTAGTTGCGTAATGTACTATCAATTACTAGGGAATAAATTGTGAATTTTGTAAATAAAAAAAATAAGAAATAACACAACACAACCTACTTTGGTAAATAACATCGTTCTGTAAAACTGTCAGGTGTCAAGTTTTTTGTAAATATGCAAGTTAAAATTTTAATTAGAAAACACTTTAATAATTGTAGTTGTTGGAAAAAATGCATACTTCTTTAATCTCGTGTGACATACAATTTTGATTCCAACACCTACAAAATAGTTGGGATTTATGAACAAAATCGAAGTTGGGCGTTGTGACCATAATCGATGTTGGGCGTTGCGACTAAAATTGTTGTGACCAAAAAAACTGTAGCTGGGCGTTACGACAAAATTCTGAGTTGGGGTTGTGACCAGTGGGTGTTGTCCTAGACCCTTTACAATAATTTGTTTAATCACATCACAGTGGTTTCGCATGCAAGTATATTTCGAAGGTTGAAGTCAACATGGCCACAATGTCCTTATAGTCACTGTACCGTAATTATGCATTTCGTTGACTGAAAACATGCAGAAGAGGTATAATTTTCGTCGTCAGAGAAATATTACTTTTAAAATTATTGAACTCATATTTAAAACAGTTTAAGGTAGTATGGTAAGGAACCAACTTACAGAACGTTGTTTATTAAAGTTATATAAATCTTGTTTCAATCTCTTCTTTTCAAAGGAGTGTATTTTAGTCTTGGTTGGAATTAGCTAGTGGCCTGTTTAAACCACGAGCAATGAACTTGTTTTATCTTAAACCTTCACTTACCTTAAGTACCTGGAGTTCTAAACGCAGCAAATGGTGTGTTGGAAGCTTATATTTTCCCAGATCCTTTAGATGTTCTTACAAAAATAACGTCGATGTGTGGACACATGCTTCGCAGACGATACGAAAATCTTCGCGAATCCAATGACCTCCTACAACAACCTACAAGAGGACTTGACGCGAGTAGAGGCATTGTCTCGGAATGGCTGCTCCCCCTTAATACCTCCAAATGTAGAGTCCTCCATCTTGGAAAGAGAAACCCTAAATTCCCCTATTACATTCAACAGGAGTTGGTTGAAGGAACAGGTCACAGGTGGACCTCGGGGTGATCATATCACATGATCTCAAATGGGAAAAGCAAGTCGCTGCCATCACCAAAAAGGCGAACACCTCCGCCTACCTGATCCGGAAAACATTTCTTGACCTAGATGTTCCACTAGTCAAACAGGTCTATACGACCCATGTGAGGCCAATCGTGGAGTATGCCAATGTCGCACGGTCACCCTACTATAAAAAGGACATCGAGTATTTGGAAAAACTGCAGAGAAGAATAACCAAACTGCCACTCGGGTTGAAATATGGAGTATGAAGATAGATGTGAGCAATTGGACCTCACATCACTGGCGTGCAGAAGGAAGAGAGGAGACCTGATTGAGACCTTTAAAATCCTCAACGGAGAATACGACGTACGGGACTTTGAGAACTTCTTTATCAGTCTACCGGATGTTGCACTGCGAGAGCATCAACGTAGGCTTCAGAAGGAGAGAGTGGGAACCAACCATTGCTCGCATTTTATTGTAAATAGAGTCGTGAATGCCTGGAACGCCTTGCCACAAAGCCATGTGTCCGCAACAAATGTCATGGCATTCAAGAGAAAATTGGATCGAGCCAGTCCGGAAATCGAATAATTGATCTGAACAACCGAGTGATATGATTGTGACTGTGATATGAAATATGTGTGAAGAAAAACTGAAATAACTGTGACATGAAATATGATTGTAGATGTACGTATTATCAGCTTTGCTGCTGCCGTACAATAAAATATATAAATAAATATGATTCCACCTCGTATCTGTTGTTATATCTAAAATCACTATGCCAAAGTAAGTCATAATGGATGACTTTCCCTACATAACATAAAGGCAAAACAATACTAAATACCCATTACTAATGTGGCCTATTGGATTACTATTGTATTTGGCACACAAGTTTACAGAAAAATCATCAGAACTGGCAATATTAACCACTGTCAACGTTAATATCAAATATTGGTACGTTACGATTTCAAGTCTACTCTTTTAAATTTGGTTTCTCAATTAGTATTACAATTCACAAACGAAAGCACCTACTATCGTGTTGTTTCAAAAACTATTGTTAAGTCGAAAGACTACATACAGATTTTTTGATGTTCCTATTTTTATGGCAATCACAACAAAGATCTATTGCAGCTTTATTACGTTTTGTTCTGATGTAACTGACGGGACCAGTGTGGCCATACGAAAAAGTACCATTTTAATTCAACATAGAGCTCATTCATTTTATCATAGCGATTTGATACCTTTTATTGAGGTTAGACATGCTTTGAAGTATAACTTGATCGATATAAAGAGCCAGGGTTTTGGTCATTTCCTTGCATTGCCTTTAAATAATACCCATATTAAGCAATAATGGCTATTTTCTTCTTGTACACAATACCTTTTTAACTTCAAAGCATATCTAATATCAATATTTGATGTCAAGTAGCCATGAAATAAGGAGTGAGCACAATGAAGTGGTTCAATTTGGCGCGTAGTGAATAAAGGGTTTGAAAACTTCCGGCTTTTATTTTCCTCCAACTATATGTACAAATAATCGTGGCACGTATTGTAACAGACATGTAAAAAAGTTACAAGACTATGTGGTGATTACGATTACTGTGAGTTATAAACGTACAAAAGTCATTCTCGATCTATTACCTTTAGGCAGCAAATAAGTAAGATAAGCTTATCAATTTACCCACTTGTCTACAAGCGTAGCGTGCCTGGTGCTGTGAATGCATCTCAAATAAATTTACTTCTCTTTCAACCTCCAACGCTTTGTCGCAAATGCTGATATAGTAACCATACTAATATTGTTGAAAAAGTATTTGAGAAACATTCATCATTATAGGCCGCACCACCTATAAGTAGTATCTTACATACATAAGTTTAGTGCCCTGTATCGTTATATTAAGAAATAAAGACTCGAAAAAACCAGCCCAATTTAAAAACTTAGGAAAATAAAAAGAATTTATTATCATCCAATTTAACGCAATAATTTAATAAAATAAAATTAATGTCTTTAAATAATACGTGTGCACACAACTGCATTGTGTCAAGTGTATTATAAATATATAAAATTATCTAATTATTAACGGTAAAAAATTTTAATTATCCTCCATCACATACATACAAGCCTTCTGCACATAGAAAATAATACAATCGTTACTGTACACAAAGGGGACCTGAGCAAATTCGCCAAAATAAATCACAAACTGCCAAATTGGGCACAAAGGAGACAATTTCACAGCGAATCTGTCCTGCACGTGCGCAAGTCCCTCTGCATATCCATAAAAGAATTCCGAACCTTACTTATACTAACCCTTTTGTTTCTCCCGCTCCGTACAGAAACAAAATTAGGCGCACACTTTACATTTAAAATTCTTTAGCGACACCCTTCACGTTTGCTCATAGCTGGAAATCAAAATTTTAGCCCGGCGTGCCTTCGGAGCGCGGCCTGAACCTTAAGTATAAAAATAAGACTCGCAACCACCACCAAACGTAAAGGGCGTGAACATGAACCCACACATCACAAAAACTGGACTTGTACAATTTAATTGATCACTCGGTTACAACCTGATGCGTAATACTTAGAGCACGGTACAGTCTGTTCCCGCATTTTGGTCACAGTATGAAAGATAACGTGTCCGAGCTTGTGATGCCGGGAGGTCGTTGCTTAATGTACACTAATTGGTCAGAGCAAAGTGCAGCGCGATAACCAATTTGTGGGTTTCCTCTGTGGCTCTGCTGCCTTCAGCTGGTGGCCGCCCTTCGGGGGGTTGCTCGCCTCCTGAAAGTGGACCTATTAGTACTAATTCTCAAAGTGGCGGAAAATGTGAAAAACAACATCAGCTGTCACTACCAAAACAAATTAGTAGTTAAGCACAGCCACTTTCAAATGAATAAGCTATTATTATGCTAGTGACATGTAAAAAATCGCTAGTTACAAATTCATATTGCCAACACTTAACAAAAATTATCCTTAATTTGTTAGTAAAATCACGGTGTAAGATATTGAAAGATGATTTCCAAAATGGAGCTGCTTCACCCATCTACATCTTACACCGTGGTTAAAACTCATATGATATTGGCTGTTCGCTACAGGATGCCTCCTTTTCTTTTAAGCAATACAGTTTCTAAGCATGCAAAAAATTCAAACACGTTTATTTACCTTCTGCCATCCCAAAGAAAGCAAGAAAGAAAAAGTAGTCATTAGCAATAAGTTATTGACAATAGGGTGATTGTGTAATTGCACAACAAATGACTTCCGGGATTGAACTTTGTCATTGTTCTGGCGGAACGTTGACTTCTTCTATCTCTGCAGTCCCATCCCAGAAGTCATTCGTTATATAATGATAATGGCCATAAAAGCGTCTGAAATCATGTAATTGCACATTTAAAAATACTTTATCTTCATCGGTGTTGTTATAGACTACTTACCAACTCAATTTGAGTATCGTTAAGAGCATTATTACCACACTCAGAGCGGTTACAGATAATTTTGCAAAACAAAGAATAAATTAAACCAGAATTTATTGATGAAGATAAAATATTGAACAATACACGTTTGCTTATGGCATTTAAAGAAACTCATTTGATTGCCAGAACGAGGCAGTAAGATGCTCATAATCAAACTTGTATCGTCAAAATCTATTATCCACAACTCACTTATTATAGAGGTATAATTACACTGATATCAGTTGTATTATGTAGGCCATAAACCCCTAATTTTATTTTAATTATTTATTTATGTATTGGTAGCACTGTCATGCCATGTCAAATAATAAACAAAACCTAACCTATTATCATCAAATTTGACATAGACTGACAATACTACCAAACGTACAACATAGGCAACTGTAATTATAAATTTATTTGTCACTATGACTTTTCCCGATTGTCAATACGAAATTTATGTATTTTAAGTATTTATTGAGTTATTGGATAAAATTTTGTATGGCACACGTGTTATATTACAAATAGTTCATTTGATAAAAGACCCCTCTTGGCCTAGCGGCTTTGAGGGCTCAACTTTTCTCTCGTGGATTATTTGTAATATAACACACTTACACCATAAATAACTAAACTATTTAGTAACTGTTATATTTTCGTGTTTACTAATTATTACCATTCGTTGGTGGTATTTTTAAATTAAACATACTCATATTTGTGATTTTTATATATGGCTAAGCAAGTAGCTACATATCCAGATGCCCATAAAGCTTTGAAGTTTGAGAAGTAATTGTAACAATACAAAATTTAAAGCAGTGGCAACAATTTCAAAATGTTTGGTTTGTGTTTACTCTCAACAGAAGTTATTCAGTTCGAAGCTTAATTGCGTGAATGTAAACTGAAAGTCAGCAGAACTGAGCTATGAAATTTTACTGTCCAAAATGTCTTAATGGAGAATCGATCAGTTTACTACAAAAACTACTGTGTAAAGAATCGGCAATTGAAGATAAACCCACAATTATAAACCTTTTAATCAAAGAATATGTATATAGTGACCACCAAAAAGTCAGCATATGGAAAAATTATTGATTTTTCAAAAACTTTTTACGCCAATAATTTGTTCTTATTAAAAACCTATTTAGCTCCTTATTGATTTTTCAAAAACTTTTTACGCCAATAATTTGTTCTTATTTAAAAACCTATTTAGCTCCTAACATATATACCATGTGATTTTTACTTATTTAGAAAATGGAGTTTTTCGAAACTGCAAAATTCAAAAAGTGCTATTTTTGGAAAATTAAGTAAGATTTTAATGAGATCTTTTTCGAGTGTATTACTTTTAGCTAACTGAACAATCTCAAGGTCAGAAAGCACCCAATTTTTTTTAACTTTAACTAAAAATCAATTTTTAGTTTTTAAAATAATTTTTCAAAATTTCACTTAATATTAAAATTCATTTTTTTATGTGAAGACTTTCAAGATTTATAATTGGAAAAAATTATATAAAATGTTAATTACTTGCCCCGGATTCGGGTCACAAAGTTCGAACGCGGCTTTTGTGCTTGCGTAGCAACCATTGTGTTAGGTGTGTGTCTAGGTGATCTGTTAACCTTGCTACTCGATCTCTTAGGTCTGTGGATCTGAGTAGAGCACAATTAATTTGGTTCCCAACTGTGAATGGTCTCACAGAGCCCGTTTCCAATCGCCAAGCTCGCAGAAAATTCCGTCCACTATGGGATTTGAACCGCGGACTTGCTTAATGTAAGTCTAATGCTCTACCAACTGTACTATTTGGCTTCTTATGTAAGTAATGTTAAAAACCTTGCAGGTCCAATCGATATAAAGAAGCAAATAGTGTAAACAATTTCAAAATTAGATATAAAATATGGAGATCAAGCTACATTAAATCTACATACCTGCATTAATACGCTCCCCTCCAAAAAAACCGGATCATTGTTTTTAAGTATATTTTTATACAACACATAGTTTTTAAATGTCTGAATAGGCATTTTAAATTGATTTAAGTATTACTTTATAACATAGTAACCTTATGTCATTCTTAGTAACACTTAAAATTGGTATTTGTTTTGCTTAAAGCAATTTATTAATTGTTTGCTGTTTTAGTGTAAGTTTATTCAAGACCTCATAAGCAGCATGCCACGAATGGAAGCTGTAATAAGAGCTAGAGGTAGAAGTACACAGTACTAATCAAAGTTGAATTGTTTTTTGATTTTTTCCGGATTTTTTTAATAAAGAAAATGCAAACTTTTATTATTATTACATCATTAAGCAATACTTACATAAGTATAAAATGCATATTCAGACATTTAAAAATGATCTGTTGCATAAAAATAAAATTTAAAAAAATGATCCACTTTTTTTGGAGGGGAGTGTATTATATATTTATACAGTAGACGCCGCGCATATTGTAGTCACGGTTAACGTTATCATTCGGCTATTGTTATCGAAATCACAATATACAGACCGGCTGTACACCAATGCATGTAAAATGCATCGGATATTGTGATCAAGAATTCGGTTAATGTTATCGTTTTATCGGCGTACTCAGAAATTTTTGGTAGGTATGTGTGTATGTAGTTTTAAAATTCTTAACCCACTGCATATCTGTGTGGGTGTTTCCTGGTCAGATATCTATTCGCACTTGTTTTCTTTACTAACAGTAACAAACCCTACGTCATACTCGGTGAAATCAGCAAAAAGTAATTGATATGTATCGGTTTCTCAGTTCAGCGTCCTGTCGTTTTGTCGAAAAAGCGATTAAGGTTAATTGCAATTTACAATTTGCACCAGGCAGTGGCCGTCTGTTCCCTCGCCGCGTGTTAGGGAATAACAATGTCCAAACGCAAAGATCTATGCCTTTTGTGTAAGATAAAAAAAAAATCTGGTGTGATACACGCACACAACTTCCTTTTACAGTGATCTTATAATTAGCCAAAAATTTTATTTAAAATGTTTTAAGCATTTGTCAAAAATTTTCAAAAATTACAAATTCTGCAAAAACGGTTCAAAATAGAGCGTTAGTTGAAGAGACAAATTTTCTCTAGAATTTTAAGCTGAATTCAAAAATGTAATAATATACCGGGTGTTCTATTTAAAATAAGAGTTAATAAAAAAAATAGACAAAAAAACAAAAGAAACCCATTTTAGAAGTATTCAACTGGAAAATCACCTATCTCACATCAATACACATTCAAAATGTAATAAAAATGTAAAGTTTAAAAAAATCGTTAGAGCCGTTTTTGAAAAAATCGAAAAAAACTGAAAAATCACAAGAGTAAACACCTACTTCCGGTTATGCGATTTTTTTCAAAAGCTTGCTGTCTCATATACATAGTACACAAAACTTATATATGAAGTTTCAACGCCATACCGCTTTTCGTTTTTGAGATATTCTGTTCACAGACAGACACACAGACACACAGACAGACACACAGACACACAGACCAATGAAAAAAAATATGTTTTTTGGGATCAGGGGACTCTAAAACGTGAAGATCTGTTGAAAACTCAATTTCGAATTTTTGGGGTGAATCCAATACTTCCTTTATCGTAAAAGGAAGTAAAAACTGGTAAGTATGTAGTATTTAACTAAAATACACAAATAGAAATTTATACTAAGTTTATTCGGTGACATTCGTTTGCCGAATGATTTGAGTTTTGTGTTAATTGTAATTGATAATTTTGATGTACGACTGAGCGTACTTGGTTACTTGATACCCTATATTTAAGGGCGTACTGTGGTATTTTACAGTCCAAGGGCCATAAAGTACGGCCCGGTCATGTTTGTCAGTCTGACAAACAGTGAAATGTAGGTTGTCAAAATGAAAAAAATATATAAATTTGGTTTTACTTGTGAATAATCGTCCGTAAATAAAATACTGTATGCACTCTACGTAACTAGTGTTTATGGCCCTTGTCGTGTTAAAGCCCGGGGCTACGCCTTGGGCTCTAATTTTAACGTCGCCGTCCATAAACTCCTTACGCTGGTGAAACATAATAACTTATATGAAGCAACGACTTTATGATTTACGAATGTTAACTAACCAAAGCCTTAAATGCATTTATTCAATATTAATTAAATTAATTGGATAATTAGACCACGTACCACTGAAAGTAATGAATGATCATTGGCATAAGTATAGAAACTATAAATTACAACCACATCTCTGCTAAAAATTATTGCCCGTATAGTGAAGAATTACATTATTATTTTTTTATTTTATGTACCTACTGAAATATGAAAACACCAGCCCCATAGTATTCTAGGCTGTATTTTATACAGAATACAACGATCTAAAGTAGAGAAGGTCGAAAAACAATTGTTACAAGTTATAAAGCCTTTAGCTGGCGCCGATACTCCTAGTAGAATTGAGTAGCGAACTCGGCGACAAGAGTAAAAACGCAGACAGAAAAATCCCTGTTGCGTTTATTGCAATGGGTTATCCCTTTCTGGAACACGTAATCGAGTAAATTCAGAGAAAAGCTTCGGCGTTTTTTCAGTAGGAAGCCTACGCATGACTCACAACGTAATATCAAGTTTGTGGAATTTCTGTCTATATTTGGCATACTCAAATATAGACGAAAAAGCTTATGGGCTTGTTATTTAGGGGGAATACCGAATACAGGTAGTTCCTAATCAATAAATATATAATACATATTGAAAATACCAAGCCTAACATTGCCAGGCGAACTCCAGGAGAGCATTTAAAATTCTGCTTTTTTTTTTAATTTATCCATCATTTTGTCCTTTTTTCTTAGAAGATAGGAGGGTGGTTTTTCAGATATCCCTATTCTGCTTTTGATATTCTAACTAAATCTGAAGTTAAAACTGCACAGTGGACAAATACACTTATCGAAGTTTTCCCGTCATTTTGCCCATGTTTCATAGGAGATAGGAGGTTGGTTTTTCAGATATCACTGTTCTACTTTTTTATGTTCTATCCGAATCTGAAGTCTAAATTTAAAAATGTCGAATAAGCGATCACACATCGGCCAAACAATTAACGAATTCAGATACGACTCTGTTTTTCGTGAACATCTAAACACAAAATATCGATTCAAAGAACATGAAATACTTAATCCTAAATATGTATCAGTCAGAAAATACCTAATCTGGAAATTACTGCCATTGAAGATTTTTTCTGTGTGTAGGTAGTGTTTTGTTGTAGATGCTCTTTGGTTAGACATATTTTTGTGTTAAGTATTTTCGGCCTCATACGTGGGAACAACCACTGCAATTTTAATCTTAAATCAGAAAATCTGCTAAAAGCTTTACACAGAACTTCCTTCGTAAGTAAATGTTTTTAAATTAAAACTTTGAGAATATCAGAGGAAAGAAAGACACCTTGAACACCCTGTATGAATTGGGCCTAAAATACACTTATTTTCGTCAATGGTAAAAGCTTGAGCTACGCGCAAAATATTTCTTTTATTGAATTAATAGCTCTCGAGTTAAAGCAAACATAAACAGAATTTTATTTTTTAAGGTGCTCACCCTTTATACATTTGACCGCAAGTATATTCGGTACCAGGTAGACATCTAATCCGCATCCAAAATATCGTCTTCCCTCATCAAGTAGTTTTTGAGATATACCGTCAACAGGCGCACAGACAGACAGGCAGACGGATAAACAGACAGGCAGACGGATAAACAGACAGACAGGCCGACAGACAGACGGACCGACAGATAGACAGACAGATTTGAGAAAACATATTTTCGTCAGCTAGGAAACCTGAAACGTGAAGACCTGACGACATCTAGGAAGGGTTACGAGGCCACGATTACAATACCTACATTCTTCGTATTTTAGACGAGGGAAGTAAAAAATATATGATGGAACAAGATATAAATACCTAACTAAACATCAGTTTACATTTTCTTTGCCAAGGATTAGAGGATTGATGGCTTGTTTATTAAAGATTAGGTCAAGTATAGGTTGATAGGCATCGATAGGATATTAATGTATTTCCCTGCAGGTAACAGTGCGTTGTGTATTACCTTGAATTACCATTTCATTTATTAAACTAAAATACTAAAAAAATGTGAAATATGCTGTAAAACATGTTATGACAAATTTCAGAGCATCGCAAAAAGAATTTCATTAATTTTATAATACTGATTTCGAAACTAAGAAAATATAAAGACTACGTAATATCGTTCAAAGTAGCGTAAGTCACATATTAGAGACCCTGTATACAAGGTAAGACCCTCTATACAAGGTAAGATAAGAGATGGGAGAAGTGGAACCAGTTTCCAAGGATAAATTGATTATTTGCTATGTTTTTGAAAGAATGTTTCAAGATCTTGCATTGCCAAACTGACATTAACCTAAAATAACAAATTTCTAAATGTCAAATAGTGAAAATAATTGTTCATTATGAATAAAAATTGCTTATGATTCTCATAAAGTAGGATAGATGTAACGTATTGTTCCTAGTTATTAATTAACAATTTACATTTCATTACACTTTCTTAAGTCAAAGACTCAAATTTTAAAATGAATACTAAAACCGACACTACACTAGATGAAGTGCAAACGCGCCCGTACACATAGGTAAGCTTATCAGAAAATTTCACTTTGACTTTGAAAGAACTGTAATAAGAGAAAAGCTTTTTACCCTCCAATAATAATAGTTCAGAAGTTAAACACAATATGCCCCGTTTACCTTCAATAGTGGTTATGTCCCTTTTAATTTAATGTCATTTCACTCAGATAGTAATAACTTTTATTCGCAACCATATATGTAATGTTAACATTCCTGACCTCATTTGAGTGGGGGAAGTCGTACATTTCAGCCCGCTACTTCCCGCACTCACTTCCCGCACTCACTTCCCGCACTTCCCGACTGCTGAGTAGGTAGGGATACTGGGAATCTTGTTGATCCATTCATGCGCGTCGCAACCTGTCATATCATAATATAATAATTTTTTCAATTATTGTTTAGAATAAAATGGTTGCGAATAAAATAGTATACAAACCTCGACAGGAAGTTTCCTTAGTCTCAATCAGCTAACTAATCTCTACAGTAATGAAACACTTTCCACCTCGGGCTGTAATATACTATTCTGTTGTATTTTAAATTTCACGTTCATCTGCACTATATCTTATTTTTAAAGAATTTCTAAAATACTGCCCAACACATAAATTCTTTTTTTGATAAACTCTTATATTGATTTTCTGAATATGTTTCACTCTCACAACTGTACAAATGGAATGATGATTGCACTGCGTTATATTCTAGTTTCTTAATTGCAATTTTGCCTATGTATAGTTAAGAACTAGTCTGGCGTAAAATTTTCTTTGCATAATCTGTACGATTTTCACACTTCAAATTCTTAATAACAGACCTTTTTATCAATATTCACATATAAGGATCATTTTATCGAAACCTAAACACAATTTCTTGCATTCAACTGCTAAACAGCCAGTCATTCAAGTTAAATTTATGAACAATGATGTATAAAAATCTGATTTATCTATCACACCAAGGAAATGTCAATTGTCGTTGCAGAAAAAAATAGAAATGTCAAATGGCATTAATCATTTCTGCACGGAAAATGGTTCCAATGAATCCGCATTGATCATCTGTATTTCCCGTCTCTAATCTTAATATACAGCGTCTCTATCACATATGAAATGAATTATCGTTAACGTCTGCTGGTCATCCGTATCTTAATTTCTAAAGAGCATAAGTATGAGCAGCGGTTCAGTGCTATAGTAGGGAAGAAAATTACGAAACAAAAACCTGTAACTGTACTGTATTACATTGATTTACCTATTAACTGTGCTATTATCATCAAGGACTTCTGACCGCGTTCACATTGCGAGGTAAACATATTAAGTGGACATTTTCCAACCTCCTTCATTCATAGCTCGCCTCAAAATTGATTTTTAACATTGAAAATGTTTAACGAATTGGAGATGTAACGCTAGTAAGGGGCTCTTTTAGCGATTTGTGTGACGCTTGGAAAATTCGTAGTTTTCGTGATTTTTTGCAAGTTGTACGCATTGCAGGTGAATGTTGTTGGTGTCATTTTGCAGATCTCGTCAAGGGCGAACTTTATGTAGAAGTTGTGAAAATGTAAGATTCGAGGGGGTGAAAATACGGGGGTTAAAACGATTTACATCGCATACTTTTTAAAAGATCAAAATGTGATTTGAGGCTAGTTGGAGAGAGGATGAACCAACGTTCATAGTACAGGCGGGTTTTTAGGGGTCTGCGATGAACGGGGGCAACGTTACAGGGGTAGAAAGTGGAGGTGCATTTGTAGCAAATTGGATGTTCGCATGAACAGGGAAAAAAATCTAATTTTGTTTTTGGCAGTATGTGAATGATTCTGTGGGTTTTAAAGAATTTTGCGGCTCAGGTTGATTTAGGGGTTGCAAAATGGGAAAACCGTTATAATTATCAGAAAAATAGTAAAATTAATATTTGTGTGAAATGCGCTGTTTGCAGACTTTCTACTGGTCGATTTTATTTTTTAAGAGAATTTGGGAGGTGGGAATTTGGCGGCCCAGTTGAATTTGGGGTTGCAAAATGAGGAAAACGTTATAATTATCAGAAAAACTTAAAATTAATATTTGAGTGAATTTCTCTGTTTGGAGACTTGCTACGGGTCGATTATATTTTTTAAGAAAATTCGGGCTGTGGGTATTTTGCAGTCCAGGCGGATTTGGTGGTTGCAAAATGGGAAAACGTTATAATTATCAGAAAAACTTTAAAATAAATATTTGTGTGAAATTCGCTGTTTGGAGATTTTCTACTGGTCGATGTTATTTTTTAAGCAAGTTCGGGATGCTGTTGTGACGGGGGGATTACCTTATTTTCTCATTTTTTAGATAAGTATAGTTAAACAGGGCGCCGAAACGGCACGCAACTGTTGAAGTTTTAACCGCACTCAGGTACGCTGTCGGGGTAGCTCAGGTGGTTAGCCCTTGGACTCGTAATACTGTGGTCGCTGGTTCGAATCCTGCCTAGGGCCGTCGCATAAAGCTTTTTCAAATTAAATAAATGCGAGCTAGAGAGAGCAGTTGCAAAGAGTGAGACGGAAGACTTCGGCGTGACGTAATAAAATTCAAAAACGGGCGCTAAATTGAAATTAAAACTGGCATCCGATATAAGTGCGCGCGCAGAAAACCAAGATGTCCGACACCCGGGAAGTTTAAATTCAAAAAATTGAACTTAGAAAAAAATCTGAAAAATTTCAAATTCAAACTGGCAGCCGAGAGAAGTGCACACGCAGAAAACAAAGATGGCTGACACCCGGGAAGTTTAAATTAAAAAAATGAAACTTAGAAAAAAAATGAAAGCTATATAGTAGGCAGGGACAATGGAAATCTCGATAATCCTATCATGCGCGCCGCCGCGTTATTCCAGAAGCAAATTAAAAACGGCCGCCGCGTAATTTAATCAGTAGCTAATGCGTAATTTAATCAGCAGCACATATGAAAATTAATTAGAGCAAACCGCGAAATTAATTGGGTTAAACCGCGGATTTAATTGAATTTAATTCGCGATTTTAATTGACCTAATTAATTTGATATCACAATCAAGGTGTCTCTATTCTACTCTCACAAAAATGTTTTTGAAATTAAGAGAGATTTTTGAAATCAACTAATCATGCTAGTGCATCTATCAAGTTTTTCTGCAAAATCTCTCACCATCTCTCCTTACCTTAATAATTAAATTAAATTAATATAATCGTACCGAGATATACGAAATTTTAAGATACGTCACGGCTATCTGTTTTTAATAATGTACAAAAATTCTGACACTGCAGAAACTGACATCTAATGACAATTAGGTGAGTGATTTATTGATACACCAATGTAATACACTTAAGAAATTTTTTAATCCGACATTTAAAAAAATCTACTGAAAGGATAGCAACAATTTTAAAAACATTTCAAAGGTGAAATTTGATTTTGCCAATTATTATATTAATCTAGAAACTAAACAGTAACCTCAATTATTATTTTTAAAAGTAAAATTGTTATTTATTTCGTAAAATTAGAATTATTTTCCTTTTATTTCGAAATGTTCTAAAGCAAAACGAAACAAAATTAGAAGGTAGGGGAAGAATAATTACTGCAGTAATAATCACTCCTGATAAAGCAATTCCTTAAGTTAAGAAACAAATGTTTGAAATAAAGCTTCTTTAAAATGAAAAACAATACCACCCACCTAATTGATATCTATTTGATAAGAAAAAATCATAGAAACTTAATAATAATATTCCTCTCAGTTCAAATAATTTACTGTGGTGGTAGCATTTTAAGACTGCTAGTTTATTTATGAAAGTTAATTCCGGGATATGAGATTATTTATGGAAGGATAAATTAATTAATAATTAAAATGTACAAGGGTGGATTTATGTAGTAAAAGCACAACATAAATATTTGAGATTTATATAATGAATAAGGGATTGAATACAAATACTGTAAAGTGGTCAATATTTTATCACAAAGTTCTGGCATGCGAGTTGAATAATATTTGATTTAGTAAAGATAGTTGTTTAGTAATATCAGACTTTCATCATAATTTATATTAAATGGCAATCAGAATAAGCCATAAGATAGCTTGAATTAAAGTGAAAGCCAGACTAGAATGGTTATTTGAAAAAATCACTTATAAAAATGTCAAATTAAAATAAACTGTATTGAAATGTATCCAGGAGTGTTAGCTTGAAAAAAAAATGGTATAATAATCATCGCTAGGGAAAAGGGAGATACAAAAATAACATATTTTTTTTCAAAAAGGTAAAATGTATTTTCGGTGAAAGTAAATTTAAATAATAAAAAAACCTTTAATTAAATGATTTTTATTATATGGTTGCTGTATTAAAGGGTGTGGTTAATAAAAATTAACGAGACGAAGAATAAAACGAATTTTTAAAACAAACTGAATAATGAATAAGGTTACAAATGGTACAGAGAAGAAAGAAAACAGCAAAAAACAATAAAATAGTCTTCATGGATTAATAAAATCTGCAGAGGATTTGGATAAACTGGATAAACTGCATAAGAGTATCCTGTTTGATTTAGAACCTTATGGAAGTTGCTGTTAGCTGAATACATCTACACTTAAGTTAGAATTGGATGCACACTGCATGTGAATATTCTGTTGGACTTAGACGAGCTTGTTATTAAATGGATATCCGGTAAGAATTGGATAAAGGGCATTGCGGTCGCTGTTCGAACTTGGTGGCTGTTACAAGTAAGGTGATTCCTGTATACTGGGAGCTTCTAGTGGTGGTGTTTACATTGGAACTGTATGGGAAGCAATCAAGAACTGAAGCTGTTACAATTAGTTAGAAAGCCGTATTTAAATGGGGTTTCCAGAGTATCAGGAGGTGGACTGTTAAAAGATCTAGAAAACTAAGCCTTTAGTGGTGAGAGAATTGCACATTTGAAGGTACTGCTTACCCTAGTCGATATTTGAAATAATAATATGTGTAACATATATCATTTGACTTTTCACTATCATAAATATTTGACGTTGACAGTTGTAGAACTGTCATAATATTTTTAAGTAATTTTCATTGTACTAATCAACTATCACAAGTAATAATTTGATAATGCATGAACCAAACCTGATTTGAGAGTAGTCGTCCTCCTAGAGCTAGCAAATGAGAAACTTACATAAACTCATCTAAACAAAAAAAATATTTCAATAAATAAATAATACCATACAGGCTTAAATAGTCTATGTTCTACCCGAACAGCATAGTAAGGTGTACAGCAATACCTAAATAAATAACAGTTTCTAGAAATAATCAGACATACAACAGAAATTCAATTAAATATAATACATTTGTATATATCTGCTTTGCTGATTTCTGTTATGCATTTCCTTGAGTGCAAGTGTAAGAACTATGAAATTAGAGAATATCAAAGCTATGTGTAGAAAGAATCATCGAGAGTAAGTGGAAAACTAAAATATGCAGTTAAAATGTAGAGGTTGCACTGGGAAAACAACTCAAGCTCGCTTTGATTAATGCTGAAAGAAAGAAGATAACTGGTGTCGTATAATTCATAGACATTGAAGGAAAACTATTCACGGAAAATCCTACATGCAGACAGCGTCGCATTTTTGAGTGAATTGCGTGTTTTTGAACATAAATCGATAATAAAATCCGAAAAACATGTTTGTCTCGAAGTGAGTAGCAAATTGTATTTAATCATATTAGTGAAAAAATGAAAGCGATGGAAATTTTATGATCGACGTCAGTTATATTATTTTATATCGCGTCAATGAATACATAAAACAGGCAATCTTCGGAAGTCCTCAGGAACAGCTCCGATTTTGATGATTTTTTTTAATTTTGTTTTTTTTTATATTATTTGAAATGAGAAACCTTTTGGAGCGGGGACGAAATGATTTATATTGTTTAAACAATATGTATGATAATTATGTAGAAATTTTGTTTATACCATATCCATTGAAAATGAGGAAAAAAGAGATATTAATGATATGTTTTCATATTACTATTGAAAATAATTGTTATATATTAATATACAGTGTGTCCCAAAAAGTTTTATACAAATGGAGAAAAAGTTTATCGTACATTTTTAAAAAAAATCCTTGATAAAAAGCTCTACATGACTTGTAGCTCCATAATCAAGTACAAAATTTTTAAAACAGTGGCTGATATACAGGGAAAATCAAAATTATGATTTGGAGAGTAAAATACGTTCAAACTGAAGTGGAGAGCAAAATGTTCATTGAAATTGTTATTAAGTAGCAAAAACTTATTAGATTAGTGATTTCCCCAGATAAAAATTATAAGATTATTTCAATAAATACGTCAGCAATTGTTAGATTAACGGGCAGTACGAAACATCGTAAGATCCCGTTCATAATAAGCGCCTGATTTTGTGTTACTCGTCCTTATTAAACAAGTTCGGGATAGAGTGCTTTGGAATATCTAATAACTGTCAACAAATGTCAAATGCTACTTAATAACAATTTCAATAAACATTTTGCTCTCCACTACAGTTAGAACGTATTTTATTCTCATTCCAAATCATAATTTTGATTTTCCCTGTATATCAGCCAATGTTTTAAAAATTTTGTACTTGATTATGGATCTACAAGTCATGTAGAGCTTTTTATCAAGGATTTTTTTTTAAATGTAAGATAAACTTTTTTTCCATTTGTATAAAACTTTTTGGGACACACTGTATAACAATGGTTTTCAATAGTAATATGAAAACATATCATAAATATCTCTTTTTTCCTCATTTTCAATGGATATGGTATAAAAAAAAATTTTCACATAATTATCATACATATTGTTTAAACAATATAAATCATTTCGTCCCCGCTCTAAAAGGTTTCTGATTTCAAATAATATAAAAAAACAAAATTTAAAAAAAATCATCAAAATCGGAGCTGTTTCTGAGGACTACCGAGAAAAGGCTTTATTGACGCGACTAATATGGGCATACAGGATGTTTCTAGACGTCGTACTATAATTTTTAATGGTAAATGTACAAACAAAAATAGTTGATTTAGCCATATATACTCGTATTTACGTATATACTAACTTGTTCCAAATTGCCGCCACTTAAACAGAATGATGCCAAATCATCATGTTCTGTTATACACTCTTGGCCAAAAAATATTGCATAGGAATTTTTGTAATTATACGTATAACGTTCCGCATTACAAGGTGTTATAATCATTATATAACTGATTTTCACCCATATAAATAGCACCAGCCTCGACACCGCAAGGTAAATGAGGTTACAGATAATACATACATAAATGGAAAAATACAGGGTGTTTCCAAAAATCCTGTAGTTTTTCTTATACCAGTTACTCGAGAAAATTCAGTACAATAGTAGCATAACGTTATTTTAATTATGTTGTGTAGGTAAAGATTCATACCCGAGACTAATATGTAATATAGACACTGAAATAATGTTCTGCACTTTTGTCCCTGTATTTGCACCTGTATTATTGTTAATCATGATAACTTTATTGTGCGCACAAAATGTTAAATTTACACATTAAAATATTCTGCTATCGAGCAAAAGTGTTTTTCTGTTAGGTATGATTTTCAATAAGATTTAAAGCTATACAATGTTCGACTAGATTTTATTACATGGGCGATAATTATAAATTTTGATACGTCTATACGTAGGACCCTTTTTATATAAATTGCATTATGCAACAGTAAGATAATATTGGCTTGGCGTCTGCTGTTGTACCCCTGTTTTGTGAATTCATTCTGCCTTTCATATACACATTTGCAACATTTATACACATATATAAATATCCACGAACTTTAATAGCTATTTAAGTAACAAGGAATGTAAGGCCCTATTAACATTTGAGGTAGGCAAGTACAAGCCAAGACGAAGTCGCGGCTTGTTGCCTGCCAAAATGTTAATAGGCGATACATTCCGAGTTATATTATTATATTTTTCCCGCTGCCTATCGAAATTTTCCTAGATTTTTGAAAAAATCGTTTGGTTTGTCACCTGTCACCAGGATTAGTTTTCGAGAGTCGTGTTACCTGTGAGTGTCACATGTCACATAAACACTTGCAATTTATAAACAAAAAGTCTAAATCTGCATCTTGCTTTGCTAATTTTATTATCCTAGGAACTTAATAATAATATTAAGTTCCGTTGTCAAGAAAAAGCAGCAAACAATAGCGATTTAAGTCACAAGGAATGTAAGGACCTATTAACATTTGAGGTAGGCAAGTACAAGCCAAGACGAAGTCGCGGCTTGTTGCCTGCCGAAAATGTTAATAGGCGATACATTCCGAGTTATCTTATTATATTTTTCCCGCTGCTTATCAAAATTTTCCTAGATTTTTGAAAAAATCGTTTGGTTTGTCACCTGTCACCAGGATTAATTTTCGTGAGTCGTGTTACCTATGAGTGTCACACGTCACATAAACACTTGCAATTTAGAAACAAAACGTCTAAATCTGCATCTTGCTTTGCTAATTTTATTATCCTAGGAACTTAATAATAGTATTAAGTTCCGTTGTCAAGAAAAAGCAGCAAACAAATATAATCATCGACTTACACGTTTTGTTACTAAGGCTGTATCACTGACTTACATAATCAGCAGCGGGAAAAACATTTTATTTTATAAAGTATGGCCGACAGGACTCTAACCTATTTAAGTTAAATATTAATATCATAAAACGCTTTTGGTTTACAAGTATTTTCGTATTGTTAACGGATAGACCAGATCATACCCTTCTCAGTATCCACAATTAATCTGTCACTCTCGACATTCATCTTAAAAATTGGCTCAAAAAATTGGAAACTCACCATCTACGTAAATTGATAATTTGAATAATAATAAAAATGCACCTTAATTATTACCGTGCGTAGTAGGAAATTTAAACCAAGCTTTTTCATACCAACAACAATTAATTTCTTCCCATTCTCTGGAAACCTGAGAGAACTCATAATATTGTTTACCTTAAGCTACAATAGCAATTCTATTACTTATATTCAACACAATTTAAATTTGCACAACAATCTTTTAGTAAAAACATCTTGTTTCTTCACTCTTCTATTAAATTGCTAATTGCAACACAATAAAAGTATGCACTTTCTATACGTAACTACAATATTTACATTCTACTTCGTTAGATAAGCTGCGTAAACAATGAAAAATATCAAAGGTAGAACACAAATCCTCAAATGTGGGATCAAAAGCGTATACTCCTTAAATACAATTTTGATTGTATTTTCCATACCTTTTATTTTTGCACTAAGAAATAGAAATAATGTCTATTTCTTTTAGATATGGAAATAAGTATTTATACAGAAACATGAATACTATTGGATTCGAACCATCGCTTCGCCATAAGGGAAGCTTTACCTGTTCTACTGTATAATTGCATACTATAAAAATCTAGATCATAATCTGCCTTGAAGCCAATAATTGCTTTATTTCAGTCGACTCCTCATTACATTAAGGTCACATCGATTCGACATAAACTGCATATATACTTTTGTATAAAAAAAGAAAGCACATATTTAGTTTATTCTGCAACAAGGTTCAATGTGATGTAAGTTTATCGCTTCACTGCCTCTGATACCAATGATATTGTTACTTTTTTAGACACAAATTCAGAAGCAGGTAATTCGTGCATGACTAATGTGTCGATCGCATGTGTGTATTGTCGTTTCAACACAGTTTAACTACAGCAAGAGCAGTTACGTTTGTGATTATTACAATCATATCCCTCTAGAGCTGCGCAAACTAGGGGCCGCGCCTCCATATGGGGGCGCATTATACGATACGAGGGACGTGATTATAGCAATCATTTAATTTCAACTGTAAGAGAAATTACTTTTGTTGTATTTTACACATTTTTATTAATTACAATGTTTTACAGGATTTACAGGAGTAACATGCTGTGACGCTGAGAATCCCCTCACTCTATTCAGCGTGACCGTGACTTTGTTTACAGTATACTGCAGTCACTTAACTTTCACAAAATTGCCAGTGATAGACAAGCGCATAGATTCCGTTGACTTAATTCTATGTATACAAAAATAATTTTTTGTTTTTTAATGTCATCATAAAATGTTATATTTATTTTTGTATTTATATTGCTGTATAATTTTATTAATTTGGGTTTCGATTTCATTCCTATTATAATGTTCCATTTATGTTTAGCTTGCATTATTATATTATTTTAAGTTTTAATAAAATATACAATTTTTTTAACGTACCTACTATTTTTATAATTATAATCTACAGAAAATTTGTCCCAAGTACCAAATATTCATAAAAACCTTACCAGCTCTGGTAGGGGGCCAAGTTGTATTTTGAACAAGAATTGGGGCTCGCCTTGAAAAGTTTGCGCACCCGGTAGATATACGTCATTCACCTAAGCGAGTCAGTAAAGTATGCAACCCAAATTTTATTAAAATTTAGCTCATAAGATGTATGTATGTACACTATAGAAGTTATATAAAGGTCAAATTTGACAACTGTTTTTACAAAGCTTGAAATTGTAAAATTGTGCGATGTCTAGCTCGATGAATTCTGTTGATTCTCACCTGAGAATAAATGTGCTCCCTAAAAACATGACAAAAGACCCCCTAGGGGACTTAAGAGCAAAGACTCATATTAAAAACAGGAACATCGTGATCTAGTTACAGCTTATATTTGTAATTCCTGTTGTATATTTTACTGACTCGCTTTGTACGTAGATGGTTGAAAAACACCGGTATGTAAAAGCATTGAAAAACTGGCCGCCTAGATTGAGTGTGTGTTATCTACTCTATCAGTTAAGGAATGTTTATTTAAATAAAGCGATTTAAAATTACATCATTATTGGAAGCTGGTAACGTTAAGCATAACTTGGGAGAGTTTAAATTAAAATTTTGAGTATTTTGTAAAAGCCGCTCGAAAGACAATTTGCGTTTCTGGAATGATACATATTTAGACCTCCATCTAGCTAGCCAGAAGAAGGAATTGCAGATACAACTCGAATATTTTATAACGTATCTAGGAAAAAAGTGCCGGGGAAAAAAGTGCCGCGGAAAAAAGTGCCTGGAAAAAAGTGCCGGCGGAAGAAAGTGCCGTGGAAAAAAGTGCCGGGGGATAAAAGTGCCGCGAAAAAAGTGCCAGCGGAAAAAAATGCTGCGGAAAAAAAATCGAATGATTCAAGCGCTTAAATACACTTTTGTTCTAAACTAATTAGGCAAGAAATAAAATTAAAAGTAAATATTAAGAATTTATGTTTATTAATAGTTATTAACTACTAAATAAAATACAAGTTTATTATAGTCACAAAAAAATTAAAGTAAAATCTAATATTTTATAATTAACCCTAAGTTATTCATACACTTGAAATCTAAGAGTATGTCCTATGGCACGAAGATTTGTTCGCGCTAATTGCACTTAAGATGGTAGACATAATCCACATGCACTGTAAATAAAAATCTTCAAATTGAGATATTTCTATGTATTATCTATAAATCTGCATTCCTGTCGATTTGGGAACAGGTAAACACAATACATGCACAATACTACAATGCAGAGGTTTTTTAAAAATAAAAGAATAACTTCCAATTTTGTTTAAATTTTGTAAACCTTCTTCGTCCGGTTATTACTTTATTATTATTTTCCCCCATCGGCACTTTTTTCCATCAGCACTTTTTTCCGTGGCACTTTTTTCCATCAGCACTTTTTTCCGCGGCACTTTTTTCCGCCACTCTTTTATATCGTATTGCAGCATCAGAAACTACTATTCATATTGATGCGACGATCTAAATACACGTGTTTGACGAATTGTGTAACGAATTTCGTCAGAACTGAAAGTAAAACTATAATAAATGACAACTACAAGAATGAGAATTTTTCACTTTTGACAAAATCAAATTAACGAACACATCTTTCAGAAACAACATTTTATGGGAAGCACGTGCAACTTGCTGCCTGCAACCATTACTCTCTAGTTTCTAAGATGCCAATACTCTGCAGATGCAAGATCTCCCTCCCCCCGAGATAGTATTCTAGTATTGTACCAGAAAAGACTAGAGACTACATCACTTGTTGAAAATATTGAAAATATTTTCTAAAACTTCAACGACCAGAAGGTATCTTCAAGGAAAGAAAGGCTTAAAATATGGAATAAAAATAATACTTATTTACACTACCTACAGGAAAAAACACCAGAAGCTGAAGCCAAAGGAATACTGCAAAAACACGAATTCGAAATGCACAGAGGTAAAATTAGAAAACATTCATAAGCAAAGTTAAAAATGATCTGTGTATGTCTGTTTGCTTTTGGAGCATTTGAACTACTTAATCGACTCTGTCAGTATAATCATTCTGTTACTGACAAAAAAGCATGTTTTTATAAAAAAACGTCCCTGCATCGACAATGTATTCACCCTTCAACAACTTATAGAAGAAATAAGAAAGTATAATCTAGAAAACCACTAAATTTTATTGACTATTCAAATGCTTTTGATTTTGTAAATTGCCAAACTTTATGGAAGATTATGGTAAATCACAGATACCTTTCACCTTACTAAATGTTTCAAGTCCCTCTACAAAGAAACAAAGGTTACCACAGACCCTCCAACGGGCTGTAGCGAAAGTCTATTACATATAAAGGTAGGACAGAGTGCAGTTTACCACCCATATTTTACAATATTATGTTATAGTATTCACTCAACTTTGTAAGCCAATATTATAATAATAGCTACTAGACTGCTAACTACTCCTATCAATTCACTTGAAAATACTTTAAATAAAATATTTGCCCTAATTCCAATTTATTTAATCAAATCATTCATTTCTTTGACTAGCTCAGGTTATACAAAACATCTTATCTCAGGTGGGTACTTGCGTTAGAAAAATCTATCAAAATAATTGTACAAAATGTTTGGTTATTGTCACAGTGTTGGGTAAGATACTCTTCATTTGTATCTAGCTACAGATACAGATAAATCTCAAAAAATGGATCTAGGTACAGATACAAGATACATCTTTAAAAAGGTATCGAGATGCAGATACGTAATTTTCAAATGTATCTATATCTTTTCTATGTACATTCTAAAATGTTTCCTAAAATTTTACGAAAAATAATCGCAGACTCACAATTTTGTTACCAAGACGGCAGCTACACCAACGTTAGAATAACGGAGGTTGAAATAAATAAGTTATTATTATTAGAAAATGTTAAGGACAGAGAAAATTTCCTGTAAATCCCATTAATTATTACAAACAAAAAAAGAAGTAAATAGAAAAACGATTCCTTACATAATCGCCTCAACTATTTAACACTATTTTATAAAAGCAACGCGTATGTAGTTTTGAGGGCGGCGGTGAACTCGTAACAAAATTTAAGCCTTAGGCTTATCAACCGGCCAACTGGTAACCGAAAAAAGTCAGGTAATTTTGAATGTACCTTTACGACACCGGTGAACTCGTAACTCGACTACCTGCTGCCTAATTACAGGCCATTTGCGATTATCGGCAGAAATCCCTGTGTGAGTCTTCTCCTACGCTAACAGATAGACAGGAGTCGTTTATATTAGAAAATGGTGCCGAAAATAATATCATAATATTTGGATGTGTTAGCAATTTAAAATGTCTAGCGGATTCAGATAACTATTATATGGACGGCACTTTTAAATATTGTTCTAAATTCTTTTATCAACTCTTTACTGTTCACTGCGTTCGAAATGGCCATTACATTCCCTTAATTTTTTGTCTACTGCCAAATAAGCATTATTCCAGTTATTGCAAAGCTTTACATAGTATTGTACGTATTTCTTCGAAAATTAACATATCCCTGCGCCCTTCTTTAATTGTAGTTGATTTCGAGAGCGCTATTCATAAAGCGGTGAATATTGTTTGGCCTTCAGCAAAAATTTTCGGTTGTAGATTCCACTTAGCACAAGCGTGGTACAGAAAAATCCAAAAGTTGGGCTTAGTTAATGCATATACTCGTACACCATGGTTGCAACATCTTTTTGGTTTACCCTTTCTTGATCCGGAACAAGTTGGTGACTGTTTTGTTAACCATTTCATGGCTGATATTCCTTTATCTTCTTCTTTTTCCAAGCTAGTACATTATCTAGTAGATAACTACATTAGTGAAGAAGCCACATTTCCACCTTCTTTATGGGCATCCAACTCTTCTCATATATACCTTACCACCAATCCATGTGAATCTTTTCATTCCCATTTTTCTGATTCTTTTTATCATACCCACCCTAATATTAACATCTTTCTTGCTACTCTCGTACGTTTTCAAACTTCCGTTTACATAAAAATTCAAAGTATTACAAATAGACTCATAATTAAAAAGAAAGCTGTGCGTCGAGCAGAAATGTTTGTACAACAAAAACTGCACGAATTAGAGTCGGGTAGTATTAGTCAATAAGAGTTTGTTAAATCAGTTGCGCATAGGTATAAGGTGTATATAATTTTAATTTGTGAATGACATTTATAATTTTAATAATTCGACATAGGATAGTGCAAGTTTTAGATTTAAGTACTTAAATAGGGCATTGTCATGTATTGTTAAGAATAGTAATAAAATCGTGCTAAAGTTATTTGTTTCAAATTTTATTTATGTGTTTCTTTCAGGTATAAAATAAGTGATCGTGTTTTACAGCTATATAGAGCTTTAAGAAGTATATTCAGTCATGTAGGTAATTCTTAGAAGTTCCTGGGTTACCAGTTGACCAATCGCTGGTTACGAGATAACCGGTCGCCGAAAGTACCTCGGTTACTAGTTGACCTATTGTGTGAATTGCTAAATTAAATCCCGGATTAAAAAGTTACGAGTTGGCCCGTGCCCAGTTTTGAATGTTTCACAAAATGTTTTTTTCGAAATTCCTTGTATTTTAAGAAGGTATGGCTGACACTGCGTTCTTATTTTGTTATTACAACGTCAAGCTATTTTATAGAACTCGCTACCCCAAATTATAATTTAGGTACATTCATTAAATCACTTTCGTTATCACTCATGTTTTTTGCGAAATATGTGTGTTTGTTAACGTTTCCACAACAGCAGAGCCCTTGAGACAAAATTTAGAGAAAATAACATGATTGTTAAGTATCTAAAATTGTTGCTGTCACCTGTCTAGCACAAGTCGGATCAAGTCATAGATCCATCAGTATTTAAAGATTTACTCAGGCATTACATTGTTACGCTATATAAAATTCTACGTACCTAAATATCTGTAACCCCTGTTAATTACTTTAACTCTCTTCCTAGCACTACATAGGTACTTTCAATGTCGATATTTCGTCCAAGAAAATGTTATGTTATATTTAAAAGTAAAATATAATATTTGAGTCGTATCTTTGAATCTTTTCTTATTATATGTACAAGATACGCCGAAAAAGTATCTAGATGCAGATACTAGATCCTTGCACCGAATCTAGATCCGAAATCTAGATACTAATATAACACTTAAGCTGAATTTGTATTTAACCAACACATCAGTTCCATGTTAACAAGAGTATTTATGTATGCAACTCATTATTTCACTATTAATATTTATTTATTTATTTTATTTATTTATTTATTTGGGTAAATAACAGGTTGACACGCAAAAGCATCGACCCAATTACAATTTACCATTACATACATTTATAACGATAATATTACATTGATAGTCATGCCATTCAATGAAAAAAGCACAAGTTTGATACCAATGACAAGTGAAAGCAATACAATATACATGAGTAGTAATAATAAATATTAAAAACTAAAACATGTAGAAGAGGAATGCAGGAGAAGTTAAAAGCAAATGTGATATTGCTTGCAGTAACAATATGAAAAGACTCAAGATGCCGTGGAAATAAAATGCAACGCACCAGCGTGTAGGCTAGGCGATACGCCCTGATCCCCATAGCACCCCGAGACACCCTTAATTAGCAAAAGCAAAATCAGTTTAAAAATATCAACTGAGACATCTTATACTTAAAATTTGTAAAGGTCGAATTAAATAAATCAGGAAAATTTGGAAATTTGCAGTAATAATTATAATACCAACCAAACGATAAACCGGAGAATTGATTGCAGCGTTCGTATTTTTTAATTGTAGAGCAAAAACGTCATTGCTTCGCGTTGGCCTAGATGGAACTTTTAGAGAAAATTCAGATAATAAGTCTGGACAGTCGATTTTCTCATTAAAAAGTGTAAATAAATCAAAATATTACTTAATATTTATTAATTACATATACCTGGTTATCTTCCCCTTCTTCAATGGATCCAATTACTCCGTAGAAAACAGCACAAATATAGCTAACCTATTTTGTCACATGTATTTGCATCTTCAATCAGGAACCCCACTTCAATTAGAATCCACGGTGTAACAATCAATTAAACACTGTTAAAGTGTCATGCTACAATCCCAACAGCCACCCAGCTCTCCTAGATGGTAGATCGTTTGTATTGCATACAACTACAATTTCAAGATGTCGTCCTCCTTCCAGCAACCAGCGTGGAATCCAATCCTTCAACTCCATTCCACAAACACGACCCAAATAATAAGTTTGTGCCAGCAAGCCCAATTAAAATCCAATTCCCAGATGTCCTCGATTTAACTGCGACTTGTATGAACTCGAACCAGCAACCCCAAGTTCAGGTTATAATTACTCCGTTAATAACTTTATGCCAGCATACCCATTCAAATTAGTTACAGATATCTGCGTATTGACAGGAATCCCTACCACAGCTTTTCTAGCCACCCCAGTTAGAACGGACTCATCTCACCAATTCCAATATTCGTAGTTGTTCCTTTATTAACTAATTGGTCCCCTTTTTCACACCAAGGTTTGTCTCAGTTTTAAAATTCGCTTTTATTCCACTTATTTCAAATTAATTTTGTTCTTTGCACCATTGTATATCCATACAATAATAAACATTTAATTATACAGCGATTATTTTGTTAATTTAAATCGATACAAAATAATTATGTTCACATTTTAGAAATCAAAATAAGTTGATATGCTTAATAATAAAATTCACAATAGCAATCCTCAATTTTAATACAATGTTTTAAAACTAACATCCTGGACTACTTTTAACTACATACAGTATATTTTCTTAATTAGTCTGACAATTTCCATGTAACTTATTCAAATATTAATTCAGCTTATAACTTTCATATTATTTTAGACGAACTTCTAGTTTGTTCTAATTATTTACCTTTTAATTATAAATTGCCCTCTGTTAACTTCAATAACCATCATCTCAATCCAAAGATAATAATTTTAATTAATTTTTTAGAACATTATTTTTGTATAGTTATTCTGTTTTATTTTCTGACTGATTTCACCCTTGTACTTTTAATAATTAGATAGTTTTTCTACCCAAAATACCTTCCTATATAGTAATTATTTTTTTTAACAATAAATCGGCAGTCCTGATCTGCAACTATTACAATACTTATATAATATATTTACGACATTTTCGAAAATGGAACATTCTAGCTCTTTCGGAACACATATGGGCAGAGGGAAATACATAAAAAGCCTATTATTTGCCGATGAGCTTGAAATAATACAACAGATGCAGACGATATCCACTGTTTCAAATAAAAAGATAGATCCCACATCTAGTCCAGTGAGATGCAAAAGGCGGACGGGCGACAGAACTAGAAATGACCAGAGAAGGCAAAATCTCAACATGAAAGCAGTGAACACCATAATTGACAATAATAAAAAATTATAAACCCCTCGTGTTAAGAATGAAGGACTATCGTTTTCCAAAACTGTCGTATATTATGTACCACCGTTAGGAAAAAAGAGACGCCGGGAGTCCCAGAAAGAGATGGCAGTAAAAAATCCGGAACACATCTAAATGCCTAAACCATGAAGCAACAAAGAAGAACAAGAAGTGCAATGATGTATCACGTTCTCTTTGCAATTTCTTGTAATCCAGCATTATCTAACATAAAACATAAATGAACCAAGCTGTAACAAACCATAAACAATTGTCGTATCAGAAAATTTAGGTTTATTATTACTGTAACAAGCTTTGCAAACAACTAGTCGAATTAATAATACTTCATTTTGATATCCGGGCCTTACAAACAGCTCAGTCCCTCGAAGAATGTTAACATCTGTGACTAAAATCTTATCAAAATCCAATTGAACAAACAGTAGGTAGGCCTATAAGAGCATTTGCGAAGTTGGGCTCTCTCTCACTACTTCAGCAATTGATTTAGCGTTGTAATGGCTGTATCTACTAATTTGTACTTGTATACATTTGGAATATTAAATTAATTTTCGTATTATATTAATTCATCTGTAAATGAAGCAACAAGCTAAAGCACCATCGTTATATCAGACAACATCTAAAGGCAATAAATAAAATGTGCAGTTAACTTTCCTCAGAGGAGCATTTCCCGATCTAAATTAAATCCTTTAACCCAGGGGACACATTAAAAATGGGACCCTTTAATTTAATACTAGATTTTTATTTGGTTAACCAAATTAACCTAAAGATGGCAGATTAAATATGTCGAAGCATATGTACTCGTAGCATAATCAATAAAAAATTGTAGATACCGACAACAACAAATTTTGTGTCTTTTCCCTCAGAAGGTCTAAAGGTATATGCTGTATGGAAATGAACTATATATAATTCAGTGAATGTGAGGAAAAAATGCGATTGAAAATTGTAATACTAATTTGCTCACACACAAATTAATGTCAACGTTCCATGCCCATAGAGAAAAGTTTATGTTACATACGGACCAATAAAAGCAAGCCTCTTGTCCTGTTATTGTAACCATAAGTATCTCGTTAATCCCAAAACCTACGAAGTCAGTTAAATTTGGATATAATTGTAAAACTTAGTGCGGTTCAATATTCGCCAAAGTAAATCTTAGCTCATCTAGGTTTTCAGATATCTTAAAACTACTAAAATTTGGGTATCATGTTTTTGCTTATGCTGTCTTCATTTAAAAAAAAATGTTTAAATTCTATGTAAACTTTCGTATTATTTCCATGTAAGTTCATAAACTATTTAAAAATCGTTCCTACGTTTTTCTTGTGTATACCACATCCAATTTTTACAGCATTGGATAGGAAACCTTTCTTGTGATTTCAGTTAAACATAGCACCCTTTAGTTGATTTTTGTATCTGACTCACTTTGTTACTACGAAAAAGATTATCGTGGTGATTTTACTTGAATCGAATATCTGTCAGTATAAGTCGAGTAAGCTCACGATATTATTCATAAAGACGTTTACAATGGAATTTAGATAAGCAAAAATAGCAAGGGTTCGTATAGCATCAAATACATTTTCGTTAAGCAATAGCTATTAACATATCTAGGAATGCTATGAGTATCATAACTGCCGCAGATGTTGTATTGAAATCCGAGCTCGCAGAGCGAGGATTTTAAAACATCTGAGGCTGTTATGATTCATAACATCCGTGATTTGTTCAATAGTTTATCGGTTGCTGTATGGTTATGGTTGTCATGTACGTTAATGGACTATTACCGTACAGATCAGTTATGATTTAGTTACCAGCCTACTTTTGTATATGTAAACAAGGGATTAATATCCTGCAACCGATAAAATTGATTAACTTCGCAGAATTGTCAGTAATTAAATCGACGAACCAATGTTTTGTTTTACATATGTGACTCAATAGATAAAATGACTATCAGTGCACCACTCATGTAGAAGAACAATTTCATTACAGTACATTATATGAATCTTTTAAAAATAAGTCTTTTAAATTGCCCACACAATATTTTCTTAAATTGAAAGTACTAAGTATACTAAATTAAATGTGTTCAAGATTATTGTCCAGTGCTAAATTCAACAGTTTTGTCCTGATCAAATTAAAGCCGTATCTCTTAAGATAAGCGAAATCCTTACGGTTAAACTTGCATAGGTAGTAAACTTTTGATTTTCGGTTTCTACCCAATTAATGAAATTTACTTGATAATATTGTGCCAGAATCATGTACTGTACACAATAAATTCAATAGTATTTAATTAAACACTTTTAAGCATTATACCTTCTTTTCACCCTAGCAATAACAGCATGAACGTTTTATTGAAGCACTTACAACGTCGTAAAGTCATAGCGTTTATGGTTTAATTCCGAAATAGGTTTGATGACCTTTTAGGAATAATGACTCAATTTTAAAGCGAACCCAGCACTATAAAGGTGTTTTTTTCCTATAATAATTAACTCGGTACCTTTTAATACGTTTATGATTTGTAAATAAAAACATATTTCTTAATCTACTCAGTAGGTATACACAACTGAGACAAGGTAGAGAGGAGAATTGTATTATATTACGTCAATGTCACGCTTATTGTCATCGTTTAAGGACAATTATACAAATTGGCTTATTAAATTTGCATTAACTTCTAGCTTTAACTTTTATTGTTTAACCTTATGAAATAATGTGGAAGGTAACAATGACAGGGTTTTAATTGATGCAGATGAAATAACAAAAACAACATGTGGAAAATACGATAAAGTATACATATTTTTCCGATTTTTTTAAATTATTCAGCACTTTACTTTTCCGTAAATCAAACGATTCTCCATTCTTTATATAAATACAGAGACATCATAAATGATGAAGGAGCACGTACATCTAAGGCCAAGAGATATATAAAACCCTAAATTCTCTAAATCCTTTATAACAGTTGAAGAAGTTACAAAACTTCCTAAGAACGTGCGCTTGCCCTGAAACCTTAATTCATTTCCCCACAAATAGCTCATAAAAAAGTACTTTATGACGGGCAAAACACAATTTCAAAGCTGAAGTAACCTGTTCAAGTTATAGTTTCAGTAAGAGATTTATAGTACATCAAATGTATGTAGCTGCATAATAATTAAATAAAGTAAACTAAAGGTGCAGTATGTCTGACAGCATAAGTAACATAAGGAAACGTCTATGAGAAATGTCACTATTCAGGATTCGTTTTCACGTATGCACTGTATATTACGTATACATATAATACGTATATTGTAGAGTATGCTGTCATAGCAAATATTGGTAATGTAAGAAGTATTTTTTAGTATTTTCCATTTTGTTTAGTAATGGTCTTACATATGAAACGACAAAAATGCATGAAATTAAAAAGAATTTGAAAATTATGATGACGAAGTAATTGTTAGCTGTTTATACAACAATAGTATGACAATATTTGTAATAGAAAATATCAGCCAGTTCGAGTATTGTTTAATTGAAATTACATGGATTGCTGTATTACTATATAGCAACTTATGCAGTTTAATTATTTACTTAACTAACTGGATTATTACGCAAGTGACGCAGATAAAATAATCATATATTACAAGTAATTCAAGGTAAATTAACTGTAAACTCAATAAAATTTACAAATCATAACAATCTATTATGGGCACAATTTATTGTTGAGATTTCTAATGAAATTTAAAAACTCGCATTGAAAGAAACCAATCTGTTAGTTAAACAAACACATTGCAGTGTAGCAAAACTGTTAAATATGAGGGCGGCTATGGAAAACCAAATCAGTCTCTTCGAGTTTAGACAGCTTTACATGTTTATAATTAATTCATCTGCCAAATTCACACTTATAACATGTGTTTATCAAAATGTTTGTTATGGACAAGGTCTAGACATGCGAAGTACCAAGTACCTTAGACACCGACTGTTGTGGTGATATGGTCGAAGTTCTACATAGAATTTAGCAGAGACTAAGAAGTTTTGGTGAGGTAATACGGAGATGGGGGGACATATTTAAACGTATGTTTTATAATTACCCTCCTTCTCTATTTTGAGTGATACGGGGTAACTTTGGAATTCTAAATAGGATGATGTACCTACTTTTGATTATAAAATTCGAATCTACGTAAAAAACTATGTATATGTACAAAACTTTTTTGGATTTGCAGTTTCGGTTACGGAATTATGATTAACTAAATTAATCACTTTTAGGAATAAATCAAGTTTACTTATTTCAGAATTATTATTCATTTCCATGGAAATGAGTTATTTTTACTTAACTCAGTTGAGAATTTTGACGTTTTAACGATTATTATTATTTTTACTTCCTTTTACAATAAAGGAAGTATTGGATTCACCCCAAAAATTAGAAATTGAGTTTTCAACAGATCTTCACGTTTTAGAGTCCCCTGACCCCAAAAAACATATTTTTTTTCATTGGTCTGTCTGTGTGTGTCTGTCTGTCTGTCTGTGAACAGAATATCTCAAAAACGAAAAGAGGTATGGCGTTGAAACTTCATATATAAGTTTTATGTACTATGTAGATAAGACAACAAGCTTTTGAAGAAAATCGCATAACCGGAAGTAGGTGTTTACTCTTGTGATTTTTCAGTTTTTTTCGATTTTTTCAAAAACGGCTCTAACGATTTTTTTTAAACTTTACATTTTTACTACATTTTTAATGTGTATTGATGTGAAATAGGTGATTTTCCAGTTAAATACTTCTAAAGTGGGTTTCTTTTGTTTTGTTTTCTATTTTTTTTATTAACTCCTATTTTAAATAAAACACCCGGTATATTATTACATTTTTGAATTCACCTTAAAATTCTAGAGAAAATTTGTCTCTTCAACTAACGCTCTATTTTGTACCGTTTTTGTAGAATTTGTAATTTTTGAAAATTTTTGACAAATGGTTAAGAATTAAAAATGAAATTTTTGACTAATTATAAGAACACTGTAAAAGGAAGTTGTGTGAGTGTATCACACCCGATTTTTTATTTTATAACCTAAAAAATCATAATTCTGTAACAGAAAAAGCATTTTCGAGATATCGCCTTGTAACACTTGTAACTCACCTATACTAAATTTCAAATAAGAATGCAGTAGATGGCGCTCTGAACTCAAACTCAGTTTTACACTGGGAAAATCAAGTTTGTGTGACTGCTCGTGTTTTACACTAATTTCGTCCTATGTAGTCCAAATAAACGTTGTAGGCCAGCTTCTTTTATCCACTATTTTCCTTTTATATTTTTATGATTTAAGCCGAATGTGAAATTGATAATTTTGCAAAAATATTTGTTTTTGAGATGGTTGTAATGATGACTTTATTTTGACCAATCACGGCCATAGTTATAATTACTACTTCGTTTCAAGTACTGCATGCGTATTTGAAATTTAGTATAGTATAGAATTTACTTAAAAATTACTAACATAATTATTTCTATAGTTTTTGTTGCAAAAGTAAATTCGAACAAAGCTTTATATCTATTAAAACAAGTTCCCAAACACAGAAGCAAAAAGCAGCATGGCTCACAAATATAAGCAGATAGAACTGAACATCCAAAAGTGGAGCTAGAGTATGCCAAATCTACTTTGATGAGAATCGGTGGAAAAAGTGCGTGTGGGTAGCAAAAGAAAATTAAAATACAACTGTACCTATTTTGCTTAACAGCTGATATTTACGTTGTCTCAACTCTTACGAAAAATTACTTATATGCGACCTGTTATAGGTACCGACCGGTGTAGTTTTCGTATATGCTTTAAATTTACGATTTTTGGTAATGTCAAACTGACAAGTTATTAAATTCCTAAGTGACACATACTAAGAAAAAAAAAACTCTGGCCTTGAACGCTATCACTTATTTTTAGTTAAAAATTGTCTCAATTCTTATCTAAATATTTTATATAGAAACATTAGTTTTCATCAGATTTTTTTCTTTTTAAAAATCTCACCGGGACCGGGAATCGAACGCTCGACCCTTAGATCAGTAGCCAGAATGCTTAACCACTGAGCTACCAAGCCGGCTTTATCAAAATAGATCGGATAAAAATACAAAATGTTCACGAATATTGTAAAACGGCATTATATCTGGATTCGGTTTGCGTTTATCCGTCTATGCGTTTGGAATTTGTAAATTTTGACTTCAAACTCAGATGGAAAAGAACAATGTAGAATACGAACGTCTGAAAAATCAACCCCCTATCACATAAAGGACATGAACAAAATGACGGACGTATTAAAAGTTAATCTATGGGGCTTATAACGCTGGTTTACAAAATTACGTATGTTGGCTCAGGTTTGAGTTTCAATAAATCCTACTGCTTAAATAAATTGCTGAGAGTTCAAATATGACTTATAGTTTTCTTTCTATCACATCCAGATACATCACAGTTAGTGCTTTTTACGCAGGCGTGTAACCTTGTTGTATTCAGTAATATCAAATTGATAGGATTGTATCTTCATATATATGAAAAAATGCCTAATACTACCACGTATTAACCAAAATTCTGAAGCTTCCATTAATCGAACATTGGTCTCTTTGTTTAAATTCGTTTTATTGCATGTACAGCGCCAGATTTCTTTCGTTTTAAACATGTTTAGTCGGCCATCATGCTGATATTTTACCATTCTAGAAATGTCAAATTCTAGAACAGCTTACAAATCACAACAAAGATAAAACGTAGAAAAATATTAAAACATTTACTCACAACCTGTGGAGATGCATAGATATATTGAACATGAGATGAATGAGATCATGAAGAGTTTTTTAATGTTCTACAATGGTGAATCGTTTTTTGGTAACGGTGGGGAATCGCTTTTTGCTTAACTTGGTGACCCTGAGACGTGATTTTCCCATGACCACGACGCCAAACAACTAAACAACCATATCACAACTCCCCCCGTTTTGAATCCAGCACAAGCAGCAAGCAGCAGACCTAAATCATCACAAGCAACCCCAGACCTATCCTAATTCAAGCCACTTCAAAGAAACAGCAACCAGCTATAGCTGGTCTACCTTTGAACCCCTTCCTTCAGGATACCCTGCAACATGCGACCTGTCATGCAAAACTAAGTTCCCTTGTCAGTTGTGTGTGTGCGTGTGGGTTGAACGTTGGTGGCTGCGTCTGTGGTGTAGTTCGGTGGTTGAAGATAACTTTATAATATGTTACCCGGCTTCGGCTGCAGACGCGGGTGGTAGTTTGGCCGTCGTCGATTCGCGTGCGTATGTGTAATTGGTGGGGTATTCATTTGGTTTACGCTTCCTTTTTTGTCAAAAACGCTTTAACTTGTGAAATGATGACCAATTTATAATAGTTGAATCATTTCCTGGCTAACCTTTTGACGTTTTTACTATTTTGTCTTGTGCCGCCTTTTTTTCTGATTTTTTCTCAAATACTAAGACCTTGAACTGTATTTATTTACCTACATATTGTAATTAGCCCTAAGGATTATTGAAAAGGTCTATAGAGCTTTCGTAGCTAAATATAATTTCTTCAAAATTATATATAGCTTTTCTCTATAGCAAGCAAAAACTAATTCTTTCGGGGGTGTAATGTAGCGTACAGCTACATGCAGCCTTGGCGACCATTACTTGGTTACTAAATGTAAATAAACAGTTTGGTTTTTTACACCATCACATACAGACATGTGTTTTATTTCCTAAATTAAATGCAAATATAACGAAGACTCTCAAGCCGTTATAGTACCATTGCTCCTTTTCTTTTATGCCTTGATGTAATATCTTTCCTTGATCTTTGCTCATTTGTCCAAGATTTTTGGGAAAACAATCAAGATAGGTAGGCGAAAAGTGAATTCCGATGCTCATATTGCAACCTATATTGCGGAACTTTTTCAAAATATTTTGACCAATTTTCCCATAATCCTGGGATCTATGATTTCCTAGAAAGTTTTCCATTACACTTTTGAAAACCATCTAGGCTTCTTTTCTAACGTCAGTCATAGTATTTTTAAACTGACCGTCTAAAATAATTTTTCTAATTTGGGCACCAATAAAGACACTCCTTAAGTTTTGTGTCAGAAACAAACCCACAAATATGTCGGGAATGTTTATGCACATCATACTAAAATGAAACTAACATACAATGAGAGCTCACAACGGTTTTTACAGGAGTATTGTGACCGCCTAACGAATGTGCCACTTATATAGGCTCCGTGGTTGAGTGGACTTCGGTTTAGTAATCAGTACACATGTATAAATTTACTGGTACATACTTTTACTCAAACTCCAGATACACTGTAATTACAATGTAATTTATGTAAGATTTTATATTTATCCATATTTTATAAATTATAAAATGTTGAGATTGATAATCATAAACAAATTTATTATAAAAAATTATTTGAAGGATACTTTTAATGGCTGTCTAGGAGTTGTCAAGTTTTGTGAATAGAAACTTATATTACCGAATTTAGACAAAACTTTTGGTTCAGACATGCTGAGATATGTAGTTGAAAATTCAATATTTATGATCGTATTGTATAAATCTAGACACAAATGTTACGATACCACTTCAAACACAACTGGTCACTATTCTTTAAAAAAATACCACCCAGTCGAGACAGGTTGATTCTGAAAGGAAATGATAATGACAATAATTATTTATTATAGTGACTGTATTATTTAGAAATACGTGGGTAGACCGGTAGACGATTAAGCAGTAATCAACCCTAAGTTTATAATTTTGCAGTGCTCCACGTCAACACATTCTTTGAGTACAGACGTCGGAATTTTGCAGTAATTTGTTTTTACACAACTCACTTGCCTTTCTAATTACGAGATGCTATTCAAGCTATGGTATGGATATGATCGCTGAATTAGCTATATGCGGTCCTAAATTATCTGAACAGTGTCTGTGACATACTTAATTTATATTGTATTGATTATGAACTGTCTTTAAAAAAATAAAAAGGTAATTATTGATACTATATTCAAACTGTTAGAATGTACAGTTCAGTTAAATTGATGTTTAATATACGATTAATTTGATTAGATATCATTATTTTATGTTTAAACTTATGAATGGTGGTTTAAGCTTAATAAGGAAATATTTATGTTAATTATATTTTGTAAAAAATCAAATAATGTATAATAACAAAACTTAAGAATGTCACCCGCAAAAGTAAAATAATAATGGTGGTGCTATGGAACGGGAAAAAATAAAAATAACAACGATTTGACAAATATAAATGGTATTATTTTGGAAATATAAATTCTTTGGTAAGCAATAAGTGTATTATTTATAATTTTACATACAAAGCACAAATTAAATGAAGGAGAAGATATTTAAGTAAAAATATATAAGAAATCAAATGACATTAATTTAAACAAAATATTGGGAAGCAGAAGAAGATTGCAGAGGACATTTCAAAGTACGAGTGGGAGTTGTTTGCTGATATATTTATAGGAAGAGGAGTTGGTTTGGTAGCCTGTCGTTGAAAATAACAAGGAGCTATTTGGAAATGAATTTGTGGGGAGACTGGAAATTCACATCTTAGAAGAATGGGAGGGAGCTGTTTGCTGACGAATTAAGAACGAAGGGAGTGTCGAGTGGTACATTGGCGAGGATACTGTGGGTTAATATTTCAGAAAATGGCAAGTCAATTTACTTGAAATACAGGTTCAAGCAACGATTGGGGCATTTCTTTTACTCACGATGTTGTTGTTTTTTGTGTTTATTATTTCTATATTGACAATGATTAAAGTTTTATTTTCTACTCATTGTTTTATGTTATGTTATTCTTTATGGTCAAAAGCATATATCTGGAAAACGGCCGAATTTAGAGGTATGGACGTATTAAATTTACAAATATTAAGTACTTAAAATAATTAGCACAATTTTCAAGGTTCCCAGCTAAATATATTTGAATATAGAGGGCATTCTATTGAACGGGTCCACGCCAATTGAGCACCAAGCTCTCGATGTAACAAATGTAGACCGGCGAACTGAGCACCAGGCAGATCAGGTACCTTTTCAAAGCGACCCTTTGAGACAGGCGAATTCAGCACTTTGACCTCTGTCCACTTTGTAATGTTAATCTTTTTATTTCAATTTATAATTATTATTAGCACACAGTTAAAATTTTAACGATATCATTAAAAACCAATTTGTAACTCGTTTGGTATTGGGAAACCTCATCATCAAAATTATATTTTTCTCGGAAACACATCTATAATTTGCGATAAATGAAATAATATAAATTATGATTTTTCTGAATATACACTGCAATGTAATAACATAATTATTGCTAATAAATTTTTTAAATAAAAGAAGACCTACTATGACTTTTTGATTTTTATTTGGCCGAGAAAAATAACTGTTTGCATTAATTCAGCACCTGATAACTTGTTAGTTTGTTAATGAACAAACTAGTAATACAGTGCGCAATTAGCTAATTTAAAGTGCTCAATTGGTCGGTCTCCGTTTGGTCCTTGGTGCTCAATTGGTGTGTCCGGCAACGGTATACATTTTTACCTGGAGTAGTAAAGTGCTCAATTGGTGCCCGTCCTATTGAACATCCGTAATTTGCATATTTTGAGCACCCTGTGTATCATTAATATCAAAAGGCACTATTTTATTCTCGAAAAGTCATTCATGAAACAGATAGTCCTTGTAACGTTTTCTTTCATTACATTGTTTTCTGTTACAGCAGCCTCATGAAAATATTTTTTTTTAATATATAAAACCTTTAATATCTCCGACTCAGACTCATGCAACTGTATATTATAATTATTAGCACTTCGACACAAAACTTTTGAGTAACCCAATGATTTTTTATATATTCAGTTAATTTTACGATAATAATATTAAAATGTAAGTAACCTACTGTTGTCGTCAGGAGACTACTCCCTTCGGCTTCGAATATACAATTGAAATGTAAAAAAACAGTTATATTGATGTGCTAATTAAACTTAAGATATTGCATGCCTAAAAAGGAAAATTCCCCCAAATATAAAAAAAAGTAAGTCTGGTTCTCAAATTTTCTTTAGATACCCTGTATAATCAAACGTACTTACTAATCTGCAGCACTTTAGTACCTCCAAATTGTATATAAACAAATTTCATGTAACTCTTACTTTTAGATATATCTTCGACCCCCGCATTGTTGCCGGACTATGTATGAGGTACTTTAGACATCCCACACTTGAATTCGTACATCTCTGCTATTACTATTAGTACCTATATCACTTGCAGAAAATTTTCTTGGCATATGACCACGTAGAGCGTGCAGCTGGCAAGGAGATCTACCCTATCCAGCTGTTATTAAATTGACAAAAGGTTCGTGTATAACGGCCTTTTGAATACGGTTTGTAAGACCGGGCGAATCTGCTAAAGCTGTTACATTTTCTTTTATATACGTTGCACACACTCCTTTGCTGAATACAAGAAGTAACTGTAGAACTATACTACTGCTGTTGCGTATCTTCTTCAGAACTTATCAGAGGAAATAAGTTAATCCACGGCCTTCCTTCTTCAGCGCCAATGATAATTACTTTTGTATATTATCAAAATTACTCAAAACAATGTGATGCTAAAATTATTTTAACCACAGGATTGTATAATGAATCCTTCAGCACTCAACAGTTCTTAGGGAAAGATAGTCGTTTTACTATTGAGTATTGTGTTAGTGAGTGGATTATTACAATAAGAGGATTTCAAGTATCCATTGTTATATGTACCTTCCATTAAGCTTGCATAACAGGTTAGGTCAGTTACTACACAAACATTGGCAAGAATTGACTTAAAATGTGCAATATACCAACATAGGATTTAACTGGAAAGATTTGTTTAGTCATAATTCTTACAAAAAGATACTTTGAAATCAACAGCTGACTTTATTCTTTGTGCAGTTTTCATAATTATATTGACTAGTCTTTGAGAACTCACTGTTCGTATATTTTTAAATCTCTACTATTATGCTTTTTTAATTTGTTTCTTAATAGTAAAATTATGTAATCAATATTTAATAATTCTAGTATATAATCAACAATATTTCTTAACACATGCGATAAAATATACGTATATTTCGAGTTATGAAATTATTTCTATCAATAGTTATACTGGGAAAATGCATAAAAATAAAATCTTTTGCCTACTTTAAGAAAAATGTTACAATGTATAAGAAACAAATTTAAGTTATTATTCAACGGTATAACAAACAATATAACAAGTATCTACTGTAAGACGAGTCTATTACTTCCTTTTACAATAAAAGGAAGTATTGGGTTCACCCCAAAAATTCGAAATTGACTTTTCAACAGATCTTCACGTTTTAGGATTCCCTCAACACAAAAAAACATGTTTTTGTTTATCGGTCTGTCTGTATAATGTCTCAAAATCGAAGAGATATGACGTTGAAACTTCATATATAAGTTTTGTGTACTTCTAGATGCGACAGCAAGGTTTTGAAGAAAATCGCATAACCGGAAGTATGGTGTTTACTCTTGGGATTTTTTCAGCTTTTTTTAGATTTTCTCAAAAACGGCTCTAACGATTTTTTTAAACGTTACATTTTTTATTACATTTTTAATGTGTATTGATGTAAGATAGGTGTTTTTCCAGTTGAATACCTCAAAAATGGGTTTCTTTTTACTTCCCTCGTCTAAAAGACGAAGGAAATATTGTAATCGCGAAAAAATCACCTTCCGAGATTTCTTCAGCTTTTCACGTGTCAGGGTCCCTAGATGACGAAAGACGGGTTTTCTCAATTTCATCTGTGTCTGGCTCTGTCTGTCTGTCTGTCTGTTGGCGGTATAACTCAAAAACTATTTTTGCAGGATGAAGATATTTTGTATGCAGATTATATATTTACCTGACATGAAACCGAGGAAAAATTTGGACAAATATATACAGGGTGGGCACCTTAAAAAATTAAGTTTTGTTTATTTTTGCGTTAAGTGGAAAATAGATGAAAGTAATTCTTTGTACATAGGGCAGGCTTTACACTTGACGAAAATAGGACCCAACGAATACAAGATAAGGTCGCAAAAAAATCAAAACGTTTCAACAATAACAACGTTCTCTTAAATACAGCCGCGCTTCGAACACATACCAGCGAGTCTGCATGGCGCAGTATAACCTATCGATGCGGTTACAATCGAACGCCCCCCGAATTTTTTTAAAATTTTATATTGATTTAATTTGATAATGATAACCAAGTGTTTCGTTTTATTGTATCAATGTTATTAGGCTAGTTAAGATATTGTTAGCCCTATTTTCCTTTGCTTGTTATTATTTTTGCTTTAACTGAGATACAGAATAGTAACAACTTGAATATAGTTCAGATACTTTACTCTTAACGAGAATCCAACAGATACAGCGTAATTGTTCTTTCTGCTTTACAGCGTAAGAGGTGACAACGAAAACAGGTTCTATTTAAGGCAGTCGAGACGCACGTAGTCACGTAGTGCTCTGTAGCGCAGGTATAAATAGCCCATTCTCCTTGCAATATCCCATAAAACGTGGGGGTGCATACCCATCCGCCTGCCCTTCGAATTCTACTACCGGTAATGGTTTTTTATTTGAAAATTTATTTAATTTATTAGAAAGGTGAAGATATTTTTACCCCAAACTTAATTTTATATTTAAAATTATTTAGTGTCACAATGGCCACGAGGGAAGTTCTGGGTAAAGCTCGATACAGATTTTTTTTTAATAATGTAGTAAGGAAGCTAAAAGAAAATTTTTGACTAATTATGAAATCGCTGTAAAATGAAGTCACACCAGATCTTTTATGACCGAACCAGCTTTACGAGCGGGGTCAACAAAGAGGACGAGGCAATAAAGTCAGATTACGTCTTACGCGTTGCATACTAAGCTTTATGTTCAACTGATACAATTGAAAAAACCGAGTTTATAAATGTGACGTCTATTGTGTGACAAATGTTTTGTACATTAGAGTGACTTGATGGGTATTGACAGATTTTTCTTGATGAACATTTACGACACCAAAAATGTGTAATAAATATTCGTTACCATAATAATTAATCACTGATTCTCCATTTATAAACATTGTTTTTTGTTAAAGTTTACATTTGTTTAAATATGTTATGTGTACATTTATTATAACATTTACTTTACAGTGACAGTTCAGTCTAATTTACTTATTATTATGGTACTTGTACACTAAAGTTCCACATTATGAACTCTAAACCGTTTCATAAACAAGGCCTGTATGATGCAGTCGAACATAAACAGTTTTGATGAACTCAATTTATAGAATAGCCGTTTACTGACATTTCGCCAATACATAAAATTGAAGTCATTAATCCATATTGTTGAATAACCTTTCCAAATACCACTCAAGGTAAATTTTTATAAGAAATTAGTTTCGTTTATTTAAATATTATCACTAATTTCTCTCAAATTTTTAACGCAGTTATTGTTTCGAGAAATTTAAACGCAATAATTTGTATACAAACGAAACAAATCACAAAAAAAATCACTTTTTGTGGTATATATTACCTACCCTAAAATTTTCGAGAGAAAACATATGTTGTAACGGTTGTAGAACTTCAGTTACTAATATTAATATTAAGTATAACTATACACTTATAATCATCAAGCGTTAAATTACAATTATTTATAAGATTTGTTTAATGTTAATAATGTAGACGTAGATGAACATATGCAATTTTAGTCGTATAGTAGGTACCTAATACGTTCTGTTTGTGTGTTTTATACGGTAGTTACGTGAACGATGTCATAACGTAACAAAAGTAATGATGTGGCGACTGTAACAAAAATAGAATAAAAATAATAGATATCAACCGTAAAACAAGCTGCTTTTAACATAATTATGTCGGAAGTTAAGGGAAACCCTTAATCAAGTATCTATTTAATGAATATTGAATTGCATTATCTGCCCCGTCGCTTTACCTTTTGTGGATGTAACGGATTTAATCGATAAACGGAAATTATTAATGCGTAGTACCAACACACTTAAGAAAGAATAGTTTTTGTGGCAATGACACGGATTTAGGAACTGTAGAACTGCATTACATGCTTACATGCACCATTACTTGAACTATTAAGTGCCGTTGCTAAGATGTGATTAGAGGCAGACATGTCACACACTTCTTCAGAATTTCCAGGAAAAGCCGTGAAAATCAATTTGGTGTTTGTCTGTCTCTTTTAATTGATGATATTCAGTTGCGCTGTGTAATTACAGGGTGATGGATGATATTAATAATTCAATATTTAATTATAACACCTTGCCAGACTAATACATTGTATTGAAGAGTATAATAAATTGTTGGAATATTAGTAGTTAGTAGAGGAATGGAGATTGGAATTAACTTGAAAGATAGGTGCACAAACCGTGAAGAAGTGATTATAAAATAGCCTTAATATGTTTCGATGAAGATAGGTTAAAAAAGGTTTAATCAAAGTAGAACATTTGCACTGAAATAGGTTTTAATAGAGAACAAAATAAAGGTGTATCTGTAAATTTTTTTTTCTAAAATTCCAAGTAAAATGTTTGTAATGCTTGTAATTTTTTTCTTGGACAGCGACTGTGATGAGTTAGTTATAAAGAAAAATATCAATAATAAGAACACTTTCGATTCAAGTAGATAATAAGCACCTTTTTAAGTTTATTGGTAGGTAGTAATTGCGACCTGGGGGGAGGTCTAAGTCTTTTAACAAACAAAATAAAATACACTGCACTAATTGTACTAATACTTCTATGAGATTGGTTTTTCTAAACAAAAGCTCATCACATAACATTAATCAAATTGAGTTTGAATTGTTATTACAAATATGATTATTTATATATATTATATAATTTTTTATCGTCGTAACTAATATAAACTTACAATCCGTATATACTTAATAATCCTAAACCCCCTTTAATCACTTTTGATAAAAAAATTGAACGTAATTAACTATACACACGTTTCTGATATTTTTGTTTATCAGTTAATCCCGTTTGAATTTATCTCTTTTATTGGTTTTATTTTTCATTATGTTTACCCTTATTATTATCTTTAATTTATATACTGCAAGCGCAGGTTTATCTTTAATAATGATAACCCTTCAAAACCTATAGAGCAAAATCATAGGTTACAGAATTACACAGGAAAGCTTTTAGCCAGTAAATCTAGAACAACTGTTACTCGAAATAATTTTTGTTTGCAGCATTACACATTTTCATGCAAAACGTATGCTTCTTTGTCAACGCCCTTTTGAAAAAAAATGATAACAGATATTTGTCTCTTATTCCGTTTTCCTCTTATCGCAACTTACGTAACCATAGCAACAAGTAAAACGGGCGTGTGGCAGGGTACTATTCATCTATAATGAATGTAAGGTAGACGTATGTTATCACTGTCAATTCCAACAATGCATCTGGGCGTCACACAATGACGTAGTTTGTAAATAAAGATAAGAATAATTTGGATGCACACCCTCATTTTTAAGTTTCTTTGGAATACGCGTTTTTAACATCTAGGTATGAAAATTGACCGTAACAACTGTTTTTATTACAGTTAATTTAACAAGTTACGGACGAGAACCTACGATCAGGCGATGCATGTACCGCTACTGCCAGCTTTAAAGAATGCCTCTACATTCTTCAGATTGTTTTATTATTTATTAAGAGACGTTGGCTAAATGAATCAATCACTTATTGATTATTTCTCCACTGTCAGTTTAGATTATTAAATCAATTTTTTACATTATTTGTTTTTAATAAGTGTAGTATACGATAATTAAATATAACAAAGCAACTGCGAAATTAATGATTACATTTAGCGAGTCCACCGTTAAGAGAGCTATACGAAGAAACATGTTCAATTCCTATATTGATATTTCATGTCCCTTCTAGAAAAACCTCTAAATACGCATGCGCTTCATTCAAACAATGTCAATATGTTATTTCTAATTAAGAATAATTGGAAAAAGTGAGATAATAACTTACTCATCCCTTTCTTCGTCGGACACCGACATTCTGCTGTTAACCACCGAAAACTTGTGACGAAAATTCATAAACCTTCACTAAGAGAATCTTGGCATTTTACTGTTATCACAATTCTTGTCTCTACTGAGCGTATCGCATTAGACTAGAACATCACAGTGCAGATTTTTTGAATGGTACGAAAATAATGAACAAGGGTGCGACTTGCGGTTGCAGTTCCTACATCGACCACCTGACTAAGGGCGCTGTGATCGGTGTAGCTGTCTTGATGTTATAGCGCTGCCGTGCTGCTTTTATGAACTCCTGTTATCCTGTTACTCGCGGGATTCATTTCTGCGTGTTCTGCTTTTCCGACTAAGGTCAAGGACGGAATTTGGCAATGGTGGACCACGATTACAAAAAGCAATACCTAGTTTATTTATTATGTGTTTACACAATTTTTACTGATTAAAAACAAAAATTATTGTTCTGGGTTTAGATTTAAAAATATTTGTTTTTACTATATTAATAATTATGGAAAAACGGTAGAAATAGATAGTTTCCAAACATTACAAAGAACTGTAACGATTTTGTTTGATATGGGAATTTGTATCTCTTGCAAGGGTTGTGCCTAACATTTTTACGTCCGCTTCATTTTATTTTTCTGACAGGCTGCTTCTTTAATAACCATGGATAATTTAGAAATAGAGATTCTTAATATCATTTCTAGAAAATCAATCACACAGAAATATTAAGCCCGAAAATGTTCTTTTTTCGAAATATTATTTAAGACAAGCAGTGGTTGGTATAACTACCTACCCTCGTACGATAAGAAAAAGAATATCCAAAAGGGCTCTCACTCGTTCATCAGAGATGGGGCCAGAGATCTTTTTCGAACCTATGATAAGACACAAAAAACGAAAGGGGAATACTAGCAGAAACTGAAAAATATTAGTAAAAGTATAGAACTCAAACAAGTAGAGACACTCATTGTCGGTTTCTTTGATATCAAAATACCGATTTGAATGATCTTGAACGTCTCTTGAGAGGTACTTTTCAAGCTTAGAAACACCCGCGAGTGGCTGTTCATGGAACTCTAGACAGGTTTCAACATTTGGCATGAGTGTCTCTACTTGTTTGATTTATGTACGCTGATATCCATAAAAAATATAATGAAAAATAGAGGTGATCGAAACAAATCTGTAAAGGGCTATACTGAGAACTTTCCTTGCAAGCAGAGGTTGTGATGCTAAAAATTTTGAAAAATCAAAGGAGACTAGCGAGAAATATATCTTAACGTTTCTAATAATACTGAAACAATAAAAGTAAACACTTCGTAATGCTAATTACATCAATTTTCAAATAAAAAACATCTCAGACGGTGGGATTCGAACTCCATTTTTGACAGCATCTCTCGTGCAACCCGCCTCTTGGCCCCGTTCTGCTGCAAAGGATCCATTTTAGTCAAGGGTAAAGCCTGAAGTATGTGCAAATTATTACTCTTATCTATTTCTCAGTTAAAGCAAAAATAGTGTCAATTTTATTATTTTAAGTTGCTTATCCTGTAATATATTTGACCGAAAGTATATTCGGTTTCGTGCCATGTATATAATTCATATAATTCACATGCAAACTATCTACTTCCTCCAACAAATCGTTTTTGAGCTATATCGCCACAGACGAACAGATAGACTGCAGCAAAAACAGAATCAAGCAAGTTTTATCGAAAATTTAAAGGTTGTGGTGGAAAATCAAATAGGGGTCAATTAAAATATTATATGCACGGATAACGGAAAAGAACTTTGTAATGCAAATTTCGAAGCCATTTTGTATGATTCTGGAATCGAACCACTGTTCCGTTCACACTCGAACAGAATGGTTTTACCGAGAGCCTGATTCGAAGCATCGTCGAGAAAGCGAAATGCCTGCTATTTGACGGCAAGTTACCCAAAGTTGTCTTGGTAGAAAATAATGCCACTTAACTTTACATCATCACTCGTTCACTATCAAAAGAATAGCCGAAAACACCTGAAGAAATATGGACAGATAAGAAATCAAACATAAACCGTGTATAGGTTTTCGGTTGCAGGGGAATGGCGCATATACCCAAACAGAAAGATAGAAAGTAGGACCCGAAATCACCCGAATTGGGTATGGTTATCGACTCATTAAACCAACCACAAAAAGGCTTGTCAAAAGTCGTAATCTTTATAGAAGACCGTACATCACAAGAAGCCACCGTTGTGAAGAGCAATGGGAATTCGAAAAGCAACGTGAATCTGACGAAAAACTCACAGCACAAACATAAGAAGTTCTCGAGATCACGAGGTACCAAAGAAAACGGAGAATTATTGTATAATTGGTATTAATCGGATAGCTGGGTTGTTCCATTACGGTGGAAGAAGTCTTACAGAGCGGGTGCACAGTGGTGGAAATAAGCTCGTAGTCGAAGAGTGCTGATCCATACACCAGTTATTCTTTCATATGTTAGTCGGCTTTTCTAATCGTCTTTTTCCGTTGGGTCCGATCTTCTGCATTTCTTATATTCTCCTCTAAAATGGCTCTTGTGGCTTCCTCTACCTGATCGATCCATCGCTTCGGTGGCCTGCTACAAGGTCGCCTTCCTTCCACCTTTTTGCATCTTGTTGTTATCTCGTATGACATAAAATACTGCTAAAATACTGCAGTATTCTTCTTTGGATTGTGGCGTCCAGTGTGATTGGTTTCTTCGTTTCTGCTAAAATGCTTTAGTTGGTGCCATGATCAGTTTATGATATACTTAACATCATTCTCCAGCACCACATTTCAAATGCATTAATTTTCTTTTTATTTAGTTGTTTTGAGGACTGATGCATACAGTGTGATGGTCTATTCTTCTTTTGTGCAATTTTCTTTATTACTTATAAATGATCCCAAGTAGTTGAATTTTTCTATAATTTCGTTGTTTTGGCAGTGTTGCATATTTTGTGGATTATCCGTCGAAAAGAAGCTATGAAGGAAGAACAAAAATTCTAGGTTGAAAGCTATACATTGCAATGACTTCTGTGCACGAGATAATTAATTTAATTAAACATGTGTAAATAAAATAAGTTACCACACAATATTTAGTTTTACTATTTGCTATGATCAAACTGACTGATTAACTTATTTTGTTGGGTACGCCAAATTGAGAATTATTCTTATGGTAGTTTGCCCTTTATTTAATCCATTCATCTGATACAATAACTTCGCTAGCTCATTTGAAAACAGAGACATGAAAAGAAAAACTCAAATTCTCGGGTCTGAGGTTCCTAAATTTGTAAGTTTAAAATTTTAACGGTACGCCACTGAAAAAGTGGACTGGGGATCTAAAAAGGAGCGTACTGCGCCGTTGCTATTCTGAAATGTCAAAATCTCGCACAAGAAGTTCAAGTTACCTGTCAGCTCGCGTGTAAACTGAATCATCAAGCAATTAAATGAACAGATTTTTTTACGGTAAGATTTTGAATAATTGCGCCTTCAAGTAGCGTCTTATCGTTCTATTGTTTTTCAGGCAAATCTATCATTGGCCCATTCTAAGAGGACGCTTAAAACTGCTTTTGTTTACTGGGACCTCCAACTGACGATTTATTTCGCAAATCCTGGGAAAACACCTCGCCATGCACAGGAACTTTTATGATTTTCTTGTTCTCCAGGTCGTAATTAAGGTATGATGTGATTTTCATGCCAATCGCGCGGATAAAAATTTCATAATAAACTAACCTCACATCCGTAGGAGTCGCAACCCCTTTATGGTGATCTTGGCTGAAATCTGCGCCCCCGGACTGCTCGGACTGCTGTGCTGTGTTGGGACCTGGTGTGCGGCGCTGCCGGAACAATCTTGACACCCTAGGCCTTCCCACGATGCTGCAAATTGGTTCTGCGTGAGCTGGTCTCGTAGCCGTTTCTGCCGAAGTCGCCTCGGAACGAAAAATAACTCAAGTGCGTGGAAAATCTTGCCTCCAATTGTGCTTATACACTGCAATTCGCTGATCACGATGGTGCTATTTTTATTTAAATACTTTTATGCCTTTTATTAAAATTCTTTATTTAAAGTCAGAGCAAAAATCAGACAACTTTCACCAATAATTTATTCAAAACAATTGCTCCTTAGGTCGTTTTTGACAAAACACTGTCTACAAATTTAATTTCAGGAAGTTCAACCAAGTACAATTACACAACTTATAAACTAAATTAACATATTTGATAATTTAATTACAATTTCTTACATACTAAAATTATTGTCTTTTGAATTGTTCATTTCTCGTCGTTTTAATGCGCCACTCACTTGATTTTATAACACTTAAATGCCCATTGTTTATCACTACACTGAATCGTTTTTTAATACACCAATATTGTCTCATTTCCTGCTATTTGAATTCCATCTAATTTCTTGCCACTGCAATCTCTTCAAATTCCCAAGTCTTGTATTTGCATGTAATAAATGACTTGCCTGGCTTTTCTATGTTCTTTGCCTTATCTTTCTGGTCATTCTTATTCTCACCTTTATTCTAAAAATGTTCATTTCCTATTCATTTCCTAATGACTTTACTTTCTACGCTTTCTTTTTTAAGCTGCGTCTAACTTGAACTTTCTGTGCCAGTTCCTAATTAATTTAGATTCGGCTTCTACTTTGTCCAAATCTATTATATTATGCTTAAAATTATATTGCTAAACCCAATACATGGAATTTGAGTTTCCATATTTCTGTGCCTATTCAAATACAATCAATGTCATTGGCCATTTATACCAGTGTTATTATGATTTGGCAATTTATGTGAATTTTCTCAGATGCCTGCATTATTACAACTCTGTGCTTTAGTGATTTGATTTGTTATTTGCTTGTACTGCAATCAGAGCTGATTTGAGGGATAAATACCAGTGCAACATGTACACTTACATAATAGCCCGAAAACAAGAAGGCAATAGGTTGTAAGTGGGTTTTTAAAATCAATAGGGACAGTGATGGAAACATTCAACGTCACAAGGTTCGTCTCGTAATCAAGGGATGTCTGCAGAAGAAAGGGATCGATTATGAAAAAACTGAGTCCTCAATGGTGAGACACAGCTCAGTCAGCTACATAGTTTTGGCTACCAAACAAGACCTGCATATCGACCAGATGGATGTCGTTACTGAGTTTCTATAGCGCAACATGAATTTCAACGGAACGCAAGGCTTGTAGGTTAAATATGACGATTTATGGACTCAAACAGGCCAGTCAACATGGATTGAAAGGTTGGATACAGTAGTAAATCAATCTGGACTGAAAGAATCTAGAACTGATTCATGTATATATTACACCGATTTTTGATCTCTTACTATTCACAAACAACAAACATGAAAAATTCTAAAAATAAAAGACAGGACACAAGCCCTAAAAACTATCGACGTAGATTTAGGTAAAAGAGAAGGAAACCATTGGCTTGGGCACCAGGACTAGTATTTGCTGTTAGATGGAAATTCCGCTCCGGTGATTATACTGGTGTATACCCCTAACTGAAGACAACTTATTCACTATCATCCACTCCAATTTTAAACCAAAGTCACAAAGCTGAAACATCCATCTCCAATACTCAAAACAAGAGTACCAAAAACCCAAAAACGTGTTACAACAAGTGAAGCAAAATCCAAACTGACCCACAAAACAAAGGCAAATCCCACCCTAAAAATATGTAAAAAAAATATTTACACAAATATTCCCGCGAGCAAATTACATCAATTTCGCCGTTTGCAGCCATCCAATCTGTGTACAGACACTTCGCTTGTCACCGACCGCGTAGCGCAGTGGCAAGAGCGCCAGGCGATATTTTTCCGCAGTCCATTGGATCGGTATCGGGCCCGCTCTCCATTCGCCGTTGGGATAGAATTAACGGCGCCCTTCCCGGAAGACTGGTCTATGGGAAAGAGTAACTCGACCACACACAACACATGCTTCATACAACATACACATGATATGCTGTGACCTGTCATTGGTTTCGTATAACTGTTGGTCGTAGCTTAAATAAAATAAATATTTACAAATAAAAAAAATTGCAGTGGCTGGGATTCGAACTCGGACTTGCAGGCTCGATTCCACGCGTTAGGCCAGAACGAATTCGATTACTACGCCGCTTTATCTGTAAGAGCACGCTGGCAGAGCAGTTGGGTAGCTTCTGACTCTATACTGATGGAGCCATAATCTATATCTATACAGGGTGCCCCAAAAAGAATGGGACACCGATTAGTCATAGATTCCTTACATTATAATAAATCGATTAAACCTAATATACCGTAGTACAAAGTCGCTTCAGTAAGAAGTTATAGGGCCTTGAAGTTCAATTTTTTATTTTTTTGTTAATTTCCACAAATGTAGAGATATCGATTTGAATTTTGGTATGCGTACTTATTATTATGTACTACACTAATAGGGAAAAATCATAAACTAGACTTGACTGTAAGGGTCATTTTACCTATCTTTCAAAACTGTTTTTTAGCTTAACTTTGTTATCGGTAACATTTTTTAAAATTTTATGTTATTGTTTGAAAGAGAATTAAAACACACATAAACAATGTACTCTTAGTTCATAAGCGTAAGAGCAACTGTTTACCTTAAAATGCCCATCACATGTTTTTGGTTGTCACTAAGACGTGCAATTATCAAGTAGCCATGATTACAAAAAACAATGGGTAATGATTGTAATCTAGTAAACAACAACAAGAAATCAATTAATGACATTGGTGGTTTTTTGTCTTTTGTGCTTACGAAAATGTTGCGACAGAACGAACCTTTCAGCATTGGAGAATTCGTTATGTAGCGGCATTTTCTTAAACATAAAAGAACAAATTCTTATGTCACTAATGTGATTAATTGATTTGTCATAGCTTTTTACCATATGACCATTGTTTTTGTGATCATGGCTTTATGATAATTGCACGTCTTAATGACAACCAAAACTCTTTGATGGGCATTTTAAGGTAAACGGTTGGTTTTAGACTTAAGAACTAAAGATACATTATGTTTGTGCTTTCTAATTCTCTTTTAGATAATAACCTAAAATTTCAAAAAATATTACAGATAACGAAGTTATAGTATAAAAAAGTTTTTAAAGATAGGTAAAGCGACTTTGTACTAAGGTATAATAGATTTAATCGATTCATTATAAGGTAAGGAATCTATAACTAATCGGTGTACCATTCTTTTTAGAACACCCTGTATATATAAAGGAAACTCACAACCTTCACTAATCAATGCAGAGCTGCAACCACAGGTACTAGAAACTTGAAATTTGGGTGGAGGGTTCAATTTGTTACGTAATATAGTGCTAAGAAGGGATTTTTTGAAATTAGACCCCTAAAGGGGTGAAAAGGGCTAAAATGCGTTTTCACGAATTCCTCAATATCTCTTACACCCGATAAGATATCGATTTGGCGTTTACTTACAAAGATTATTAATGCATATACCTAGATACGGATTTTAGGATTTTGCCCTAATCAACCCCTAAAGGTGCAAATCTGGATTGGGGGTCAATTAAAGAACACTACGTATCTCCTATGTTTACTGAGTTAGAACATTTGTTTTTGGCATATAGTGAGATGGTTTTAAGCTCACAATTTGGCTCTGTAGACAGTGAGAAATATTGAACAAAGTCAATTAAAGCACAGAGTTAAAATATTTTATTTAATTGCAATTTCAAACAGTAATTGAAGTTATAAAATGCATTGCTAATGAGATGCAAGAAGCATTAATTGGATGGATAAAGGCAAGCATAAGCAAAGCAGATTTCAGAGGGATTGAATTTGAGTTTTGAGTCAAAGAAAGATTTATAATATAAGTAATATGACAGGTTTGAGCATATTTGTAGCCAGACCAAATAAAATTAAATAACACAAAATGTTGGCTACGTGTATACTGAATGAGCGTAGAGTTATTAATAAAAGTACGGGCCAGTGAAAAGCAAGCAAGCTGAACCGTAAATGAAATCGAAGCGAGATAAAATAGAAATTGCAAAGAGCAATAGAGAACGAGGGCAACTGAATTGAATAACAAACAGTGACGTGTGTAAAATTGAACTCAAGTCCAGTGCATTTTAAAAAGTGTTATAGCAGAATCGTGATTATAAAAACGTTGTGTGTGACGAATAAGAACAATTTTTAGATATAAGAAAGAAAGACAATTTTTAGATTTAAGCAATTTTTAGATTTTAGAAAAATGTTATCAAATTGTATTCCATTTGTGTGTATTTGTAATTAAAACTAATTTCCGATAAACAATGTGAGATCGCTGTTACCTAGCAACGCGATGCTGTTTTGTTAAAAAAGAATAACAATTGCTGTAAATTTGTCAAGTTGGGGCAAAATTGAGCTCCAAACAATTTATTTTTTAATATAATAAAAGTGTTGTTACCCAGTTAAACAGTGTACCATTTATTTATACAAATCACCGTGCAGCTGTGGTATTATCTTCGGTAGATTCCACGACATAAAATTATAAATTTCACCAACCCATCTTTAGCTGTGAAACGGGAGCGAGCACCTGAAAATTTCCAACTTCGACTACGTTCCAGTTGAGCTGCAGAAGCCAGCGGTCGCCATTAATAAAGGTCAAGGAGGTGTGTACGAGCATCCTGAACAAGATTTGCTGCCAAGAAAGCGACTCCAAGAGCATAAAGCCATTGGGGTCACCCTGCGACCAGCTTCAAATAGAAGTTCGGCTAGAAGCTACAAGGTAGGATCTGGCAATTTATTTGAGTGTTTGGGTTCCTGAAAGCTGGTGAACTCCAATATTAGACCTTGTAGAAGAGACTCAACGTGTTTCCAAGCGTCCATATACGCCTCAATCTTAGGAATTTACATGACGTCAGTAGAATTTGCCGTTCTTGCAAGAATTCCAAGCCATAACAGGAAGTAAGACAAATGAATTGTGAGCGTTGTTTGACGTCATCCCTGAAACAAAATCGTACTAGTTGTTGCTAGGCGGGAGTTTTGCGCCAATTTACCTGACGTTTCCTTGCAGAATTTTACTATTAAATATTCAAATAAACGCTGTTGCACTAACGACGTTCTGTGTCAAGGTATGAGGTTATGAATAATTGGAGCATGTAGATCGAATGTACTAGAATCGCGCATGTGAGCTACTTGGAATCAAATTTTCTAAACATAATTTCAAAAGCTCAGATCTGCCCACATGAGAGACGGAGTTTTGTGTTTTGCTGGAGCTAGCCTAAATTATTATTGCAGTTCAATAAAATATAGAAACCATTTTATTTGAAAAGTAATAAATACATTTCATTTTAATAAGCCTAAAATAGTGACAGGCAAAGTTTAACACAATAAAAAATACCCTGAGCATTGTGGTGATTTGCCCTAATTAAATTATACATTTTATCCCATAAAACATAAAGACAGCCAGTCACCGCAATAGATGTATTTTTAAAATATTTAAAAAGGGGTTTAAGGGAATTTGAAAATATTAACCCTAAAGGGGTAAAAGGAGGAAAAACTGAAGAGGAGTAGGGGGTTAAAATTATTATTCTTTTTTCGGTGTGAGTTTCATTTCACAATAAAATAGGTTAAAAGGAATTTTTTGAAATTCCACCCCTACAGGAGTGAAAAGGGGTAAAATGTGTTTTCACGAGTTCCTCAATATATCATAGGCCCGATGAGATAGCAATTGTTGTTTACTTCCAAAGATTGTCAATGCCGATACCTAAAAACGTATTTCAGGTTTTGCGCTAAGCAACCCCTAAAGGTGCAAATCTGGATTCGGGGTGAATTAAAGAACTCTTCATATCTCCTGTCTTTTTGGACATATAGATGTTTTTTAAAATCTTTTCAAATGCGTCTAAGGGCTTTTTAAATATTACCCCTTAAGGGGTCAAAAAAGGCAAAACTGAAAAGGGGTAGGGGGTTAAAATTATTATTTTTTTTCTTATGGGTGCATTTTAGCCTAAAATGAGGTGGAAAAGGTTTTTAGAAATTTCACCTGCAAGGGGATGAAACGGGTATTCCGCTATAATCTATTTGTATAAAAGATCAAGTGCCAACTCAACAACGCGGATCTGTAGTAATCCTTGGTACCAGGAACTTGAAATTTGGCAAGAAGAGTCCTCTAGTTACGTAGCGAAGTGCTAGAAAATGAGTTTTCGAAATTCCACCCTTAAAAGGAAGGAAAGACGTAAAATGTATTTTCACTAATTTCTCAATATCTCTTAATTATAATATATAGATTTGGTTTTTACATAGAAAGGTTACCTATACAAGTGCCTAAAAACGTAATTGTGCACAGATCAACTTTTAAAGATGCAGATTTGGATTCAGGGGTGAATTATAGCGCCGTTCGTATTTCCTGTGATTCCTGATGACCATGGTTTTTGGGCATATGTGTGTTTTTTAAATCTTTAAAAAGTGGTTTAAAGTTTCTGTGCATCGGCAAATGAAAAAAATTGAAGCCCGTTCCAACCGAAGATATCAAGAAATCAATATAATTAAATTTATCAGATCAATAAGTTTAAATAGAAATGTATAATCACTTAACTCAACGAACATAAGCGCTAATACCCATAGCTGTTGATGGGCGTATTATAAACATAAAAAAAAATTGACAAGGGTAGTAAAAGTGAAGCAAACACAAGGGGGGTTAACACAATTTTCATAAAACAACCTCAAACATCAAATCATGGATAAAAAATCACGTTCTGGGAGTCACAGGCACTATTTACAACATCCAAAGTGTCCTAGACACTAAATTTGCAATAAATGTAACTTCGTAGGTCATTACAGGAAATGTCTCTAAATTTAAATCGGACAAATATCCTAAAAGACCAAAAACCCATAGTCGGATGTGAAGTGCTATTATACATCATACGGTATTGAATAAGGTCGGTCTTTTAATTACTGTTGTTAGTTAGCAAAACTAATTTAGTATTTTCAATAAATCGCGATTTTTCCGTTCAACCTCACTATTTTGCTGTGGCCAGTATGGAATCGTGTGGTAGAGCTATAAGAGCCGATGCCGCCGGCCGTCCAGACCGTAAGCACAAGTGGCGCCGTCACACGCAGCATGAAGGGCCTGCATACTACTACCACACGCGCGCTTGCTATATAGGTTTCTATAAGCGCAGGTTTCTGTAAGCGCACATGCAGACCGTAAGCACGTGGCGCCGCCACACGCAGGTCGCTCGCTTGCTATATAGGTTTCTATAAGCGCAGGTTTCTGTAAGCGCACATGCCGACCGTAAGCACGTGGCGCCGCCACACGCAGCCAGACGTAGGCTGGCTAAGCGCGTTCTAGTATTATTCTATTTGCAGAATTGTTTGAATTCTTGACCACAAAACTGCTTTCCATTATCAGCTGTAATTGATCCTGGCGAGCCTAGCGAGAAAACACTTCTTTTAAAACTTTAAGGGTAATAGTGGATCACTTTTGTTGGTTTTACTTCTTTGTATCTGCTGTAATAATCCACAATAACCAAGTATTCGTTACAATAAAAGAGATCTCATAAAATCAATAGCAGGGTCAATCCACGAACTGGACAACGTTTCATTGGCTGTAGCGGATTAGGCGCTGAAACTATCATTTTTCACAGTCCGTCAAACTTTTGTTGCCATATGAGCACCATACGAACACCTTTATCGCCAAATTGTATTAAAACTGCTCCCAATCCCACCGACTTGCATCCGCGATTACTTGAATTTGGGTCCTGCCTTTAGGGTCATAGTTGTCTAACACCAGGCCATTCGATAATGCATTTTTTAGCTTAATAACTGCTTGCAGTTTGTTTTCTTTCTAAAATTGTGTAAAATTGGCACTTTCCCTAATTTCTGTCGTCAACTGTTCCTGATAGGTTCCGTTAGAGTTGCAAAGTTAAGGATCTACTTTCCCACAAAATTAACCAAGTCTAAGAAGCTTTGTATCTCCTTGACAGTTTTATGTACTGATGTCATATTATATTGGCACTTTTTTCATTTAATACAACATTGTTCTGTTTTAGTGTCCTAAGAGTTATATCGTTTCTTTCATTGTGCTGCTCCTCATTTTCTCCAAAAATGATCGTGTCTCCTATGAAGTTGATTGTGATGAGACACAAAGTCACACAAGTTACATAAAATCGCATTTCATAACGTATTTTATACATGTTTTTTTTCTAATTTTGAGAAAAAATGGTTCTTTAGTTTAGACCTTAAACCGATTAAATAAAAAATGTCATGTTAAATAAATGTCAATGTATTCAAGAGCAAGTAGCACGCACTATCACTTTTTCACATGTCAATGCGATGTACTTTTCATCACTAGTGAAATATTTTCATTCCATAGTTGCGAAACGTTTCGAAACTTTAGTCAGTTTTGAAAAGTCACTCTTCAGCTTCTTATATCGGAACATACCTTTTTCGTGATGAATGTAATAATAATACGAGCTTTCTCTGCTATCTCTATTTGGTGGAATGTCTAAACGGGAAAGCACCGTAGTATGAATTCATTATTCTCCCATTCGTAGGCTTTGCCTAGATGGAAAGCGCCGGCTTTAAGGGCAGGTCTAGATATAGTTACTTCTTGTATCGTCAGTTCCTCTTCTGTCGAAAGCTGAGTACTTTCTGTTATGCCCATTTTCTTTTAATGTTTTGATTGTTATAATACGTAAACATCAAAATTCGTCGTAGTGAATTATGAATGGTTTTCCCCGAATATTGCTCGATTTGTTCGCCTCATGTCTATACAGATACGTACATCAGCATTTTCTTTGAGGATGGGTTAAATCGGTGATACACATTTGGAAGGTTCGTTGACCGGTTCAATTATGTCCCTATGTATTAAGTATAATGTTATTTTTACTACCCAAACCAACAATCATTGGTATCGTAACATCACCTATATTACAGGAGACAGTAGTGTAATCGTCAATAACTGTCAAAGTACGTACTGTAATTCAATAAAACACTTGTAGTCGGAGGACACAATACTTATTGGTATGCCTTATTCGGCGGTTCGATATCAACTGCGTATCATACAATCATCTCTAAATACATCATAATACATTATGTCATATATTGCATAAATAGCTTACGTTCTATCTATCTAATTAGTCACTTACTATTATAGCCCGCGAGTCTTGTTCCCCTTGGTTTCCTCGGGATAAAATCTTTACGCTTCGGCTATAATGATAATCTTCTCAACCATGGTGTACAACATACTACTACACAAGTATATAAGTAGGTACAAAATATTATCCTAATTTATTTTCGGCTTTGAGAAGCATTGAACGTAGTTATTTGGTGGCAGCTAGTAACTGCAAAAATTTGAATATGGACTTACTATGACTATCAATCGGGCTCCATAACTCAGTGGTTAAGCATTCTGGCTATTGATCTAAGGATCGAGAGTTCGATCCCCGATGCCTGTGAGGTTTTTAAAAAATAATAAAATGCTGATGAAAACCTCTACATAATGCCATTATTCGGAAACGATGTAAAGCCGTGGGTGCCACGTTGCTACGATGTGTAGCATGTAAAAGATCCCTTGTAGTCCAAGAGCCAGCAACGGATTTCTTACAGTATTTTTAACAAGTCTGTAACTGTTATGGAAGGTCCCTTTGAATATACTGAGAAGGGAACCCGTAGTCTGGCAAGCCTGCGGTGATGGTTTTAGCCTCCTTGCATCCTTGAAGGGCGGAAAAAATAATGCGTCAAAACTGACACAAAACCTAGGAATAATATGTTGGTAACACTGTAAGTGTATGTCAAATTCGAGGTTAGCAGGTTAGATTTTGCGTCAGTCTGTGTCAAAACTGACGGAAAACCTAACCTGGTAACCTCGAATTTGACAGACTTACAGTGCTACCAACTTATTATTCACACGTTTGAATTTCCACAGCCCGCTGAGGATCAGTTTTTTTGGATCTCTCGATATTTTACAGTAAATGGTTAAGTTTTATTATGCAACTTTATGTGAATCTGGGGTAAACTTACCCCCCGCCAAAGCATCTGTCAATTTTTTAACTTACATAAGATAATGATTACCTATAACATAGCAAAGAGCCAGACTTGTTATTATACTTTTTTCTTATTATTTTTTCATCCTTCAAAGACACAAGGGGGCCAAAACCACCACCGCAGGCTTGCCAGACTTCGGGTTTCCTTCTCAGTATATTCAAAGGGACCTTCCATAACAGTTACACGCTTGTTAAAAATACTGTAAGCAAACCCGCGCTGCCTCTTGGACTATTGCTAAGGATGGAACTCCTTAATCTCGGCAAAATTTTAAGTAGGACTAAGGTACCTGGTACTCTGCATGCCTAGACCTTGTCCACGGGGTTGGCAAAAAGGGCCTATGAAGGCCTACTTGCTTGACATCAGTCTCCCCACAAATACTACTACTACTACTACTATGACTAACAAATGGTACAAAAAATGTAGGGTGTGCGAACTGTTTTTATCCCAAAACATACTTCTTATTTTATTTGAAAAATAAATATTTCTTTAAAATGCGAAATGTATTGCTTATTCAAGTATAACGGATGACAATGAGACCAGGACCATGCATCTATTTCCTTTACTTATAAATGAATTTGAATGAAACTTCATACAAGGATACTAGACATAATTTTGGATTGAGACACAAATGTAATCAAAATGGCCGACTTCCGGTTTTACCGGAAACAACACTAAATTTGATTTTTTAAATAAATCACCCTATATAATGTCCTGAAAAAGTTAAAGAAATCCTCAACCTTCTCGAATCTCCCTTCTAAATGCATTTACCGCTTAAACTATTTACAATTAACGAAGTATAGGAAATAATAGATAATAAAACCAATCGTAAAAAAGCTTCAGGATATACTTAATAACTGGTGAACTAGTAAAATAACTGTCTGGGAAAGCAATACGCTGTCTTACACAAATCTATACTTCTACCCTAATAATAGGATACTATCCTAGCATATGGAAAACAGCCCAGATAGTAATGGTCCCCAAACCAGGTCAATCCTCTGGAGAGGTCACATCCTATACACCCATTAGTCTTATTCCCATACTACCTAACATCCTGGAAAAATTATTATTGCTAAGAATCAGGCCGATTCTGGACGAGCAAGAGTTAATACCAAACCACCAATTTGGATTCTGTAATCAGCATGGAACAACTAAGCAAGTTCATCGGATAGGCAGTAATAGTATATTGTATGTTAAGAGCTGAAAGTGCATTCTTGCCGCTTGCGCATGAATATTGCTGGTTGAGACGAAGTCGAAACCAGCAATCATGCAAAAGCGGCAAGCGCACTTTTAGCTCGAAACATACATACTATTTTTTCGACGACTGAGCATATTATTAAAGGAAAATACCAAATTTCATTTTATCGCAAAAATTAATTGACAATCAAGTTAACATTACTCGCGCAGTCTATTAGACATATGACGCGATCATTTCGACAAATGACGGACATTGTCAAGGAAACATTCGGACGTGGCTAACTATTTTGTTCACGCGGAAACCCAAAACGCTCGGCAAGCGGCAAAATGATGAAAACGCACGCTCAGCGGCAAATGTCAACTTTCTGTTGTCAAATGACAGTGAGAAAAATCTACTTTCGATGTCAGTCGTCGAAAAAATATTTAACGATTTCGAAGGCAGCAGATACTGCTCCGCTGTTTTCCTAGATTCCTCGCAAGCCTTCGATAAGTTTTGGTATCAAGGACTATTCTACAAATTAAAAAACTCTTTTCCTCCTCAAATATACCTCATCATCAAATCCTACCTGTCTGATAGACAATGCTTTATTAAATATAAAGAGTCCCGCAAGGCAGTGTACTGGGACCCCTACTTTATCTGCTGTACACAGCTGATTTTCCGACATCAAGGCGAACCACAACAGCTACTTTTGATGATGATATAGCAGTGTTAGCATCTCATATACGACCTGAAGAAGCGTCCAGGTATCTTCAAGCACACCTAAAAAAAATCAGCAATGGCTTAAACTTTTGAGAATACAAATTAACGAAGCCAAATCGCATCACATAACTTTTATGATGAAAAGGAATAACTGCCCAACAGTAACTCTCAATGGTCAACAGATTAAGCACGGTGAATCCGTTGAGTACCTTGGACTACACTTAGACACGGAGAAGCCATATCTTCTGCAAGCGTAAACAACTAGGGCTCAAACTTAGTAAACTATACTGGCTAATAGGAAGAATCTCGAAGCTATCACTGAGTAACAAACTTCTAGTATATAAAGTCGCCCTTAAACCCATAAGGACTTATCGAATATCACTACGTGCAAATCCAATGTTGAGATCTTAGAACGATTCCAAACTAAAGTGCTTCGTGTCATCGTAAATTCTCAGTGGTATGTGCCCAATAGAGTGCTACTAAGTGATCTGTGTATTCAGACAGTAAAAACTTAAATTCAAAACTATTCCAAAAAGTACAAAGACAGGCTGAGTGCTCATCATAACGAACTTGAGCGTACTTTAATGCTAGAAGACGAAGAACCTAGAAGACTGAAAAAGTTCAAACCATCTGACCTGACGACGCGTTTTGACTAAATATTGTCTAAACTTGTATAAATTTGTGTAGTTGTACTCTTGCATATACTGATATCACTCTACATCTTTACTATACTTTTTAGATAATAATGTACTTTATATGGAGAGGGATCAATGGAACCCACCTCCGTAAGACTGTTGTAAGGCAGCTTACGCTGTCATCTTCTCTGAAAACATTATATATTACTTATTGCCAGGCAAGGGCAGATTGTATGCAAATTGGAGTTTATTAAAAAAATTTAAATTTATGTTTTTTGCAACCTACAACTCAAATTACATACAACAGTATTACCAAAGTTACTTAGGTATTACACAAAAATATTTAAAAATTTTAAGGTAAAGCTAAAGTAGTGCATGATGCATATCGTTAGATTGGCAATTACATTTTATATCTAATGGCAAGATGGCCCTTAATAGGTGCCATTTAAAAAAAGTAACTTTTTCTTTAAAAACGTGTTTAGCACATTTTACTCTTTTCTTAACAGTTTATTATTGACTTTATTCATAAAATAGTTATTATTATGAGTAGCTGGAGTCAATTTAAAAATATTTTCCCAAGGCACGGCCTTCTATGATAAATAATAAAATTTAAAAAAATATTTCATTGTTTGAAAAAATGAAAATTTGGCAAGACTATTGTATGCAATTTATGAAAAACTTAAAATATACAGGGTGATCCATATAAAAAATAAAAGTTGGCCATTTGACGATATCTACGTGTCAATCAGAAATGTTGCCTAGTATCTTCGTATAAAATTGTATCAAAATCTATTCATATATAAAGAAGATGTAAGCATGGTCCTAGTCTTATTGCCACCCGGTATAAATGCAATCGTGCGGTGTTCTAAAACAGTGTTAAAAGTATCGATAATATTTTAAAACAAATTTTCATTTAATATGAAAACCAGTGCCCGAGCAAATTCTGAATAAATAATTCCTAAATACGTCCCATAACTGACTCATCAAAGTAGACAGGTTAATTACAGGCATTGGGAGTTCAATGAACAACACTTTTTGCAGTAGCCCGAGACGATCCCAACGGAGAATGAACCCAACTTTTTATGTTCTCGGTGGAAGCAAACAATAACATATTATTTTACAGGATATTCAATAGACGCTATGAAACTAAATATGATTTGCAATTGTTAATAAAACGTAAAATTTAGATAACAAAGTAATTCGTGTCAGACGCGAAGGGAACTAATCAGTCATCATAGAGAATCTTAAATTCAACAACTGGAAGATATTCTCAAACTGTTAATTATACAGTGTGTCTAAGATAAGGAGGGACAGTATGAAGATCTCGTTAATAGTAAAAGATACAAATTTGGTTAAATGGGAAAAAGTTGCGTAATTAAAGAACTAACAAAATGACGCCTACATAACCTTGATATGATTTTTCGTTTTTGAATTATAACAGGTGTTCATAAACAGTCGTCATCCCAGTTGCTTTGAAAAATAAAATGTTATGTCTTTGATTAATTCGTGCAACACAATAAAACGTCATTGAGTACTGTCATAGCGCATTTTTTCTCAATTTTAATAGACATACGTTTCTGAAGTAAAAACCTACTGGGATGACGACTGTTTATGAACACCCGTTACTAAAAAACCGAATTTTCGGATTTTTAATTCTATTTGTTTCTGGAGTTAATATTAAAGCTAGAGCGAAATTAAGAAAACTTCTTTATAGCAACTTTTCATTGACTTAAAGATTAAGTAATTATTTTTTTTATTTGACGTTTCGTCTTCGAGCAACCATCACCAACTTTATTTTTTTTAAATACGGTCTTTATTTTCTCATGTCAAATTTTAGAAGCCGTTTTTATTCTAAATTCAAGAATGTACCACACATTATGGTTTAATTACATTTCGAGTCTTTTTTGTCCATCATCAGGACATTTTTGGCTACATTGTTACAGCTTTTGTAATTTAAAGAAAAAACTAATGAGCCACACTGGATGTTTTTTATTTCTAATTTTAATTATTGGTTATTAATTAGGGGAAAGACTGTGTAGCGCAGTTTGGAAAGCGCTAGACTTCGGTTAAGCAAGTTCTCTGTTCGAATCTCGTGGGGGTCGGAATTTTTCCTTACCCTTTGCGATTGGAATCGGGCTCGGTGAGACCATTCACAGTTGGGCACCAAATTAACTGTGCTCTACTCAGAATCACATACCTAAGAGATAGAGTAACTAGGTCAACACATTACCAAGACACACACCTCACACAGCGGTTGCTGCGCAAGCACAAAAAAAGCGCTCCAACTTTGTAAGCCAAATCCGTGGCAACTTGAGGATTGTACCGTCAGACACAAGCATACAAAGTACCAGCCTCTACATCGCAAGGTAAAATGAGGTTACCGAAAATACAATACAAGTAAGAGAAGTGATCAATAAATCAATTCATTACTATTGAAAATTATTTGTATTCCAAGTCAATATGCAATTATTAAGGATTAAAAGCAACCATGTTCATTGTTTCTTTCTTTATATTACAGAAGCTGAAACCATGTATAAAATGCGTTAGGACATACGTCCGTATCAGTGTTGAATTCAGACTGATTACTCCGGGGGGGAAAATGAAACGTCTGGGGGGTATTTTTACCTATTCCACCGCAATCCGCCCATTATTTTATAGATTTAAAAAAACATGAATATGAAGTGGTAATGTTTCCGGGGGGGAATTTTGTTCTGCCCGGGGGGGAATTTCACCCCCGGTCCCCCCTGGATTCAACACTGGTCCGTATTCAAAAATTTGTTGATGATGATAAAAAATCACTCGAAACGTAATTAAACCATAATGTCTGGTACAGTGGTAAACTGGTAAATTCAGAATAAAAAGGGATTCTAAAATTTGATTTCAGAGAATAAGGACCGTATTTAAAAAAACGAAGTTGATGATGGTTGCTCGAAAACAGAACGTCGCCGTCGGATGATAAAAATGATAAGGTTATCTTTAAGTCCACAAGAAGTTTCCATAAAGAAGTTTTGTCAGTTTTGCTCTAACTTTAATATTAAAGCGAGAAAAGAATAGAATAGAAAATCAAAAACATTGGTTTTTAAAGATAACTCAAAAACGAAAAATTTCATCAAGGATTTCTATGGTCATTTTGTTAGTCCCTTAATTACGCAAGTTTTTTCCCATTTAAAAATTTCTATCTCTTACTATTAACGAGATACCCATACTGGCCGTCCGTATCTTGGACACACTTTTAGGTATCCATGAGTCATCCCCAATGATCAACATATAAACATTTCTATATTTAGCAATATTCTACATTTGTTTAAAAATAGAAAAGCTATAGCTTTTAACAATAACTTTTAAGCATAATATATTGAATGGGTGTGACTTCTTATTTATTTTAAACTTAAATTAAGTAGATAGGTATTTGATATCTGGCTCTATTAGTTAATATAAAAACTTATACTAATACAAATTATCCGGTATACAATCGTATTAAGGACACTATTCTGGCATCCCAACACAAATGCTTCCGTCTCGGACTTCAAACAAGGCAAACGTGAGCTCGTACGACAAACCCTCTTGCTCCACGTTTTGGACTGGGAGTATACCTCCTTTCCCATATGTTCTTCCTTTAGACGATCTACTTCTTCCTTCTTGATTCTCGAGCTGACAGATGTCACGCGCTCTTCTGGATTGGGGGCACCATTAGCGAGTTGCCGATTTGGCGAGAGGTCGAGAAGTCCGAGCTTTTCTGCAGCTTTGCGGGCGGCTTGAATATGAAAAGCCTCCTTTTCGGCTTGCTTATGTGATACAATGTGTCTCATAATCGAGTCATTCTTTTTCAACACGTGATTACATGTATACAGGACAACGCGGTCGTGCAAATACTACAGGTTTAACAAACTCCTACCCCCAAGTTGACGAGGGAGGTAAATGCGTTGAACAGAGGATTTCCTATGTAAACTGCGTTGCATGTTGATGATTTTTCTGGTTTCTCTATATAAGGTTTGCAACTCAGTGACGTTCCATTTCATGATGCCGAAAGAGTACACGCAAGCATGTTCGCAGCAGCGACCTTGTTCTTTCCCGGCAACTGCGAATTTCAGATCTGTCGAAGGCGCGTTTTATAGTTGCTGCGGAGAGTCTTTTTGATAGTGAAGGCATCATGCATGTCATTTTGCTGGATGCCTTAAAATTTATAATATTCCCCAACAATGTTCCCGTCGACCAGATGAACATCTTCACCTTCATCTGTTGGTTTTCCTCTGTCCAAATAAAACGCGCATTAATTCAGGCCTAAATTCACGCCAATGGCGTTACTGTAAGCAGACGTTATCAAGAGAGCTCTGAATCTCTCTCTTACTTCCAGCATAGAGTTTCAAGTCATCCATATAGAAAAATGAGTGACTTTATCCTGGCGACTACTGGGCTGCAAGGTCATGTGCTGAGTCTTTCCGAACTCTATCGAAAGTGGTAATAGCGAGATACAAAAGAGAAGTGGGTTCAAGAAATTACCATGAAAGACGCCGAGTCGTAATGTGATCCCATTGTTGATACCACTGTCTTGATTGATGATATTGCAAATGCAGACTTTCTACGCTTTTGTTTATGTCTGGGTGGATATGGAGGTCTCCCAACAAGTGAGTGATTAGCTCGTGGGTAGTGATATCGAACGCCTTCGCATAATCCACTCGACAAATTGCGCTTATAGTAGACGGAATTGCGGCAGATGCACCGGTCTATACGCAAATTGTGTTTACAACCGGCGAGGTCTCGCTTCGATCCTCGTTGTTCATAGAGGTTTTTTCAAACGGGTTTAATGAAGCTCAAGATATGCTCCTATGCGCTGGTGAAGATCTTATACAACGCTTTCAGGCAGGTTATTGGGCGACAGTTCTGAGGCCTGGACAAGTCCCCTGATTTGGAAATAAGCACAGTTCTTCCCTTGTTGTACGACCCGGGCTCGTTGTCCGAAATATAATTGCATGCGAGCAAGATGAGGATGTACGGTTGTTAAGTCATTTTGCTGTCGCAGATGCTTAATCGCATTTCACGCCTTTAGGGCAATTTGTTGCTAGGTTAAAACCATTTTAAATCTTTGCGCACAAGTACAATCGCATCTTCCGCACATTTGATTTAGGTCATTTTGGTATTTTAAATAGCCACCTAGGCTTTAGGGCAGCGTGCCCGTATGCTAAACCCTTTTAGTTCTTTATTTGGCTCCATCGCCTAATTCCAGAATCACGATGTCGCACATATTTAGCTCCAAAAGCAGTATTTTTCGTCGGTTGGAGCTCCCCTCTGATGGCGTTTTTTTCGAATTCCGAATCTTCTAGAAAGCACGCTGTTGTGGCGTGATACCATCGTGGCCCGCATTGGCTTGTTTCATTTTATCGCCTTGCGATTGGCTGCCAAGGTTTAGTCACGTGGGGGACGCGATCAAGGTGACCTTTGCCAACGCTTCCCTCTGGGCATTCAGCCGAGAGCGGTCGAACGAACAAGAGGTCGCAGAGTGTGTGCTTTCGTGCGGCGCTTCCGCCCTTGGCGGGGGCGTTAGCCCTTTTTCCCGTCAAGTGCTGCTTCAGCAATCATGTGATATACTGTTTCGCCTTAAGTGGGAGTTGTCCGCAGCCCGTTGCAGAGAACGCTCGTGTGGTGGTTGCGAGTCGGAGTTTTCGAATTGTCTTCGGCGTAACGTGGGTGTTTTGGAGCCCAGTTCCTGCTTCCGTAAGTAAGGGGTCGTGCCCCCTTCATCTCGACCTACGAGGATTTGTTCAGCAGAACGAAAGTGGCCCATTTTATTCGTCGTCCCGTTGTACGCATCATTGACGCGTCTCCCGTCGCCATTAAGGCGGTTGTGCATTCACCCCCATAGCCGTTGTAACATCGAAGGTACCTGCCACCTACGACCGCAGCTTGTCGCAACTCAACTGTACCAGGCTCCCTCGCCGCCTACGCATTAAGGTATGTGTCTTTAACCTGATTACCGCTATGAACGCGAGTGCTAATTTAAATCTTCGCTGTCCGCCGCATAAGGCGACGCGCATATTTGTACTCATTACTGCTTATTACTGCTCTTGTGCATTCATTCAGACTTGCAGACTGTTCATGCCGCGAGTGCTAATTTAAATCTTCGCTGTCCGCCGCATAAGGCGACGCGCATATTTGTACTCATTACTGCTTATTACTGCTCTTGTGCATCCATTCAGACTTGCAGACTGTTCATGCCGCGAGTGCTAATTTAAATCTTCGCTGTCCGCCGCATAAGGCGACGCGCATATTTGTACTCATTACTACTTGTTACGGCTCGTTACTGCTCCTTACTGTTCACTACATGTTCAACATCTGTCGTTAAGTTTAGAGCGCGCGTGCCAGCTGGTGCCCTTAATTATAGGTTAAGTATAGATCTAGGGCGACGCATTCTGCTGCCCCATTGTAACCCGAAGTTCAATATATGATTGGTTAGTTAAGGGAACTATTGTTTTGTTTCGGCTTGTGCATGTTCTGTTACAGATAGACGCCCCTTCATTGTACTGAATATTGTACGACGGAACGAGGAAGCTCTGAGTGGACAGGTGGGTAAGACAGCTGCGTAGTCGCGGTCGGATTGACACCTAATTACAATCTTTGCATAAGGCATTCCCGAACCTGTTATTTGACCTTGCAATTCTTGAGTAATCCTATCGGCGGAGTATTTTGCGTGCTTCGCTCCCGTCTAACCGTCCAGGCCCGGTTAGCCGGGTTAAGACAGGCTTGGTGGCGCCCTCATGATTTCGACGTGCCCTGTATATATTACGTCACCACGCGCTTGCCCGGAACGTACCGTGTGACTCACGCCCGACTCCCTGAGCGTTCCAGCCGTGGCCTATTAGCCCATTTCGAACCGATTTCAGGGCAAGTGTGCCAGTTTTCAGGACTGATTCCGTGGTGCGATGCTCACCTTGGGTGGGTGTCGTAAAGTTCTTTTAATACCGTAACAGGCTAATTTTGGCTATCCCAACGTGTGGGCCTGTTTTTTTTCTGATATTCGTCTTCTCGTCAAGCCCCTTCGTTGTGCGTCTTAATTTTGGCGTCCAACATCGGGGGCCTTGTATGTTCGTTTTTCTTATTAAGCCACCCGTTGTCTGCCTAATTTTGGCAGCCCATCGTGTGAGGCCTTGTGGGGCCTTGTGGCTCCTTTGTTCTCGTCAACGCGCCTAATTTCGGTGCTCCAACGTCTGGAGCCTATTGGTGCACGACAACGCCCGACCTCATTTTGGGGTTTTCTTTTTTTGCGTTGTGTGTCTTAATTTTGGCGCGACAACGTGGGACGTTGATGTTCATTGTTGTCTGTTATTATTTATATTGTTGTCACAAATGTGTTTTTTTTCGTCATTTCGAAGTGGTATGGACTGGTAAACCGTTTTTTTCTTAGTAGAATATTTTACCGAGCTTCTTTTCCTGTTTTCTATTTGTCTTTTCCTGTTTTCTTCTGTTTTCTATATGTCTTTTCTTGTCTTTTCCTGTTCTTAGTTTATTTTCATTAGTTTTCTTGACCGTGTATATGTTTTTTTTCTTAGCTGTCATTTGTCTTTACGTTTCTTTTCTTGTTTTCTATATGTTTTTTTTTGTCTTTTCTTATTTTCTATTTGTAGTTTTGTGTTTTCTTGTTGTTTATCGCCTTTTTGAGTTTTCTTTTTGTGTTTTTCCATGTCTTTTCATATTTTGAGTATCTTTTTCGTAATTTTTACCGTCGTTTCTTGTTTTTCTTAGCCAGTTCATACTACCGAGATCTCTTGTTGCATTTAGTGCAGATTTTATCCCGTATTAGTCGGATTTAGTACCAGATGTTGTTGAGTGAAGGTACCGACCTTGTTTTTTTTATGTCTTTTCGAAGGCTTAGTTGGGAGTTTCGATTCCCTGTCGTTTACATTGTTTAGCCTTGGGCTAAGTTGACACTTTTGTTGTACCGAACTGACGTTTATCGATTTTGACGTTCACGTTAGCGAGGTTTATCGATTATGACGTTGATGATTACCGATTTTGACAATTTTTTTTTCTCTATCGTTTGGTGTTGTACCGAGTTGATTTTTGGTAAGCAGGTTGGAATTCTTTTTCACCTTCATGACCGTGTCTTGGTTTGTTGATAAGTTTTGGTGTGTTGTTGGTGTGCTTGTGGAGATTCGCTCGTGCGGTTATTACGTCCCTCAGGCCATCTTCTTAGTTGGTTTGACGTAGTTATTTTCGTTGGACTTTTCATCTCATTCTCATTATTATCATGTACCGCCCAACTTTGTTTACCGACTTCTTCATGGACACCCCGAAAGTTATCGCAGTGTTTTGTACACTTACCGTTAGCATTTAACGAGCTTTTGCCGCTGGTCGGAATGTTTCGTACTTGTTGACGTTTTGTTGTCATTTACCGTACCCTTTTTGTCTGATGACGTCATGTTGTCAAGTGTCGTGTTCCTTGTGAACAGTTTCGTTGAAGCTTCTGAGCTTTGTGTGGCAGTAATGCGCTGCTGTTCGCATGAGGCCTCTTTGGTATTCAAGTTTTCAAGTATTTAAGTATTTAAAGATTTTTGACTTTTTTTTTGTAGTGATGCCCTGTTGTGTTCGTGGCCTAGCGCTCTTTTACCGTACCGTTGGCCGTCGCCATTTTCAACCACCTGTGTGGGATTACATAAAGAGAGCGTGTTTCTGGTCATTTTGTTTCGTGCGGACCCTGTCGTAATAAGGTAGTCCCTTTGGGCCGCATGGAGTTCTGAAAAGGATTTATTGGGCATGCGTCATCGAACGCCTACACCCTTGGAGACTTGGTTCTTCCGGATTTTCTTTTGGTGTTCGGTGTTGGAGTCACTTTCGAGCTCGCGCTTTGCGGTTTAATAGTCGACTTGGCTCCGGCATCGGCATTGATTGAGGATTTCGGTGGACTGAGTTTTTCCTATTACTGATTATGACTATTTGTGACAGTTTCTGTCACAACCATTTCCCTTTTTTTTTTGGTGGTTCATCCTCTTCTCTTGGGTACTCATACCAGTTGTGGGATCCACACAATGCGCCGATCTCGTGACGCGCAGCGTGCCCTCTTCAGGTGACCCTTGGGTGGGACTTTGGACTTTCATTTCTATACCCCCCTCTCCCTGTGTTCTTTTGGAACGGTTGGTCGGAAGTGTCCACAGGTGTAAGACCTATTTTACCTGATTTTGACTTAAATTTACGTATTTTCTACTGGCGTATCCAGTCTTTCTTCTTCCTCTTCTTTCTTCCCACCTTTGCACCCTATCTGGTGGCCAGTGTGCGTAATCCCTTTGGGGGTGCACTCTATCGTATCGAATGTTTTTTGTTTTGTTCGTTTTTCGTTGTTGCGTTTTCGTTTGAGTTCTCGTTACGTTGTCGCAAAATGCCTCGTTGTTTTATAAGAGACTTCGGGGAACTCTCTTTCAAGTAAGGGGAGTGTTAAGTCATTTTGCTGTCGCAGATGCTTAATCGCATTTCACGCCTTTAGGGCAATTTGTTGCTAGGTTAAAACCATTTTAAATCTTTGCGCACAAGTACAATCGCATCTTCCGCACATTTGATTTAGGTCATTTTGGTATTTTAAATAGCCACCTAGGCTTTAGGGCAGCGTGCCCGTATGCTAAACCCTTTTAGTTCTTTATTTGGCTCCATCGCCTAATTCCAGAATCACGAAGTCGCACATATTTAGCTCCAAAAGCAGTATTTTTCGTCGGTTGGAGCTCCCCTCTGATGGCGTTTTTTTCGAATTCCGAATCTTCTAGAAAGCACGCTGTTGTGGCGTGATACCATCGTGGCCCGCATTGGCTTGTTTCATTTTATCGCCTTGCGATTGGCTGCCAAGGTTTAGTCACGTGGGGGACGCGATCAAGGTGACCTTTGCCAACGCTTCCCTCTGGGCATTCAGCCGAGAGCGGTCGAACGAACAAGAGGTCGCAGAGTGTGTGCTTTCGTGCGGCGCTTCCGCCCTTGGCGGGGGCGTCAGCCCTTGGCGGGGGCGTCAGCCCTTTTTCCCGTCAAGTGCTGCTTCAGCAATCATGTGATATACTGTTTCGCCTTAAGTGGGAGTTGTCCGCAGCCCGTTGCAGAGAACGCTCGTGTGGTGGTTGCGAGTCGGAGTTTTCGAATTGTCTTCGGCGTAACGTGGGTGTTTTGGAGCCCAGTTCCTGCTTCCGTAAGTAAGGGGTCGTGCCCCCTTCATCTCGACCTACGAGATTTGTTCAGCAGAACGAAAGTGGCCCATTTTATTCGTCGTCCCGTTGTACGCGTCATTGACGCGTCTCCCGTCGCCATTAAGGCGGTTGTGCATTCACCCCCATAGCCGTTGTAACATCGAAGGTACCTGCCACCTACGACCGCAGCTTGTCGCAACTCAACTGTACCAGGCTCCCTCGCCGCCTACGCATTAAGGTATGTGTCTTTAACCTGATTACCGCTATGAACGCGAGTGCTAATTTAAATCTTCGCTGTCCGCCGCATAAGGCGACGCGCATATTTGTACTCATTACTGCTTATTACTGCTCTTGTGCATTCATTCAGACTTGCAGACTGTTCATGCCGCGAGTGCTAATTTAAATCTTCGCTGTCCGCCGCATAAGGCGACGCGCATATTTGTACTCATTACTGCTTATTACTGCTCTTGTGAATCCATTCAGACTTGCAGACTGTTCATGCCGCGAGTGCTAATTTAAATCTTCGCTGTCCGCCGCATAAGGCGACGCGCATATTTGTACTCATTACTACTTGTTACGGCTCGTTACTGCTCCTTACTGTTCATTACTGTTCACTACATGTTCAACATCTGTCGTTAAGTTTAGAGCGCGCGTGCCAGCTGGTGCCCTTAATTATAGGTTAAGTATAGATCTAGGGCGACGCATTCTGCTGCCCCATTGTAACCCGAAGTTCAATATATGATTGGTTAGTTAAGGGAACTATTGTTTTGTTTCGGCTTGTGCATGTTCTGTTACAGATAGACGCCCCTTCATTGTACTGAATATTGTACGACGGAACGAGGAAGCTCTGAGTGGACAGGTGGGTAAGACAGCTGCGTAGTCGCGGTCGGATTGACACCTAATTACAATCTTTGCATAAGGCATTCCCGAACCTGTTATTTGACCTTGCAATTCTTGAGTAATCCTATCGGCGGAGTATTTTGCGTGCTTCGCTCCCGTCTAACCGTCCAGGCCCGGTTAGCCGGGTTAAGACAGGCTTGGTGGCGCCCTCATGATTTCGACGTGCCCTGTATATATTACGTCACCACGCGCTTGCCCGGAACGTACCGTGTGACTCACGCCCGACTCCCTGAGCGTTCCAGCCGTGGCCTATTAGCCCATTTCGAACCGATTTCAGGGCAAGTGTGCCAGTTTTCAGGACTGATTCCGTGGTGCGATGCTCACCTTGGGTGGGTGTCGTAAAGTTCTTTTAATACCGTAACACGGTCAGGAATCACTTCCACCAGAAGTTGTTGATAACGTATACTCCTGGTGCGGAGAACTTGCGTTTTCCTATGAGGGCTGGCTTTATTTTTGCGTCTGTTATTGGAAGTCAGTTTTCAGGTTGCGGAAAATGTTTGTCGTAATATTCCTAGAACTGTGTTAGCACTGGAGTTTGTTGTACGAAGATGAAATATTGTAGATCTCTTTCCAATGGTATTAAACCTTGACCTTGAACGCTTTTCGCTTGAGAAGTATTAAGGTGGTTATGTTCAGAATGTGGTGCTTCGCTCAAAGGTTGTTGATAAGACGCTTAAGTTTGGGAGTTGAGCGGATATTGCCCCCTAAAATACCCATCATACATTGAGTCGTCTAACCTCATACATTATTATTATTATTGATAACATCATTCAATCTTTACTACCACGCTAACACCTGTGGTCGCCGTAACCCCTGATGAGGGTACTCTTCCTCAATTTCGACGTGTAAGGTTAGCCACCTACCCGGCTTACGAGTAAAGAGGTCTCATAGAACCACTTTGTGGTTAAGAAGTAAGAGGAAGAATAAGACTATTTTCTACAGTGCATTTTGGTGTTCCATGCATTAAATGTTTTAAAACTGATGGCGCGTTGTATTCTGCAATTACAAAGGACTTTCGTTGAATAATGGAGTTATATCAAAATTCAAAATATCAATTTCAACACTTTTTTGGGAAATTAAGCTGTTTCGTTAGCCATATTTTACATGTCACATCGCAGTAACATGGAATCCATATTTTATCAAAAACTTCACAGGGATACTAAACTTGTGAAGCTGGTGAGAGCAATCGAGCAGAACAAACAAATTTCAAACATTGAAGTAGTTGTTCTCTCAAGAAAACAATAAATTTGAAATTGGTATCTTGAGCTGGGATATAATAAGTAAGCAACTTCTAACAATAACTAAATTCTGATCATTCCATCTATGTAGTGTATATGTTTAATGAATCGCAAAGCATTACAAAATTCGTCTCTACCCTGATTTATCTAGAAGTTATTCCGTTATTATTAGATTTTCCTCAACCATAATTTCAGTTAGGATTTATGTTGTGGTTATTCTTTAATAACTCAGATTAACGTTCATGCCTTGGTTATGCGATGTATGAAAAATACATTTATTTGAAATTAATAAGACAGACATATTTTGCAGAATTGCATAGAACAGATACTGTTTAACAGTTACTAAATTGAATTAGTACAAACTTTGTGGTTAAAAACAGGTCACTGGCCTATAATACGAGGAAGAAGAAGAAGAAGAAGAAAAAATATCAGAATCTTATGTAATTGTAGTAATAAGTTATAGGAATATAATGAAGCTTATAATAACCATCAAAATTGCCAAATAGTAAATAACTGAAAAATAGAAAAAATAAGTATATTGAACGGCTTATTTTTTGCCTTATTCGAAGTAACTTTTAATTTTAATGATTTACTGCATGTATATGGTTTTTTAGTAAACTGTGCGATTTTGGACAATGAGTTGCTAAGGGCCGATTTCATAATCGTAGCACATGTCGCTCTGCACATTCTAATGTCACTTTAGTTAAATGAAGCTTTAAATTTGATTATGAAATCGGCCCTAAGTGAATAATTAAAAAATCTGTAAAGGGCTTTACGCAGAACTTCCCCCGTCGACATTGTGACACTAAATAATTTTAAAAATCAAATTAAGTTAGGAGTACAAATATCTTCACGTTTCTAATAAATTAAATACATTTTCAAATTTAAAAAAAATGTATCCTGCTGGGGTTTGAACCCGCCGCATCTGAGGCTCTGCAGAATGCTCGATCCCTGCTGAGTCTCCGCAGAGGACGTATGTGTGGCGGAATGCCATCTGAGCTACCGCGTCTCTTCCAGAAAAGCCGGAGCGCGCGTCTCATGAAGAGCGCGGTTTAATGGTTGAAACATTGTTATCTTTTGTGACATTATCCTTTATCAGTTGAGTCTTATTTTCGGCAAATGTAAAGCCTCACCTATGTGAAAGTTATTACTTCCTTTTATTTCAAAATTAACAAATAAACAAAATTTTATTTTTTTAAGGTGCTCACCCTGTATATATTTGTATGAAATTGTACCGGTTTCATGCGAGGTAGATATATAACACGTACGCAAAATATCGTCTTCCTCCGACGAATAGTTTTTGAGCTATACTGCCAACAGACAGACAGACAGACAGACGGACAGACTGACGGAATTGAGAAAACTTCTTTTTCGTCATTTAGTGACCTTGAAACGTGAAGATCTGAAAAAATATCGGAAGGCGATTTTTTCGTGATTACAATACTTCCTTCGTCTTTCAGACGAGGGAAGTAAAAACGTGCAAAGTTAACTAATCGTTCATTTTCGTCTAGTAGATATTTCCACTTAGGGCACTTATTTTTACAAAAGCCATTACTTTATAAAACTTGTAAATGGTGTAGTTTAACTAACTTTTCCCTTTATCGATTTTTAGTAATTTTATCAAAAATATATCCGATTAAATCACACTATTGAAAATGAAATAAGTATAGAGGCTACAAAATATGTTTGAATTTTCATTTTTTAGTATTTACTCTTCGCAATTAAATAAAGTGTATAAAATAAAATATAAAACATTTAAAATAAATAAAAGATATATGTATTCCTAGCATTTCAAATCAGTTTAGTTGTTCTAAGTATCGCATTATAATATTGAAAAAAAACAAAAACGCTTCAAGACTAACATATCATTTTTGCGGCTTTTTTTTATTAAATTACTACAAAACATTTCAACATAATTAAATTTTTAAGGTTAATTAAAATTACTTTCATGCAAATAAAGCATTTCTGTTTTGATTTTAAATTCATTCCACGAAATTCAATTATGCGAAACGCAATTAGCAATATTACTTTTTTGTTTATAACTATAAAAATTATATAATGCAGTAAATGTAATTATGAAGATCAAATCATAACCTTGGTTATAGAAGCTGAAAATAACATATTTCATAAATCACTTGCAGAATTGTGGTTTTCAAGAAAAAGTTGTATAAGAACAGCAAAAAAGTTGTTAAAAACTTTCGAAACAGCATCTAACTTTTCGTTTCTAGGGCTTTCGGAAGATATAAAAACGCTCACCAGAACTAAATATGGATAAAAAAAGAGGAAACCAAAACGTCTGTGCTTAGAATTAATTAGCATAAAATACATTAACACAATTTAACTGTGCTTCCGGAACTAACCTACTGAACCGCGTTCAAGGACGATTGTAATTGAAATGCCATTAGAACAATTACAACCTTAAAGGTCGAATCAGCAGCACTTGTTACCCCATCTTTTAAGTAAGCCGAGCATTTGCACAAAAACTAAGTTAATCAACCAAATCACGTTTTACTATAAATGGCTGTAAACGCTAGGAGCAATTCAGTTGTCTACTGAAATCTGCGAAATTAACAATCATGTTTGAACACCTTCCACTAATTCTCGTTGTAACGACGGCGTGGGCGGATCAAGTGCGGAAACCCATGTATCAATATCGATATCAAACAGAAGACATAATGAAATCTGATGCATCGAGCATTCCGGTACGCGGTTATCACGTTGTACAGGGTGGATATTATCCAGAAAAGAATTTTGGTGAATATTCAGGAGATTTTGGGAACTATGGCGGAGTAGGCAATAGGGGATTCATTGGAAGTGAACATTTAATAGACGGTCCCAGTGATTTTGGAAGGTATAATTCTCCCGTGAGCAGTAAATTTATCGGTGGAGGGTACGGTGGCAGCGGATTTATTGGAAGCGGAATTTCTCCATCCCTGCATCATATCCATCATCATGGTGGTGGTGGGGGCGAATATTTAGATAAACATGTTTATAGTGAAGGCGATAAGAAGGCGAGCGATGACAGTTTTGAGAAAGCTGGTGGCAAAAAGGGCGAATCCGTTAGCCACGGACAGGAAGGTTATAACCAAGATAAAGTGATCTTGAAAAACAGCAAAGGGGACTCGGGCTATTACAACGAGCAGGAAGGGGGCAAAAAAGCTTCTGAAGACGAAAAAGCTTTTCATGGAAGCCAACATCACAATCAAGAAGGTAACATGTTAAAGTCTATCCGTTTTAGTACTACGTTGTTTTAATATTATTCTTATATCTTAGGCAAACAAGCTTCCGAAAACAATGAAAAGGGTTCCCACAAAAAGGGGCACGTTATCAAAGGATTTAAAAAATCCCACCACAAAGATGAAGACGGCAAAACTGAAGAGTTTTACGATGAAGAGCATGATGAAGGTGGTAACTACAATTATGATGGTCAATCTGGAAGCTTCGGTGGGAAGGCTGGTTCGTCTTACAAAGGCGGACACGATAACGGACAATTTAAGGCTGCTGAAAACAAAAAAGAAGGGCATTATGAATCCAAACATCTTGCTGATAAAAGTAATGCAGACCAAGGCCAGTATGGCGAAAAGAAATTCTCTGACAAAGGAGAGGTTTATGGAATTCAAAACGGAATCGACCAACATTCTCTTCTTGGACATCAAGAAGCTAACCGAATTTTTAAACATCATCCCTATCATGTTCCTTTCTTTTCATCTTATTAATAGAAATAATCTCTTTCGTGTGGGTTCAAGGTAGATTAGAAGTGTAATGCATTTTATATTTGTCAACTAACGAGTTATTTAATATTAACGAAGTTTAGAGTTCACTTAGTATGTTTATTTATTTATTTATTTATTTCCAATTATGTAAATTATTTTAGGTATGTTAAGTTTTTCGCTGCTATTTATAAATATGTATTGCAAAGAACAGTTTAATAAACGATCTTCATTAACTTTTGTCTGAAAGCCAATCTTTGTATGCCTCCCATAAATTTATTCAACAAACTAATATATAGTGGCAAACTAACTCCATACAATATAATCACAAAAGCATAACAATTACGGAACGAATTGTCTTCCTGTGTTAGTTGACTTGAAAATATAGTTTGTTTTTTAAATAAATTAGAAACAGATTCCATGTAAAAGCGTTTTACTGTAAAAGAGTTAGTGCGAGAGAGAAATAATTGCAGGAAATTGGGAAAGAGGAAATTATATAAATAGGCAACTATAAAAAATCAAGGATCTAAGCATCAATGGGGAACTAGCAAGGTAACTCTCATTGAACTTTCCCTAATTTACTGTCGAATAGTCTTTACACGCTTAAACATACAGCTATTTTTAATTTCTATTATTGTCATTTTCATTTTATCTGTTATTTCATAGAAATTACGATGATATTGTATGAGAAATTATTAAATAACATTGTATTATCGATTATATCAAATACAATTTATAGAATAATAAATATAAGGTAAACCACTACAATATAATATTTTTGATTCGCTTCTGTCGGCACCTGAATTAAATGGAAATAGTGGTAGTTACTGATTATATAATTTCAATCAAAGGGATTTATAATTCAATCCCAAAATTTTTATATCCTAATAAACCACTTTATATCCATGAACGATTTTTATATAGAGATAAAGCTACTGTATGATGCGATGTATCCACCTTGGATTTTTTAACCATCATTTGTCGGAGGAGCTACTCAGTAGCAGTACATTTCTACCACTGTGAAACAATATTTCAAAATTTACCAATTTACATCAATTTTGAGTACCTGCTCAATGATGAAATATAGTTTAATCATCAAGCTAGATATTTAATTTTTTTAAGAAATATGGTATCTTAATTTCTAAAAACGACAATTTTTCTAAGTTGACTAGATCACTTGTTTTGCTTCTGCCAATTATTTTTGTGATGATACTTAAAATTACGAATTGGTGTTAATACATTTCCACACTACCAGATTTAAAAAAAAAAACATTATACAATAGGTCATAGCATTTAATAGCAAACTTCACTGTGTATGAAACTTGTAAAATGCATTAACTGCCACAGTACGCATTTAAAGAATATAGTAATTAAATAGTTACCTATGTATGATACAAGTAAATAAAGAGGCATTTTCTTCGTAATGGAAACGCTCACGAAGCCAAGCCGACTGAAATAGTTGCCCCGAATGGATAAAATCTCTTTAGTCACGTTTAATTGTTTTCCAATTTTTACATTTAGTTATATAAATAAGTTTTAACATTGAATAAATAATTTTTAATAAATAATAATATTACTTGTTTTGTACTAGTTACTGCTGTAGCACGTATTTATTTTGTTAGTTGCTATGGATTATGGACTATTTGATTCACTAGTGAATAAAGGAACATTTTATCTACCCTCATCATTAAAATCTTACTTTACCATGGAGATTTTCATAGATAAAATACAGCTTTACAAGTAGATATTGGAAAAAATAATTAAATACGTAATATGAAACTACTTCAATTCAGTATGCTTGATTGCCTTTCTATTCTGATTTGGATGTCCCCGCAACCACAACTCATCAAAATCAGTCATGCCCCACTGGGCCCACTTTTTATATTAACTGCTATAGAAATTCGTTAATGAAACTAAATACTTCCAGCGTTTATGATTTAATTTAGGGTTGCGTAATTATTAATTTTTACTTCCCTCGTCTGAAAGACGAAGGAGGTATTGTAATCGCGAAAAAATCACTTTCCGAGATTACTCCAGATCTTCACGTTTCAGCGTCCCTAGATGACGAAAAATAGGTTTTCTCAATTCCGTGTGTCTGTCTGCCTGTCTATCTGCCTGCCTGTTGGCAGTATAGCTCAAAAGCTATTTGTCGGAGGAAGACGATATTTTGCATACATATTATATATCTACCTCGCATGAAACCGGTACAATTTCATACGAATATTTGTATACAGGGTGAGCACCTTAAAACAATAGAATTTATTTTTGCTTGAATTGGGGAACACATAAAAGTACTAATTTGTACAAAGTGTTGGCTTTGTCCTTGCCAAAAATGGGAATCAACAAGTACAGAATAACTGTTCTACGAGACAAAAAGAAACAACGAATAAGTGCGTTAAGTTAAATAGACCTGAATCGCAAGAATTGCCAGCGCGGACGTTGCGTAGTCAGAGCAGCGGTGGTTCACCGATGAAAAAAGGAATCCAATGTTCGGGCTCGTTCGCAGGCACTAGTTCAAATCTCATTAAAGATATATATTTTTTTTAATTTAAAAATTGAATGTAGTATTATTAGAAACCTGAAGATCTTTTTACCCACAGTTTCCTTCGATTTTTAAAATTATTTAGTGTCACAACGCCCACTTGTTGTCTTTATGAACGAACCCTCATAAAAATATAAACTAGCCCAGAATAATGCCGCCTTGGCAATTCTTTTGCTTGCAAAAAGCGGACCTTAGGGCTCGTACCCATCTGGAAATATCCTGGTTTCTCGGTTGTCCCATCCGCCCATAATTCTGAGTAACTCAAAATAGAATATTATGTCAACAATATTAAAACATTGCGCGTAACCGTCATTTTGCTAAAGGAATATATATTTATCGAAAATACAGGTTTGCTCAATTTTGTGTCACAACGTCCACTGCGAGGGAAATTGTGAGTAAAGCCCTTTATAGATTTTGTCGAAATGCATTTCGCTGTGATGGACACTCGTTATATTCGCTAGATAGATATAACATTCAGTGCATTTAAATTTTGCAGAATAAATGTTGTGCCACATATGTAAAAAAGCTATAGGATGGAAACAAAAATAGAAAATTTTGCAAAAGAGTCAATATTATCTACTTGAGCAAATTTATTTATTATGCTTCCCAGTGATCGCTATGTGAAGAATTTGCTCATACTTTTGTTTGAAATGCTATATAAGCAAGATACAAATTAACAATGAAATTCTGCCCTCCTCCATTAAGTTTGACCTTTTCCTCATAATGTCAAGAATCACGTAGACAAAGGCGTTCACACCTGAACGAATTGAAAAATAATACATTTGTCACATGGCTATACACATTTTATTCACCACGTGACTAACAATGTTTTATTTTTGTGATATACGTTTTCAATTCTACTTGACTTTGTTTTTTAATTTAGTCAAGTGTAATTCGTTTTAAGTTTAAATAAGCCAAAGGAACAAATGAACCCCTCTTGCACATTTTATACCGATGTGACAGTCATCTATTGTAATAGATAAAATCATAGTTATAATTCGCAGTATAGTATTTGTACAAGAAAAAATTGTAGTAGCATTTCAGTTTTCTTCGTTTTAATGTAATTTGTGTTAAGTTCTAAACTTCAGAACTGTTATGTCAAGTGATAATTGCCGTTATTTAATACTTTTTGTTTATTTTAGAATATTTAAAATTGTTATAGCAAACAAACGCATTGAACCTACACGGCAATAGTTGATCCTTTCAAATTTTCCCTAGGTCTGTTACTCTGCGAGACCCACTGTATTATTATTAAAAAAGCGATTAAAGAGTCAAATTGTTTAGATGTTGTTATAACGTTACGGAGAATTAGAAACTAAATTTAATATATATTAAATATTAAATATACCCAAGGAGTTGTTTCAACACATGTGCAGTTTGCATTGGTAACCATGTTTATGCATAATATTGCTCTCCATAAAAAATCTAAAAACTATCAAGATATCAAACGGTCTCAAGCGAAAGAGAAAAATATTGCGAAAAATGCTATAGTAGAAGCATAGGGAGGCAAGATGTTAAACAATAATAATTACTTTGTAACATTTAACTATTAAACTTAAAGTAACTTCAAATATACGGTACCCCCCACCCAAGAAAAGCGCCCTTCCGTGCTTTCCAAGAAAACTTCGATACTCAGCATCACTCCGTTTCGTTAATACAATGAAATGCTATGAACAAGTTATTTATTAAAAAAAAACAAAAAACAAAATTTTTTTTGCCGACGACCATAGCTCAAAAGTTGATGTTGCCTTCATTTTCGGAGGACCTATCGTATGAAAACGATCCAAGACTTCAGGAAGGTTCCTGGCGACCGGAATCGTGTACACATACGAACATACATCCCCCGCACAGCACGTTTAGGCACCCCCCAATACGGGGGGGGGGGGGGATTGATCTAGTGGGCTGGGATCTTCACCAAAAGATCCGCACCGCCGAGACGGAGATTTGATATAGTCGGTTGGCTCAAATTTTAGAGATATTTGACTCAGAGTGGTTTTCGATATGAGGGAATTTCAATACTTCGTACACTTCGTGTCGAAGTAATAAGAATATTTTCATGTAACTCTAGGTTGATTACTCGAAAAATTGTTTTTCTATCGCCACTACTAACAGTAGGCCTTTTAGTACTAACTGGTTTCACTAACAATGACGTTTTATAAATCAGCGTGTTAAAAGTGAAATCAGCTGTTTACTTTTAGCACATGGGCTAAAAGTAAACAGCTGGTTTTGAATTTAGTATTTTAAAGAGGAAGTGAGGTTATAAAGTTATTCTAGTTACTTCTTTCGTTAGAGGTAAAGTGTTTTTTAAATAATTAAAGCATTATGTAATGAATAAAGTAAAATGTGTACTATTATAATTACCTTTGATAACTAACTTTGACAGCTACCGGCTGCATAAACAGTCCCCTGTGCCTTCAAGGCCATCTCTTTACTATGACATAAATTAAAACTGTCATAAATACAAACCTTTGTTAAACGGATATTCATGTATTAATAACAGTAAATTTAAGGCCGTAGAAAAAATATCGTGTGCAAATTCGTGCATAAACATCTACTTTTAGCACTTGTTGCACAAATAGCTATTATCAATATACAGGCTCTTCCTTGTGCAAAACAATTATTTAAAACAAATACTACTGCTCAAGCCCATCATGAGCTTTAATTTAAACGAAGCACAATTTTAGTACAAGACATTTAAAGTAATTGACCAAAAAACAAAGTATAAAGTTAACATTTGGTGTGAATGTACCTTATGACCTATTGAATGTGAATCAGTAGTGTTGCAGGACTTGCGCATTGGAATGTGGCCGCCATCTTGGAATAATTATATAAAGTTAATTTTACGGGAAAAATTTGATTTTCAAAATTAAGGATAAAATATTTACTCAAAAATTAGTATATATTAGCTTTTTAGCCCACCTCATATGTGGGCTTACTATAATTTTTGCATTTTTAATAAATTGTGAATAAATTAATTAGGTACATATGCACCACTCTTAAACGAGGTGTTGACAAGGCCTCGGCTATCTCTTTTAACTCTCGGCAGAATATGGCGTGGTGTAAGGACTATTCAAAAATGCTTCGGACTTTAAAAATTGAGCAATAAGATTATTAAAATTTGGGGGCCTTGTCGTTACTCACAACATAAAAACAAAACTAACTAATTATTAATACGCCACCTACCTTTTGTGCTTCGCTGCATACCTATATGACTCGTACTGCTAGAGGGGTTGCGGAAAGAACATAAACAAATAACAGCAATAGGGATATTTAATTAAACCCAAAAATCGCAGTAACACATGAATTATATACTTAAGCCGTTAGGCTAAATGACAGCAATTTAAGTTTGTACGACCATTGCCCATCAAATGAATTAATAAAACATAAATAGGAATTAACTTCCAGTATTCAAGTCACAAATTGCTAATTATAGCTCAAATTACAACTTCGGGATAATCACCTGTGCCATCGCAATTGACATAAATTCACAACGCCCAAAGGACACGGCTTATTTAAGATTACAGATACATGCTTATTTCAGCAATTTAGAAACAATTAAATTCTCATTTTTTAGTGTTAGTAGATGATTGAACCAAAAAAGTGATTAAACAATATGCTTTAGTTTGAGTTCTAAGGCCTTAGTAAGAACTGATATATTGGTGGCAATTGCTTTTGTCGATCAAAGAAAACGCTGATAAGGGCATGTACTTACAATTTAGTTCGTTGCAATTGTCCAGCGATCGGCAGGGGAGATCCTGGTGCGTTGCATCTTATACAAGAAGATTTATAAGCCGGAATTGGCAGCATAATTCTTACAATCCCAAAGTCGCCACTGTTAAGAAGACAGCAAACAGCAACAAGAGGCGACACGGTATTCTGGAATTCCTGGCTAACATGTAGAAGCAAAAACGGGAGACTGAATAGGTCTCATGAGAGCCGGTCTAAATATTGAAATTAGTATGCGAAATTGAGCTAAAGGAAGCATTCTTACCAACTTTGTTCACAGCCGATTGTTCAGAAACATCACCGCGGCAGTTCTCGTTTATTAGAAAGGGAGAGCCATCCTAAATATGGGAATTAGTATGCAAAGATAAAATTAGATGAGCATTCTTACCAAGCTGTTTTTCACCCGTTTGCGAATAACCTACGCGCAAGCCGCTTCGTTCGTTTAAAAACAAATACGGCTTCAGCCTACCCAACAATTAGATCCGCAAGGCGTGCTTCGAATCGATCGATTCCACTGTTGTCAAGCGGCCTACTCGGAATCGAATGTCCGCTAACATGCTGCGACAGAAAAGCTACGGGTGTTTATCTCTAAAGGCAGACGCTTGCTGCGATAGACCTGAGTTCTTTTGCTATAATATTTAGATATAAAGTGGTCCCAAAGAAGGTGCTAATCGCAATAACGTGCTATTGAAATGAAATTGAAACAGGGCGTTACACAGAGAAAAATGTTTTTTACGTTTTTAATAAAGAAAGCAAGGTAATATTTTTTTTACATTGCATGAATGTTGAAGTGTTCAAAATTATGTAGGAAGTAGGTAACAATATCTTAATGTTTCTAATAATACTGAAAAGAACAAGAAAACACTTGACGTGAATTGCATTAATTCGCAAAAAATGCAGTCAATAAGATTTGAACCAGCGCCATGGGCATGAACAATCTGATTGCTAGTCAGGCCGCCTTACCCGCTCGACTGATGAAAGCTGCCTCACGCACTTGTTTGTCTGTGCATTATGAAGCACGCGGTGGCGACAAGGCCAATCGGGGACGAAGTGTGCTCGATTGGAGCCGATAAATACGTGATACACGCACCCAGGCAGGCGTTTATCTATAAGGATAGCAACCAGTGTTTACGAAATTAATTGCTAAAAATGGAATTTGGTTTGTTGTACATTTCCAAAAAAGACTATTGCACGCATTAATATTTCCAATAGCAACCTACGCGGCTGAAACGTGGACAATCAAGAAAGCAGACAAGAAAAGAATTGATGCCTTTGAAATGTGGGCCTATAGGCGGATCTTACGCATACCCTGGACGGCCCACCGAACAAACAAATCCGTTTTGGAAGACCTCCAGATCGAACAACGGCTAAGGACAGTCATACTTACGATATTTCGGACACATTAACAGACGCACACTTTTTCTGCTACTGTTAGTATAATTTCCTCAAATTCTAACCACAATTGCTCCAAATCCTCAGTTTTTATTTCTCTTTGGCTTTTTCGTTTTACTTATTGTGTGTATGACTCTCTTATGGTTGGGTCTTGTAATTTGTAGCTCCTAATACTAGTGTATCTGACTGCAACTAGTTGAGTGCTCTTTTCTAAGGGTTCTTGCTTTATACCTATTCTCGCTTCGACTAGAAAATGGTCGCTTCCAAATTCTGGACTTCTTTTATCTCTCACATCTTTGATGTTTGCTTTGTTGTCCTTTCCTGCTAGTACTAAACCTATAACTGACATTTCTTTGCTACTAACCACTTCTCATGTGTATGTGTGGATGCCTTTATGTCGGAACCATGTGTCTACCACTATATAATCATTGATTGTGCAGAATTCAATCATTCTTATTCCATTACTGTTTAATGTGGGTTCTCCTCATTTCCTCACAACACTTTCTGCCCCTTCACGTTGCTACCTACTTGGCTGTTTAGATCACCCATGATAATGACCTTGTCCGTTACCTTTATCAATTTCATCTTGTAATTCAGCCCGGATTTTTTTTACACCAAGTTGGAGCTAAATCTTTCCTCTACACGATGGAATATGGTTGCCTGCATAAAAGCTGCCTTGACTGATGGTTGCCAGCTTTTGAACGACTTGCGCAGGTGTGAGCAGGAAACAGGGAGAAGAAATACGCACGCTGCTCCGTGCCGTAGACAAGGACGTAGCGTGGCTACTGCAACCGGTTTGGGGGCAAATGTGAATCAATTTTAGAAAATGTTCGAGATCCAGAACGAAAATGGGTAAATCTAGTCTCGACTCGTCTCGCGGCAACGCTGCTTAGTGAATCACTGTAAATAAGGAAAGTAAATGAAATTGCTAGAATTATTAGTCCATTACAACACATTTTAACATTGCAAATGGGAACCCAAAATATGCCACTTTACAATGAGATGTTGTAATGGCATTAAGCCCACGAACTCGACTCTGCTAGCAGTGCAACATAATGAACCAATTCAATAAGCACAGAGTTGGGGTGTTTTATGCAGCTGCAATGTTAAACTAAAAATTCAAACATTAAATGCATTGATAATAAGATGCGAGAAGTAATAAAGTAGTTGACTTTTAACTAAATAAGAATAATAGGTTTGTGCATAATAGAAAGCCGAACCGAAAGAAATTAATAGACACAAAAAGGTTTGCTATGTGCACGTTAAAAAAAGCATAGTTTTTTTTATTAAATGTCAATAAAAGTGAAATTTGTGAGGAATCTAAAAGGTAAAGAAAGATAGAATCAAATAACAGGACATTGCAAAAGAGCAATTTGAGAAGCAGGCAGCAGGACATGAACGACTCAAATGAGAAGTGGTGAACTCGAATAAATCAGTGCATTTAAAATGACAGTTAGTGCCAAAAGCAGAGCAGTGGTTAAAATTAAAGGTGTGTGTGCGAAGCGCTACCGAAATAATTTTAGATGTAAGAAAAGACAATAACTTAGATTATAAGAAAATATAAAATAGAATTATGTAATCAAATTTATTTCTATTTTGTACTTTAAGTTATCAAACAGAATTTCCGTTAATATTGTCTCATAGCAACCAGATTCGTTTTTGTTTAATAATGGAGGAGAACAATTGAAAATTAATTACTTGACTGTTTGTTGAAGCTTGTGCTCCATATTTTTATACAATTTTGATAATAAAAGTGTTTTCCAAGCAATAAAAAGAATACCAGTTTATTGCCCATGTGCCCGGGTACAAGTGGGTGTATTTTCAACAAGTTCCGTAACAAAAAACATACAAATTCCATAATCCCATCTACGAGGATATCGGGGCCGATCAACTCCATTTTGCGAACTTCGACTACGGCCAAGAGTTTCTTCTTACTGATTTCTTTCTTAACACTATCAGTCCACCATGTTGTATGGTTTTTGTTTCTCTTGGTTTTGCTTTTCCGCATAGTAGTTTTGCAGTTTGGGTTAGTATTATCTTAAATCTTTCCCATCAATTTTTAATATTATTTCCATCATCATTATTGCCCATCTTAGAAAATTCCTCATTTGTCGTTTTACTTCCCTTGTCTAAAAGACGAAGGAAGTATTGTAATCGCGAAAAAATCACCTTCCTAGATTTCTCCAGATCTTCACGTTTCAGGGTCCCTAGATGACGAAAAACAGGCTTTCTAAATTCCGTCTGTCTGTCTGTCTGTCTGTTGGCGGTATAACTCAAAAACTATTTGTTGGAGGAAGACAATATTTTGCATACACATTATATATCTACCTAGCATAAAACCGAGAAAAATTCAGACAAATATATACAGGGTGAGCACCTTAAAAAATAAAATGTGTTTATTTTTGATTTAAATTAACAATAGATACCAGTAATAATTTGTACATATTGCAGGCTTTATTCTTGCCAAAAATGGGACCCAATAGATACAGACTAAATGCTGTACGATACAAAAAGGAGCAACGAATTAATTTGGAACGTTAAATACAGCTGGAACGCAGGAATTCCAGCAGTCACGGTAGCTCTGGAAGCGAAAGCGTAAACTACCGCCAAACAAAGAAATCGAATGGGCCGGCTCGTTTGCAAGCACCGAATTCGAGTCGCATCACCGCTAATATTTTTATTTCTGGTTTAACTGAGATACAAGAAAGTAACAATTTGCACATAGTTCAGACTTTACTCTTGACGAATCCAACAGATACAGCGTAAGTGCTCTTTCTGCTTTACAGCATAAGAAGTATCAACGAAAAGACGTTCTATTTAAGGCAGCCGGGACGCACGTAGTCACGTAGTGCTCTGTAGCGCAGGTAGAAATAGCCCATTCTCCTTGCAATATCCCACAAAACCTTGGATTTGCAAACGTATCTGCCTGCCCTTCGAATTCCACCACCGGTAATGTTTTTTTATTTGAAAATTTATTTAATTTATTAAAAACGTGAAAATATTTTTACCCCTTACTTTGATTTTTAAAATTATTTGGTGTCACAATGTCCACGAGGGAAGTTCTGTGTAAAGCCCTTTACAGATTTTGCTCTACTTTTTTTTATTATATCGTTTCTTAGTCTGTCGATTCTTAGGGTTTCTCTATCATGGTCTGTTACGTGGGTAATTATCTTATCCTTCACTTCTATGCGAAGTGTGGCTTCTACTAGGTAGTTGTCCGATCCTAGCTCAAATCTCCTCTTTCTCTGACGTTTTTTAATTCCTTTGTGATGTCCTTTTGTATTAATATACAGTCGATTATCGATCTTTCGCCTCCGCTGACAACTTCTCTAGTTATTTCATGTATTTCCTTGTGTTTGTAAAACGTATTAGCGATAACAAGGTTGTTGTCTGTACAAAATTCTAACATACGTTTGCCATTATCATTGATTGTGTCTTCGCCATGTGGTCCTAGTACCCCTTTCCATCTTTTATGTCCATTGCCAACTCTGGAATTAAAATTGCCAATCAGCATTAGCTCACCTTTGTAATCCCCTATTGTATCTTGCAATTTATTCCAAAAGGAGTTCTTTATAGCAACAGTGTCGTTTTCATTAGGTCCATAGACTATTATAATTGTTAGTGGCTTCTCTTTACAGATTCGTATTACTACCTTTAGAATTCTTTCTGTAATATATTCCCATTTCTTTATCTGATTGCTATTTTCTTTCCTTATTACGCATGCTACTCCAGCATAGGCTATTTCTCGCTTTTCCACCCCACCGTATATTAATAAATTTCCATTACCTATAATTCAATTACCATTTCCGTTCCATTTTGTTTCCGTTAAGCCTACTAGTACTAAATTTGACCTTTTTATCTGATCTGCTAGTTCTAATTCTTTCTCAGTTAACCCCCTAACATTCCACGTTCCTAATTTCCAAATCGCATAACCATTTTCGTTGTCCGTAAACGTTGCCATTGTCGTCTTTGTTATGTTTTCCTCTTCTGTAATATTAGTTTTTTGTCTGGATTATTCTATCTACTCTATCGCTCCACACGTACATTACGTTTCCTATAGTAATCTTTTTATATCCTATCTTGACTTTGTTCCTCTTGTTAATTTCATCCTTAGCTATCTTCTTAATTTCTGCTTGAACTTTCCTTTCCTTTAATGTCAGATCATTTTCTATATACACTGTTGACCCTCTTACTTTGGCTTTGTTTTTTAATATTTCCTGTTTTGTCTCTCAATTTTTCAGTTCTATGATATTTATCGTTTTATTTTGTTTATTGGTTATTATTGTACCTGGTTTAACCTCCACCTCTAGCTGCAAGCTTTCCTTGAAAAATTGTATTGCTGCTTCTTCTTTTCATTGACCATCAAGTTTTAATCCTTTAATTGCTACATTAGTTTCTCTTTTCTGCTTGTCGGAATTTTCCAGTCTGTTTTCAAGTTCGTGTATTTTGTCTTTCAGTTCTTTTTCTCTTCTTGACAGATTTTTCTCTCTTTTCGTATTTTCCTGGTTTCTTCGGTATTCCTTCGAGTCTCTTCAGTATTTTTCTTGAGCTCTTCAGTCATTGTTATTAACAGGCTTTTTATATCTTTTAGGTCTTCCATATTGACTCCTGGCTTTCTTGCTGTTTTCCTGAATCTAAATAGTTTTGACGATCTTAATATCTTCTTGCTTGTTTTGAAGGCTTTTCGCTCTTCCTCCGTACTACTGTTTAGCTCTCTTTGCCTCTTGCAACTTGTGGCCATATGCGTTTTCGCTTGTGCCTCCAATTAAATACAGGGGACAATATTTATTTAAATGTGTTGTTTACAAACAAACAAACCCCAAATTTATTCATTGCCCCAAACAGCTGCACTCACTATCGTGCGACCGGTATGTTGCGCCGTCCGAAATTTGACATTGCACTGCAACGATAAGCAGTGATGATTTGTCTTTACTATACGTTTCGGATGCCAATAAATGTACTATTTAATAAGTTAATATTATGCCCTGCTCAAAGTTTATCTGTGGGTAAATTTAGGCTGGTTAAAATTGAAATGTAACCCTCAATTACTCAAATAAATGGTTGCATGCCCCTCTTTCTTTTTTATCCAATCGCAATTTATTTGTTACGCTAGCTCAATATGAAAACATTAGCTCTTTCTCAGGTTAGGTTCCAAAGTTGACTATATTTTTAAAGTTTGATCTGAATTTTACTATAGCCAGCAATCCTAAATAAGTAGTTCAAATACGCGAGTTAGTTCAAATCTTCACAATCTGTCAAATTACACAAAATGTTCGCTCAGTGCAAATAGCGATTCTTGAAAATTTCAACTCGCGAAAATATGAGAAAACATGAGGTAAATATTCAAATTTTCGCGCTTGGCAACAACTAACACTGTTTTGTTTCAGTAATGACGTAGAAAAACCGGGCCTTGCTTATTTCGTGACGTAGGAAAGACGCCAAAACGTGCATTTGTTTCTGGTCGCTTGGGACTCTCGCCAATTTTCAAAATTTGATGACGCCTTGCTTATTACGCAAATTACGGCGTAGTTGCACCCTCGGTAATGCACTGGACTCGTTCTTAAGCCCTTAATCTTGGATTTCAACAGCTAACCGGAGCCCCCACACTTAAAAACTCTTCTACCTCGTTAAGATTTCGTCGATGTTGCTCGTAAGCTGGTCGTAGTGACGCTGTTGATATTTCAGCCTCTGGGACTGCTTTCCTGGCTGCAAATTCCTCTCGGGATCCTCCTGCACACTCTGCTGATCTGGATTGCTGACCTCTTGTTTTGGATGCTTTATTCGCAGGTAGATGGGCCTCGAAATTTTGAAGTGCTCGCTCCCGATGTCCTCGTAAATGGGATCAGAGAAATTTTAATTTTTATACTGCGGAAACTGCTGCAAACACTTTTACACTTTGGCCATAAAACGCAACACTTTTAAACTGGTAAAATGCTTTTTTTTATTGTAAAATTGTATTTGAATGTGGAGCACAAATCTCACAAACATGTAATAATTTTAATTCAATTGTTCTCCCCTGTTTAACAAAATAGCATCAAGTTGCTTGTTATGCGTGTTATGCTTATGTTAATGGAAATTAGGTTTGACAATTAATGGACATAAAAGGAAAAAAATTGAGTACATAAATTAGAATTAAAATTTTGCTTAAAATCGAGATTATTGTTTTTCTCTTTACAGATTCGTATTACTACCTTTAGAATTCTTTCTGTAATATATTCCCATTTCTTTATCTGATTGCTATTTTCTTTCCTTATTACGCATGCTACTCCAGCATAGGCTATTTCTCGCTTTTCCACCCCACCGTATATTAATAAATTTCCATTACCTATAATTCAATTACCATTTCCGTTCCATTTTGTTTCCGTTAAGCCTACTAGTACTAAATTTGACCTTTTTATCTGATCTGCTAGTTCTAATTCTTTCTCAGTTAACCCCCTAACATTCCACGTTCCTAATTTCCAAATCGCATAACCATTTTCGTTGTCCGTAAACGTTGCCATTGTCGTCTTTGTTATGTTTTCCTCTTCTGTAATATTAGTTTTTTGTCTGGATTATTCTATTTACTCTATCGCTCCACACGTACATTACGTTTCCTATAGTAATCTTTTTATATCCTATCTTGACTTTGTTCCCCTTGTTAATTTCATCCTTAGCTATCTTCTTAATTTCTGCTTGAACTTTCCTTTCCTTTAATGTCAGATCATTTTCTATATACACTGTTGACCCTCTTACTTTGGCTTTGTTTTTTAATATTTCCTGTTTTGTCTCTCAATTTTTCAGTTCTATGATATTTATCGTTTTATTTTGTTTATTGGTTATTATTGTACCTGGTTTAACCTCCACCTCTAGCTGCAAGCTTTCCTTGAAAAATTGTATTGCTGCTTCTTCTTTTCATTGACCATCAAGTTTTAATCCTTTAATTGCTACATTAGTTTCTCTTTTCTGCTTGTCGGAATTTTCCAGTCTGTTTTCAAGTTCGTGTATTTTGTCTTTCAGTTCTTTTTCTCTTCTTGACAGATTTTTCTCTCTTTTCGTATTTTCCTGGTTTCTTCGGTATTCCTTCGAGTCTCTTCAGTATTTTTCTTGAGCTCTTCAGTCATTGTTATTAACAGGCTTTTTATATCTTTTAGGTCTTCCATATTGACTCCTGGCTTTCTTGCTGTTTTCCTGAATCTAAATAGTTTTGACGATCTTAATATCTTCTTGCTTGTTTTGAAGGCTTTTCGCTCTTCCTCCGTACTACTGTTTAGCTCTCTTTGCCTCTTGCAACTTGTGGCCATATGCGTTTTCGCTTGTGCCTCCAATTAAATACAGGGGACAATATTTATTTAAATGTGTTGTTTACAAACAAACAAACCCCAAATTTATTCATTGCCCCAAACAGCTGCACTCACTATCGTGCGACCGGTATGTTGCGCCGTCCGAAATTTGACATTGCACTGCAACGATAAGCAGTGATGATTTGTCTTTACTATACGTTTCGGATGCCAATAAATGTACTATTTAATAAGTTAATATTATGCCCTGCTCAAAGTTTATCTGTGGGTAAATTTAGGCTGGTTAAAATTGAAATGTAACCCTCAATTACTCAAATAAATGGTTGCATGCCCCTCTTTCTTTTTTATCCAATCGCAATTTATTTGTTACGCTAGCTCAATATGAAAACATTAGCTCTTTCTCAGGTTAGGTTCCAAAGTTGACTATATTTTTAAAGTTTGATCTGAATTTTACTATAGCCAGCAATCCTAAATAAGTAGTTCAAATACGCGAGTTAGTTCAAATCTTCACAATCTGTCAAATTACACAAAATGTTCGCTCAGTGCAAATAGCGATTCTTGAAAATTTCAACTCGCGAAAATATGAGAAAACATCAGGTAAATATTCAAATTTTCGCGCTTGGCAACAACTAACACTGTTTTGTTTCAGTAATGACGTAGAAAAACCGGGCCTTGCTTATTTCGTGACGTAGGAAAGACGCCAAAACGTGCATTTGTTTCTGGTCGCTTGGGACTCTCGCCAATTTTCAAAATTTGATGACGCCTTGCTTATTACGCAAATTACGGCGTAGTTGCACCCTCGGTAATGCACTGGACTCGTTCTTAAGCCCTTAATCTTGGATTTCAACAGCTAACCGGAGCCCCCACACTTAAAAACTCTTCTACCTCGTTAAGATTTCGTCGATGTTGCTCGTAAGCTGGTCGTAGTGACGCTGTTGATATTTCAGCCTCTGGGACTGCTTTCCTGGCTGCAAATTCCTCTCGGGATCCTCCTGCACACTCTGCTGATCTGGATTGCTGACCTCTTGTTTTGGATGCTTTATTCGCAGGTAGATGGGCCTCGAAATTTTGAAGTGCTCGCTCCCGATGTCCTCGTAAATGGGATCAGAGAAATTTTAATTTTTATACTGCGGAAACTGCTGCAAACACTTTTACACTTTGGCCATAAAACGCAACATTTTTAAACTGGTAAAATGCTTTTTTTTATTGTAAAATTGTATTTGAATGTGGAGCACAAATCTCACAAACATGTAATAATTTTAATTCAATTGTTCTCCCCTGTTTAACAAAATAGCATCAAGTTGCTTGTTATGCGTGTTATGCTTATGTTAATGGAAATTAGGTTTGACAATTAATGGACATAAAAGGAAAAAAATTGAGTACATAAATTAGAATTAAAATTTTGCTTAAAATCGAGATTATTGTTTTTCTCTTTACAGATTCGTATTACTACCTTTAGAATTCTTTCTGTAATATATTCCCATTTCTTTATCTGATTGCTATTTTCTTTCCTTATTACGCATGCTACTCCAGCATAGGCTATTTCTCGCTTTTCCACCCCACCGTATATTAATAAATTTCCATTACCTATAATTCAATTACCATTTCCGTTCCATTTTGTTTCCGTTAAGCCTACTAGTACTAAATTTGACCTTTTTATCTGATCTGCTAGTTCTAATTCTTTCTCAGTTAACCCCCTAACATTCCACGTTCCTAATTTCCAAATCGCATAACCATTTTCGTTGTCCGTAAACGTTGCCATTGTCGTCTTTGTTATGTTTTCCTCTTCTGTAATATTAGTTTTTTGTCTGGATTATTCTATTTACTCTATCGCTCCACACGTACATTACGTTTCCTATAGTAATCTTTTTATATCCTATCTTGACTTTGTTCCCCTTGTTAATTTCATCCTTAGCTATCTTCTTAATTTCTGCTTGAACTTTCCTTTCCTTTAATGTCAGATCATTTTCTATATACACTGTTGACCCTCTTACTTTGGCTTTGTTTTTTAATATTTCCTGTTTTGTCTCTCAATTTTTCAGTTCTATGATATTTATCGTTTTATTTTGTTTATTGGTTATTATTGTACCTGGTTTAACCTCCACCTCTAGCTGCAAGCTTTCCTTGAAAAATTGTATTGCTGCTTCTTCTTTTCATTGACCATCAAGTTTTAATCCTTTAATTGCTACATTAGTTCCTCTTTTCTGCTTGTCGGAATTTTCCAGTCTGTTTTCAAGTTCGTGTATTTTGTCTTTCAGTTCTTTTTCTCTTCTTGACAGATTTTTCTCTCTTTTCGTATTTTCCTGGTTTCTTCGGTATTCCTTCGAGTCTCTTCAGTATTTTTCTTGAGCTCTTCAGTCATTGTTATTAACAGGCTTTTTATATCTTTTAGGTCTTCCATATTGACTCCTGGCTTTCTTGCTGTTTTCCTGAATCTAAATAGTTTTGACGATCTTAATATCTTCTTGCTTGTTTTGAAGGCTTTTCGCTCTTCCTCCGTACTACTGTTTAGCTCTCTTTGCCTCTTGCAACTTGTGGCCATATGCGTTTTCGCTTGTGCCTCCAATTAAATACAGGGGACAATATTTATTTAAATGTGTTGTTTACAAACAAACAAACCCCAAATTTATTCATTGCCCCAAACAGCTGCACTCACTATCGTGCGACCGGTATGTTGCGCCGTCCGAAATTTGACATTGCACTGCAACGATAAGCAGTGATGATTTGTCTTTACTATACGTTTCGGATGCCAATAAATGTACTATTTAATAAGTTAATATTATGCCCTGCTCAAAGTTTATCTGTGGGTAAATTTAGGCTGGTTAAAATTGAAATGTAACCCTCAATTACTCAAATAAATGGTTGCATGCCCCTCTTTCTTTTTTATCCAATCGCAATTTATTTGTTACGCTAGCTCAATATGAAAACATTAGCTCTTTCTCAGGTTAGGTTCCAAAGTTGACTATATTTTTAAAGTTTGATCTGAATTTTACTATAGCCAGCAATCCTAAATAAGTAGTTCAAATACGCGAGTTAGTTCAAATCTTCACAATCTGTCAAATTACACAAAATGTTCGCTCAGTGCAAATAGCGATTCTTGAAAATTTCAACTCGCGAAAATATGAGAAAACATCAGGTAAATATTCAAATTTTCGCGCTTGGCAACAACTAACACTGTTTTGTTTCAGTAATGACGTAGAAAAACCGGGCCTTGCTTATTTCGTGACGTAGGAAAGACGCCAAAACGTGCATTTGTTTCTGGTCGCTTGGGACTCTCGCCAATTTTCAAAATTTGATGACGCCTTGCTTATTACGCAAATTACGGCGTAGTTGCACCCTCGGTAATGCACTGGACTCGTTCTTAAGCCCTTAATCTTGGATTTCAACAGCTAACCGGAGCCCCCACACTTAAAAACTCTTCTACCTCGTTAAGATTTCGTCGATGTTGCTCGTAAGCTGGTCGTAGTGACGCTGTTGATATTTCAGCCTCTGGGACTGCTTTCCTGGCTGCAAATTCCTCTCGGGATCCTCCTGCACACTCTGCTGATCTGGATTGCTGACCTCTTGTTTTGGATGCTTTATTCGCAGGTAGATGGGCCTCGAAATTTTGAAGTGCTCGCTCCCGATGTCCTCGTAAATGGGATCAGAGAAATTTTAATTTTTATACTGCGGAAACTGCTGCAAACACTTTTACACTTTGGCCATAAAACGCAACACTTTTAAACTGGTAAAATGCTTTTTTTTATTGTAAAATTGTATTTGAATGTGGAGCACAAATCTCACAAACATGTAATAATTTTAATTCAATTGTTCTCCCCTGTTTAACAAAATAGCATCAAGTTGCTTGTTATGCGTGTTATGCTTATGTTAATGGAAATTAGGTTTGACAATTAATGGACATAAAAGGAAAAAAATTGAGTACATAAATTAGAATTAAAATTTTGCTTAAAATCGAGATTATTGTTTTTCTCTTTACAGATTCGTATTACTACCTTTAGAATTCTTTCTGTAATATATTCCCATTTCTTTATCTGATTGCTATTTTCTTTCCTTATTACGCATGCTACTCCAGCATAGGCTATTTCTCGCTTTTCCACCCCACCGTATATTAATAAATTTCCATTACCTATAATTCAATTACCATTTCCGTTCCATTTTGTTTCCGTTAAGCCTACTAGTACTAAATTTGACCTTTTTATCTGATCTGCTAGTTCTAATTCTTTCTCAGTTAACCCCCTAACATTCCACGTTCCTAATTTCCAAATCGCATAACCATTTTCGTTGTCCGTAAACGTTGCCATTGTCGTCTTTGTTATGTTTTCCTCTTCTGTAATATTAGTTTTTTGTCTGGATTATTCTATTTACTCTATCGCTCCACACGTACATTACGTTTCCTATAGTAATCTTTTTATATCCTATCTTGACTTTGTTCCCCTTGTTAATTTCATCCTTAGCTATCTTCTTAATTTCTGCTTGAACTTTCCTTTCCTTTAATGTCAGATCATTTTCTATATACACTGTTGACCCTCTTACTTTGGCTTTGTTTTTTAATATTTCCTGTTTTGTCTCTCAATTTTTCAGTTCTATGATATTTATCGTTTTATTTTGTTTATTGGTTATTATTGTACCTGGTTTAACCTCCACCTCTAGCTGCAAGCTTTCCTTGAAAAATTGTATTGCTGCTTCTTCTTTTCATTGACCATCAAGTTTTAATCCTTTAATTGCTACATTAGTTTCTCTTTTCTGCTTGTCGGAATTTTCCAGTCTGTTTTCAAGTTCGTGTATTTTGTCTTTCAGTTCTTTTTCTCTTCTTGACAGATTTTTCTCTCTTTTCGTATTTTCCTGGTTTCTTCGGTATTCCTTCGAGTCTCTTCAGTATTTTTCTTGAGCTCTTCAGTCATTGTTATTAACAGGCTTTTTATATCTTTTAGGTCTTCCATATTGACTCCTGGCTTTCTTGCTGTTTTCCTGAATCTAAATAGTTTTGACGATCTTAATATCTTCTTGCTTGTTTTGAAGGCTTTTCGCTCTTCCTCCGTACTACTGTTTAGCTCTCTTTGCCTCTTGCAACTTGTGGCCATATGCGTTTTCGCTTGTGCCTCCAATTAAATACAGGGGACAATATTTATTTAAATGTGTTGTTTACAAACAAACAAACCCCAAATTTATTCATTGCCCCAAACAGCTGCACTCACTATCGTGCGACCGGTATGTTGCGCCGTCCGAAATTTGACATTGCACTGCAACGATAAGCAGTGATGATTTGTCTTTACTATACGTTTCGGATGCCAATAAATGTACTATTTAATAAGTTAATATTATGCCCTGCTCAAAGTTTATCTGTGGGTAAATTTAGGCTGGTTAAAATTGAAATGTAACCCTCAATTACTCAAATAAATGGTTGCATGCCCCTCTTTCTTTTTTATCCAATCGCAATTTATTTGTTACGCTAGCTCAATATGAAAACATTAGCTCTTTCTCAGGTTAGGTTCCAAAGTTGACTATATTTTTAAAGTTTGATCTGAATTTTACTATAGCCAGCAATCCTAAATAAGTAGTTCAAATACGCGAGTTAGTTCAAATCTTCACAATCTGTCAAATTACACAAAATGTTCGCTCAGTGCAAATAGCGATTCTTGAAAATTTCAACTCGCGAAAATATGAGAAAACATCAGGTAAATATTCAAATTTTCGCGCTTGGCAACAACTAACACTGTTTTGTTTCAGTAATGACGTAGAAAAACCGGGCCTTGCTTATTTCGTGACGTAGGAAAGACGCCAAAACGTGCATTTGTTTCTGGTCGCTTGGGACTCTCGCCAATTTTCAAAATTTGATGACGCCTTGCTTATTACGCAAATTACGGCGTAGTTGCACCCTCGGTAATGCACTGGACTCGTTCTTAAGCCCTTAATCTTGGATTTCAACAGCTAACCGGAGCCCCCACACTTAAAAACTCTTCTACCTCGTTAAGATTTCGTCGATGTTGCTCGTAAGCTGGTCGTAGTGACGCTGTTGATATTTCAGCCTCTGGGACTGCTTTCCTGGCTGCAAATTCCTCTCGGGATCCTCCTGCACACTCTGCTGATCTGGATTGCTGACCTCTTGTTTTGGATGCTTTATTCGCAGGTAGATGGGCCTCGAAATTTTGAAGTGCTCGCTCCCGATGTCCTCGTAAATGGGATCAGAGAAATTTTAATTTTTATACTGCGGAAACTGCTGCAAACACTTTTACACTTTGGCCATAAAACGCAACACTTTTAAACTGGTAAAATGCTTTTTTTTATTGTAAAATTGTATTTGAATGTGGAGCACAAATCTCACAAACATGTAATAATTTTAATTCAATTGTTCTCCCCTGTTTAACAAAATAGCATCAAGTTGCTTGTTATGCGTGTTATGCTTATGTTAATGGAAATTAGGTTTGACAATTAATGGACATAAAAGGAAAAAAATTGAGTACATAAATTAGAATTAAAATTTTGCTTAAAATCGAGATTATTGTTTTTCTCTTTACAGATTCGTATTACTACCTTTAGAATTCTTTCTGTAATATATTCCCATTTCTTTATCTGATTGCTATTTTCTTTCCTTATTACGCATGCTACTCCAGCATAGGCTATTTCTCGCTTTTCCACCCCACCGTATATTAATAAATTTCCATTACCTATAATTCAATTACCATTTCCGTTCCATTTTGTTTCCGTTAAGCCTACTAGTACTAAATTTGACCTTTTTATCTGATCTGCTAGTTCTAATTCTTTCTCAGTTAACCCCCTAACATTCCACGTTCCTAATTTCCAAATCGCATAACCATTTTCGTTGTCCGTAAACGTTGCCATTGTCGTCTTTGTTATGTTTTCCTCTTCTGTAATATTAGTTTTTTGTCTGGATTATTCTATTTACTCTATCGCTCCACACGTACATTACGTTTCCTATAGTAATCTTTTTATATCCTATCTTGACTTTGTTCCCCTTGTTAATTTCATCCTTAGCTATCTTCTTAATTTCTGCTTGAACTTTCCTTTCCTTTAATGTCAGATCATTTTCTATATACACTGTTGACCCTCTTACTTTGGCTTTGTTTTTTAATATTTCCTGTTTTGTCTCTCAATTTTTCAGTTCTATGATATTTATCGTTTTATTTTGTTTATTGGTTATTATTGTACCTGGTTTAACCTCCACCTCTAGCTGCAAGCTTTCCTTGAAAAATTGTATTGCTGCTTCTTCTTTTCATTGACCATCAAGTTTTAATCCTTTAATTGCTACATTAGTTTCTCTTTTCTGCTTGTCGGAATTTTCCAGTCTGTTTTCAAGTTCGTGTATTTTGTCTTTCAGTTCTTTTTCTCTTCTTGACAGATTTTTCTCTCTTTTCGTATTTTCCTGGTTTCTTCGGTATTCCTTCGAGTCTCTTCAGTATTTTTCTTGAGCTCTTCAGTCATTGTTATTAACAGGCTTTTTATATCTTTTAGGTCTTCCATATTGACTCCTGGCTTTCTTGCTGTTTTCCTGAATCTAAATAGTTTTGACGATCTTAATATCTTCTTGCTTGTTTTGAAGGCTTTTCGCTCTTCCTCCGTACTACTGTTTAACTCTCTTTGCCTCTTGCAACTTGTGGCCATATGCGTTTTCGCTTGTGCCTCCAATTAAATACAGGGGACAATATTTATTTAAATGTGTTGTTTACAAACAAACAAACCCCAAATTTATTCATTGCCCCAAACAGCTGCACTCACTATCGTGCGACCGGTATGTTGCGCCGTCCGAAATTTGACATTGCACTGCAACGATAAGCAGTGATGATTTGTCTTTACTATACGTTTCGGATGCCAATAAATGTACTATTTAATAAGTTAATATTATGCCCTGCTCAAAGTTTATCTGTGGGTAAATTTAGGCTGGTTAAAATTGAAATGTAACCCTCAATTACTCAAATAAATGGTTGCATGCCCCTCTTTCTTTTTTATCCAATCGCAATTTATTTGTTACGCTAGCTCAATATGAAAACATTAGCTCTTTCTCAGGTTAGGTTCCAAAGTTGACTATATTTTTAAAGTTTGATCTGAATTTTACTATAGCCAGCAATCCTAAATAAGTAGTTCAAATACGCGAGTTAGTTCAAATCTTCACAATCTGTCAAATTACACAAAATGTTCGCTCAGTGCAAATAGCGATTCTTGAAAATTTCAACTCGCGAAAATATGAGAAAACATCAGGTAAATATTCAAATTTTCGCGCTTGGCAACAACTAACACTGTTTTGTTTCAGTAATGACGTAGAAAAACCGGGCCTTGCTTATTTCGTGACGTAGGAAAGACGCCAAAACGTGCATTTGTGTCTGGTCGCTTGGGACTCTCGCCAATTTTCAAAATTTGATGACGCCTTGCTTATTACGCAAATTACGGCGTAGTTGCACCCTCGGTAATGCGCTGGACTCGTTCTTAAGCCCTTAATCTTGGATTTCAACAGCTAACCGGAGCCCCCACACTTAAAAACTCTTCTACCTCGTTAAGATTTCGTCGATGTTGCTCGTAAGCTGGTCGTAGTGACGCTGTTGATATTTCAGCCTCTGGGACTGCTTTCCTGGCTGCAAATTCCTCTCGGGATCCTCCTGCACACTCTGCTGATCTGGATTGCTGACCTCTTGTTTTGGATGCTTTATTCGCAGGTAGATGGGCCTCGAAATTTTGAAGTGCTCGCTCCCGATGTCCTCGTAAATGGGATCAGAGAAATTTTAATTTTTATACTGCGGAAACTGCTGCAAACACTTTTACACTTTGGCCATAAAACGCAACACTTTTGAACTGGTAAAATGCTTTTTTTTATTGTAAAATTGTATTTGAATGTGGAGCACAAATCTCACAAACATGTAATAATTTTAATTCAATTGTTCTCCCCTGTTTAACAAAATAGCATCAAGTTGCTTGTTATGCGTGTTATGCTTATGTTAATGGAAGTTAGGTTTGACAATTAATGGACATAAAAGGAAAAAAATTGAGTACATAAATTAGAATTAAAATTTTGCTTAAAATCGAGATTATTGTTTTTTTCTTATAACTAAAATTGTTCTATTGCGTCACACACACAAACGTTTTTTATTATTTGGTCACTGCTCTGCTTTTTTTTTTATTATGAACACACTGACATATTAGAGTTCCACCATTTTCCTTCGTTTGCTTCCTTTCTTGTTGCCTGCTTCTCGAATTGCTCTTTCCAATGTTCTGTTATCCTTCATCTTGCTTAATTCACCTTTCAGATTCCTCACAATTTTCACTATGCTTGGCTTTATTAAAAACTACGCTCATTTTAAAATGCACATAACAAACCTTTTGTGTCTATTCATTTCCTTCGGTCTGGCTTTACATTATGCACAAACCTATTCTTTTATTATTTTAATTTATTTAAAAGTCAATTTCGAACCCTGTGAAAATAAGCTTTGCCTTTGCGTTCCTTTCTCGACTACTTTACTGGTTCTCGAATCTCATTGTCGATGTATTTTATATTTTACTTTAGTTTAACATTGCAATTGCATAACACATCCCAACTCTGTGCTTATTGAATCGGTCAATTATCCTGCACTGCCAACAGAGCCAAGTTGTGGGCCTAATACCATCTCAGTACGTGGCGCTCGTTTCTCATCTGTTATGTTCAGCAAATTAGCTTTGAAATACTCGAAATTTTATTCACAATGTACCACTGTGCTTACCGCTCTTAGTAGAAAATTGCACTTCACTCACTAGTTTTATTTATTTAAAAGATTGTGTATTTACTGACTCGGCAAGATCGATTTTGATTTATTTGCCGGAACTCGCAAAGACTCGCTCAACTCTGATTCGGTTCCCTATCACATAATAAATAATTAAAACTCGTAAATTACGGGTACTTGCCACCAATTTTTCTAGGCACACCGGCCGTGATGTGTGACCCTATATTTATGTAATCTTTCATTAAAATTGCATATCGATAAAATAACATAAATCCGGCGGCCGGATCCAGTACTAATACATGATAGAATATATTTTTAATTATAGTTACTTTTTCCTAATGACAGAGGAGCTCTTGACGGCTACAAAGCTTGAGCTCCGAAGCATCAGCCGCTTCTGAATTTGACACACCCGCTCACCGTCTTGGCCTAACTTGGGAGGCATCGATTAAACAATAAATTTAAAATAAGTAGCTATGGATCCTTGTTTACACAAATATTTTTTCTTGTTGTAAACCATATCGTACATCTTCAAAGTTTAGTGGCGATTTCTTGAGATGCTATATTTATTTGCAGATACAAGTGGGCATAAGGATTCACTTAAGTTAAATTAACCATTTATTTTTGTAATCAATTTAATTTTGTTTAAACAAAATATTACAGTTGGAAGATGTCACATGAATTGGAAACTAAAAAAATTAACATAGGTATTTACCTATCTTCAAGATTTAATTTTGCCGATTGTTATTGCTTGGAAAACTCATCTTTTACCTAATCAGAAATGTTGGTAACACACTATTAACAATTTGTAAGCAATAACAATTTTAATAAAATCTTGGAGAATAAGCATCTAGTTACTTAGAGGAACATAGCTATTTAGGAAAAACAAAACTGTTTGAAAATGATCAATACATATAGAGTCCAAACGATAAAATACAGATATTATGAATTATTTAACATAATTAACTGATTTTTAGTGCTTTGGCAGTAGTTGTCCCATGTCCCATAACAATAAAGGGGCAAGAGCAAGATCTAAGCATTAACTAATAGTAGGTACTTGTTTGCAAACATGTTAAATTAAAGAAAATGTGATGTCTTTTAACACAATATAAATGGCACAGTTTGTTATTCTCTCTGTATAAGAATGACCAGATTTCCTTCATTAGAAGTGACATCTATGTGGATAAAATAGAATAAATAGTATTCAGTGAAATGGTGGCTACAGATGGAAAAATTTTAATTACACCTGGCTCACCAAATGGTTGCACAAGTGCATGGGCAGTTGGTTCTTTTTTCTACCACTTTTCCCATTTGCTACACATGCAAGTTGAGCATTTTAGTCTCGGTTGATTTTACAAAATACCAGTAATAGCTACATATTTTTATGTACGTGAATAATTATCAAACTATTACTTGCATTTTTCCACTACCAAGTTTGTACATGTTCAAAACTACAAATTACCTATTCAAATCAATCTTGCTTCGATTAAAAATCATATGCGACGCCACTGACTTACGTCAAACCACTATCGAACAGAAGGTGGCATGTTCGATCACAGTCGATGACTCTGTAGCCCCATTTGATTCAATTCAATGAAATCTAATTTCAATATTTAAGATCAAAAGAATACGTTACAATATAGTTCTGATAATCTATCAAAATGTGCTATTCTAGAAATGCTACAGCAAGTTATAGTATTTCTTCTCGACACATTTTTTGTAGAAAAAGCAACATTTTCCAATTCTTAAAATCTAGCTATACCTACAGTGGTTATGTTGCAAAATCGGGATAGTTAGCTGGGCAGAAAAATATATTTAAGGCTTGGAATGTTTCACTTAGGATCTGGCCACCTTACCATAATATACACGGTGTACATTTTTCTAGTTTAAGTATAAGCACCTCTCTCAGTTACCTCACATACAATACACTCGTATATCAAGACAAAGCTACTTTATGGTTGCTGATCAATATTACAAATATAAATTTGACTGAGCTTGTTTAATTTTCAAATTCTTTGGTAAAAATGGCAGTTTCATTTCCGACTGCATTTCCTAAACTCGAAAAATGGGCACTTTGTATATTTACATATAAAAATAATAACCATTCATCTACCTACAAAGTAATTATTATAAGGGAATTTAAATAAAAGGAATGAATGTAGAGCTTGTCTCTTATGATAATACAATGTTACTAATTTTATCTAAGACTGTTTTGTTAGTGAAGTCACTAACAATGCATTTTTGCTTATTAGACTAACTGCGACAAAGATTATTGTAACACATGCATTATTACCAACTAATATCTACATGTACATATTAACAGCCTTTACAAAACTGGTTCATTTGTTCACAAGTGGTTCCGTCCCAAAACGTCTTTTCAGATTAAAAATTTGTTCAGCTCTAAAATTACACATTTAGCTTGGCATTAAATATAAAATATAGGTTTATAATATTTAAATACCAGTCGCAACTAATCAAATAAATTATCCACATTAATGAAGTAGTAGAACATGATAATTATATAAAAGAATGAACAAATTTATAAAATGTAAATTTATACGGGTAATGCACCATACATAATATATAAATTATAAACAATGATTCTTTGGTATAAAAGATCAATATAGAAAAGATTGACTAGTAAGTGAAATTATGGCTTGGGAAGATGGCAGTCGCTAGTTTTTCAGTGGGATCTGCTAAATTGCGATAATGCCTTGTCAGGAACAGACCTACCACCTAAAACAGTGCAAGTATCATCAACGGTTACAATAGACAGTATTACAGTGTAATTTGAATTTAACAAAACATAAATTAAGCAATTATATATGTGCACAAAAACAACATAGATACATATTAATTGTTAGTTTGTTAGACCCACCAAACTACATACAGATGAGATGCGACTAAAGGAAAGCACTGGGGTTAGCTCGAGGATCTTTCTGGTTACGATACCTCACTGTTAACCATACTCCCAAAAACTGGAACATGCACATAAAAATGAAGTATATTTACACAGGCAACAAAATGTTATAGTATGTTCGGTGAGCTACCACAATTTTCTTTCTAAAAAATTGTACGTAGCTTTCTAAAGTGGAATATATGACTAATATAGAAAAAACTATTGTTAATAGTAATAGTATGCATGAAAATATATATTTTTTTAATTGTTAATGCGACTACAACAATTAAAACTGAAATTTAAGCAATACATTCTGAATACTAAATTAAAAATCCTAACTATGTAATATATACTGTGGCTGCATGTGTCGCACATAGCAAGCTGTCATATAGTAGTAAAGTTATACATCTTTTCTTCTGTAACTTCTTGTAAATTGTACGTAGCTTTCTAAAGTGGAATATATGACTAATATAGAAAAAACTATTGTTAATAGTAATAGTATGCATGAAAATATATATTTTTTTAATTGTTAATGCGACTACAACAATTAAAACTGAAATTTAAGCAATACATTCTGAATACTAAATTAAAAATCCTAACTATGTAATATATACTGTGGCTGCATGTGTCGCACATAGCAAGCTGTCATATAGTAGTAAAGTTATACATCTTTTCTTCTGTAACTTCTTCATTTACCACCTATATGTTGGACCAAAAAGCTAAGCTTTTAATGCAGTCTTCATAATAAATGAAAATTGTGGAAGTGTTAAGAATTTTAAATATAATTTGCTTTTATATATGGTGCTCATTTTCCCTTGCTTCAAAAAATACGATATCGGTTAAATTAGGACAAAGTTGTGTAATTTAGTTCTGATTAATTACCTAAAAAATATTTTACAGGAACCGCAAAATTAAGGGAACTATTTGTGAAGGAACAGGAATCTATTCGAGACTGTTAACACTGTCCAGAGCCGTAGAGACACAAGGATGGAGACTTATGAAAAAATTAGCGCAGCTGCTGGTTGCACGAGGCTGAAAGGCAGGAAGTGGCTAAACAGATCTGAATACAGCAATATATGCAACACTGTCTGGATTTGCAAGAGCCTTTCGTGAAGAAGAACCTAACTGAATTTAGCCAGCTACAGCAAATTCGAGAGAGTGTGTGGCCGGCTGGTAAAGTGCTTGCGCAGCGGTCGGCAGGTAGTGGGTTTGAGCCCCACACCCGGACATTGGTAATATCGAACGCTCTCCGGCCATCATACAAACACCTTTGGTGATCGCGACCCCTGTGAGGGCATTCTTCCTTAATTCAAGTGGTTAAGCCAGCCACCTACTCCGGCCACGGCTGAAGATGGCTTATAAAACCACACTCATTGTGTGGAAGTAACAGGCTCTCAGCCTATTAAGAGGAAGAAGAAGAAGCAAATTCGAGAAAACAAATCAAAGACAAGCTGAAAGGGAAATTTTGTATAGGAACATAATTTATCATTATAAACGTTTTTTTGGTAAAATTTTACCGTATCATGAACAAAAAGGGTAGTTTACCTGATAATATTCTAAAAATTTTTTTCAGACCAAGCAGGACCGAATCTCAGAACCTTCAAATAAAATTCAAAAATTTTTAGTCCACCTCACCTCTTGTAACATCAATCCTGGGACACACTGTATATAGGTTTGTATAATATTCTTCTGCACTATTTTATTCAAGTCTCGTTCTTCAGCATCCAGATTTTGGAGCATAGTGATCTTTTTCTTTCCCAGTTTATATTTCATCAATTTTAGTTTACGATCTTCTTCTATATTTTCTTCTTTAATTTTTTTCTTATGAATTTAATTAGTTTTGTAAATTCTAAGGTGTTTCATTTGTTCTCGTTTAACATTTTTTGACGTTTACTGAGCATCTCTAAGGTCCCCGGTGGTGTAGCTTGAACAAGCGTCCACGTTTGATCAGCAGAGTTAAGCAACGCTCTTTCTATCAGAACTTGGATGGGAGTTCCATAGCTGCTTCTCCCAGCGCCTCGTGGTACGGCTGTCACGGAAATAGTTGGTCCCGGATGTCATAATAACATCATGACCGTCGATAGTGGGGTTGGAAGTACCCATAAATGTACAGCGACGCCTATAATTGGCCTAACGGCTGTTGGCTGAGTACGGAATAAATAAATACATTTGTTGCTAGTTTTTTGGTTTTTGCTTTTTTGTCTCGCTATCTTTAAGCTTGCTTCAAGCAATTCCTTTGTTATTACTGAATTTAGTTCGTCTAAATTTAGTTCCTCTCAAGTTTAGTGTAATAGCATCTTTTAACTGGTTTTCATCTTGTTCTCTATTTTTCTTTAATAGTTCTGTATCTATCCAAAGTAACTGAATAATTACAGGCCTATATCACTACTTTCACAATTATACAAAACGTTCACAAGAATAATAAACAATAGACTAACGAACAAATTCGGTAATTGCCAACCTGTCGAACAGGCTGGCTTTAGGAAATCATATAGCACATGCGACCACCTGCACACTCTAAAAATATTAATCGAAAAGACCAACGACTATAATCTCCCCCTACATATGGACCTCGTAGACTATGAGAAAGCATTCGACAGCATCGAACTATGGGCAGTACAAAAAGCACTGGTAAACAGCAGAATCGACTCCAGATACCAAGACTTGATAGATAATATTTATCAAGAAGCAACAATGATAGTACATCTAGATTCTAGATGATGAACTGAAAACGGGGCACATACAGATGGAAAGAGGTGTAAGTCAGGGTGACACGTTTACCCAACCTGTTCACTCTGGCTATGGAGGATATATTTAAAGCATTGAACTAGGAAGGAAAAGAAATATATATATCTAGGTCACGTAATTAAAGCAAATAAAGAAAACCAAACAGCCGAAATAGCTAGAAGAGTACGAATGGGCTGGGCAGCTTTTGGTAAACTCTCATATATCCAAAAAACCAAAAGATTCCTCTACAGCTGAGGATTAGGGTCGTAAACTCGTGTATACTACTGTAGCGTACCAAGGTAATTGACTTAAAAACGCCAGTCGTGCAAGGGATGGTCATAAATCTACCCAAACTTGACACTAAGTGCAATTCTAAGTCAACTGAAACTTGACATTAAGTGCACTTCCAAATTTGTAAACGTCAGTGCTATCTAAAACGTGAGTGACGAATGATCTATAAACGTCAGTGCGACATATGCGAACAAAAAGTATTAGATGCCAAATGTGATTTGTGTTGCCATCAAACAATGCAGACTAACTTGTCAAAAACGTCAAAGTATAAATTCGAAAAACAGCACGACGGATGTCACAAGCGTAGGAGTATCCTTGTGACCCAAATTCCAGGCAGACAGCAATGACCAACCCTGGTCACAATACGGTCATAAATTATGGAGTATGAAAGGAGCACACGCAATAACCAGAATCGTTTTATTATCGGAAGTAGCAGGGTACCATTGTATCCGAAAGAATGGACGGGGCCCCTTCCATTCAAACAGTGGTTATATAAACTGGAGTAGCCTAGTTTTGGACATCCGTCGTCCCAGATGAGGATGAAACTCTCACTCATTGCCTCTGCGAATGCGAAGAACTAGAAACTTCCAGGATCAAACACTTTGGACAAGAAGAATTAATACCCAAAATGTTCGTTTGTAACTATTAACCAGCAATATACAACTTTGCACTAATTTAAATAACATATCTTTTGAGATTTGATTAGCAAGGATACCTACATATAATTAAAAAATAGGCACCCTGTATAAACATTATTCACAGAAACAAAAGCAAGAGTTAAAAATAAAGAATAAAAATTTCAGTCTCAGTTTTATTGTCAATTTTAATATTAGGAAGCATGAAAAGAACTTCGCTGTCACTCAATTACATTTTAACTCTTCAGATTGTATAAAGATGTCTCTGTGTAGTTAGTTATGCTTATAAATATATCAATAATGTACTTTTACTGTTTATGACAGTTTCGTGGCAATAAAGTAGCTCTTTAGAGTACTGGTAAAATAAAATTATTATTTTACTAGTACTATAAAGTATGTTACTTTATGTCACTAGTACTATAAAGTACCTTTACGTCAGCTATCAATATCAACATAAATGCTTGTCAATGTCAAATAGATGCTTGTCAATATCCATCAAGGCACTCTAATGTAAATTTTTTTGTCTGAGAATAGATGTCTAATTTATAAACTCATTTTTTTAAAATTTTAGTAGTTGAACATAAAGCTTTGTATACAACTCGTACATAATATGACTTTAAAAACCGTCTCCTTTATTAACCTCACTCGCAAAACTTCCTCGGCTATAAAAGAGACTCGTCTAATAAGTCCTACATTATGTACTTGTTATATAAATAGCTATCACCATAAAACCGCCATACTTTGCCCCGGGGGGGGGGGGGTCAACTTTGCCCACGTTAGACTTTTTTTTGATAAAATTATTTTAGCAATCTGCCAACGTGGAAAGTAAGTTTCTTAGTGGGGACTCGCTGAGAACTGTTATCATGCCATCCCAGTGGAGTACATTAGCGAAGATATGCATTTACTGAAAACTTGCCGGGTTCAAAATGGGTTAAGTTCTTAAAGCGTAACTCCACTCAGCTTTCAAAGCGGCATTACCAAAATATAAAGAGCAGCCGAGCATTAAAAACAAATGAAGAAATATTATAGTATTTTGATAATCTGAAAATCACTCTGGATGGGGTTGAGCCAGAGTGGATTTTAAATTACGATGAAACAAACCTAAGCGACACCCCGGGTCCACTAAATGCATTGTCTGATTTTTTCCAAAAGTTCTGTTTCTGTTGTTTTCAGTAACAGCAGCTGGAGAACCATTACCATTATATGTCGTCTATAAGCCAGAAAGATTGTATGACAGGTGGGTAGAAGGAGGTCCTCTAAACACAAAATATAATCGCACAAAATCCGGATGGTTTGATGCTGGGACATTTGAGGATCGTTGGCGAAGAAAACTAACAAACCAAAAGCTGTAATAGGTGACTTTTGCAAAGAGCAACGGACTCCAAAAGAAAGAATTTCCGTCGGTGCTAAAAAACAATGATAAAGGTGGCCCCTGGGTGTTTCATGCCATATGAAGATTTGGACAAAAATAAAGAAGTGTTTGAGAAACCGAGCACATCAAGGCAGTTGACAGTTGTTGCAAACAATTTAAATTCAGATTCTGAAGATAGTGTCAAACGGAAATAAGAGTTGGTCATTGAGGAAGGGTCATTCTTTTTGGTGCGGTTCCAAGGAAAAAAATTAATTCCTATACTTTATAGGAGTTTTAATAGAGACTAACATTAAAATTGGGTAAGTTTTGGGAAAGAAAAATTTAAAAGGAAATCAAGGTTTTATTTTTCCTAACATAGAAGCTTAGTTAATATTTCTGATGTTAAGCAAATTTTGCCATCTCCTTCCATAGATAGACAAGGTCACCATATCTTTCCCATAGACTTCGACAATAATTTAGACCTTAGTTCGGTACGTAACTAATAACGACTTAGAAACATTGTAAGACTGATTTTATTTCCTACAAATGTACCTAAGAGAAAACAATGTGATTTTATGATATTTTTTTTACTGTTTCGCTAACATATTTTTGTATTAATATGTGATTTCAGAATAATATTTTAGTTTTTACATTTTATGAATATTTGCACCTTGTTCCAATATGTGATGGTAGAATAGGAATTCTGTTTACATTTTATAAATTCATTTGTGTTGTTCCTTATGTTTAAATAAAGTTTTTTTGTTATTTAAGTTCTTTTTTTTCAGTATACCGTAACAATAATATGTCTATATCTTTTAAAAAACGATCCCAGTGGGCAAAAAAGCGCTAACATTGCTTAATATGGTTATGGGTTAAACACTATGTTTGTATACATCATTTACAATTAAAATTGTTCCTTTACCGATACAATTTTGTAACATATTCTTAAAAATGTGGTCTAAGATGGACAACGTATGGCGGTTTTACGGTATATCACTTACTATAGAAAGCTATTGATGATTTCAATTTAGGTATCTCATGCGACAACAATTAGATATTCTACATACAAGTCAATCGATATATCAGTATTGTTACTCGAAGTAGTTGTTAATTACACTTCTACAATTAAAATTTAATCCCTTTTTTGCCTTTTTTCATTATTTGATGTACGTTACATTATTTTATTCCTTGGTCTCGACTGTTCAACAACTGTGCATCGTGCAACATTTTTTTTAAATGCATAGTGACATTACATATTTACACTAGCACATAGAAAATTATGCAACTGCTGACACTTTTTTCCATTTGAGATTCTACAAATACTTCATATAGGTATAGAAAGAATTTGGAAAATTATATACACAACAAAATAGTGGTACAAGTTCCGTTACCAAAATATTGAAACCTCGATATTATAGTCCAGGCAAAGTGCTTAAAATAATCAAAAAAAGTACGCAACTCTTGAAAATTTACAAAATTGTAGAAAAATATATAACATTCAAGATTCCAATGAGTCCCGAGCAGCACAAGGTGTGCTCGACCCTAAAACTCAGGTATAAAGTCCCTCTGCGTACCGGTCACCGTAGGTCTGAAAACATCTGCTAGGATTAGTTTTGTCGTAAACAGCGTACATGTAGTACCCCTGTTCATAATTTGTATTTTAGTTTTTCTTCAAAGTATAAAAATTTGGTAATCAGCGTCGTAACCATGGAAAAGTGTAGATAAATAATTCGCATAGTGCTTTACGAGTGTAAAATTTTGTTTTTCTTCTTCTTCTTTCTTTCTTCTGTTTATCCTTGTACCCTATCTGGGTGTCGGATATGAGGTCCAGTCCTTCCATTCCTTCCTGCTCCTTGCCATTTTTTTCATCTCTGCCACTGTTTTGCCTCTCTTTATACCGATTTCTTCGATTCTTTGTGTCCAGCGCTTTCTGGGTCTGCCCTTCTTCCTTTTTCTTTCTCCTGGTGCTTCTAAGATCTTTTTTAGTAGCGATTTTTCTTCTCTTATTATATGGCCATACCATCTTAGTTGCTTCCTTTCTATAAAGTCCATTATTCCTTCTTGTCTTAAAGTTTGTCTTATTCTTTCATTTGTCTCGCTGTCCCATTTTGTAACTCCCTCAATTCTTCTCAGGAACTGCATTTCTGCTGCATTGATCTTGCTTTCGTGCTTTTTGTTTATGGTCCATGTCTCGCTGCCATAAGTTAGTGTTGGTCTCGCTATACTATTGTATACTTTCAGTTTCACTTGCTTGTCTACTTCTTGTTTCTGTAGTATGGGTTTGTTTATAGCATAATATACGTTCCTTGTTTTCTTTATTCCTTGTGCAATGTCGACTTCTATTCTTCTATCATCTGTTATTACTGAACCGAGATATTCCATTGCTGTAACTACTTCTATTGTTATCCCATTTATTTCTATAGTTCTTATTATCTCAGTGTTTTTGTTATTTATAATCATTTTTGTTTTGTTAGTATTCACCTCCATTCCCATTTTCTCCATTTCCTCGTTCCAAATTTTAACCAGTCCCTTCATTTTATTGTGAGTATAATATGCTATAATATATCAACTTTGATATCTTGTTGGCTAAGCTTGAAGCCTCAGGCTTTTCAAAAAAATTATTGAAATGGGTCGAGGATTTGCTTAAGGGGCGTCAGCAAAGTGTTAAGATTAACAATTACATTTCTCACAAAATCTCTGTGACTTCTGGCGTTCCCCAGGGGGGACATTGTTCTCCCCTCTTCTTTAATATATTTGTTAATGATATTTCGGAGGGGATAAGTTCAAAAACTAGGCTCTTCGCTGATGACCTTAAAGTATATCGTCCCATTTACTCCATTGATGATGCTGTAGTTTTGCAAAATGATATTAATAGAATATGGCAGTGGTCAATAGATACCAATCTTAAATTCAATGTAGACAAATGTATCACTATCAGTTTTTTCAAAGGTAAAAAAAAGACCAATTCATCATACACAATGGATAGTTGTGAATTGAAATACGTTAACAAAATAAAAGACCTTGGTGTGATTTTCAATGAAAATTTTAACTTTAATGATCATGTTGCAAGTACAGCTCAGAAAGGCTTAAGAACTTTAGGTTTTGTCACGAGGAACTGCAGGGATCTATAGTCTGTTCAGTTAACACAAAAACATTTTAATTTTTATGAAGTTGGCATATGCATACAATTTTTGTACTAGGGAATCTGTATTTTGTTTTGCATATGTTTCCACACCTGCATAAAGACAGGTTTGAATTTAAAAATGACAATCAATGACAATTAATATTTCTCACTATTTCAGTATGAAAGTAGATATTTTTCCAGAAATTTGCAGCCAAACTTTTATAAAATGTAATAAAAAACCTATTAATTAACTCTACGTCAATAGTATTCAACACAGTATTTGAATCATATCCTTAAAAGTAATTACTGATGACATTTATGACATATGTCACACCCTTAACCTATTTGTTTAGTAACTTTTTGTAAGTACATTCATAGACAAAGATCAAATTTGGAAGTACACTCATGACATTTTGCAAATCAAAGCCCACTTTGTGTTTTTATGTTTACTGAACAGACTATATCTGCTGACATAGTTAGGAATGTTTACTGTAGCCTAGTCAGATCTAACTTAGAATACGCTTCAGTGGTCTGATCCCCAGATTATACTTGCTATATAAATATATTAGAAAGGGTACAAAATAAATGCTTGAGATTTTTGGCTTATAAGTTGAACATGGGGGTAAATTTTAATTTTAATTGCGATGGAGTATCAAGGAGACTTAACTTAGAGTCTCTTGAAAAGAGGAGGTTTCAGTTTGACATTATGTTTATGTTTAAACTATTACATAATATTATTGATTGTCCAGACCTATTGGAGAGAATTCAGCTCAATGTTCCTAATCGTTGTTTACGCACCCACAATACGTTTTACATCAAATTTCATTCGACCAATTATGGAAAGCGTTCCGTCATTGATAGGTCCTTGAAATTCTTGAATATACATGCTAATAAGTTAGATATTTTTTTCACTAGTGGTGTTAGCTTTAAGAATCAATTAAATAGTTTGCTGTAAATTCTATAAGGTTTAGTAATTCAGTTTGTGATCTAATTTAGTAATTTAATGTAAAATATGTGCCGCTATTAGGTAGTTTTCTACTTTGTATTACTTAATGATAATGGGGTGTCCCGTTTATTTCGTAAATAAATAAATAAATAAATAAATATAAGTATTAAGTCATCTGCGTAGATTAAACTATCTACTTTGGTTGACCTTAGTTGGTGATGTCCTAGTTGTGATTGTAGATGTTTTGATTTCTCTCTTGTATTTGATAAAATTTTCTCCATTACAGTTATGAATAGGAGTGGGCTAAGACTATCTCCCTGTTTTAATCCTTTTGCCATGTGAAACGTGTCGGATACTTGTCCGTTCATCTGTACTCTTCCTTTGACTGTCTGGTAGATGTTCTTAATGTTTCTTAAGAGTTTTCTGGGTATCTGTAATTCTATAATGTACTTCCATATGTTACTTCATTTTATATTATCGAAGGCGGCTTTCAGGTCTATAAATGTGACGAACATTTCACTTCCTCTTGCTATTGTTCTTTCCATTATATTTCTTATTATATGTATGTTGTCCATTGTTTGTTTACCTTGTCTGTATGCTGCTTGTTCCTCAGCCAGTTTGTGTCCTATGCAGTGTGTAAGTTTCTTTTGTAGAATCTTCGTGTACATTTTGAAAACTGTAGAAGATAGGCAGATTCCTCTATAATTATCACAATTTCCCGTTTCTCCTTTTTTATAGATAGGTATGATTGTATTATTTTCTCAGTCCTTTGGAATTTGCTCTCCTTCCCATGCTTTTCTGAATATTTCGTGTAACCATATCTTTCCTTTCGGCCCCATGAATTTTATCATTTCTGCCTCGATACCATCTGGTCCACCTGCCTTGCCCAGTTTAAGTGAAGCAATTGCCTCATCCACCTCTGACATTTCTATTTCTAATTCGTTTTCCTGTGGTTCTTCACCTATTTCGTCGTATTCGTCTTGCTCTTCTTGTTGATTTCGGTCCTCTTCAAATTTTTCTTCGTAGTATTCCTTCCATACTTGTAGGATTTCAGATATTTCCGTTTTTAATTCGTTTTTTTTGTTTCTTATTCCTCTTACTTCTCTTCCTTTATTTCCTCTTAACTTTTTTACTATACCCCAAAAGTGCTTATTCTTTTTGTATACACTTCCTCCATTTCCCTTCCAAAGTCTTTCCAGCATTGAATTTTTGCTTTTCTTATTTCTCTTTTGGCCTTGTTTCTTTTCCCTATGTAATCTTCTGTCCTCTTGGTTTTTAGTTGTTATATATTTCTTCCACGCTTCCTTCTTCTCTCTGATTGCTTTTTTTACTTCGTTCCACCATCTTGTTTTCTTAGCGTTTTGTTTCACTTTCTTTATTCCACATATCTTTTTAGCATTTTTTATCAGCATATCTTTGAATATTTTCCATATTTCTTCTACTGTTCCTTCCAATCTTTTTATTTCAAATCTTTCTAGTTCGTCATCTGTATTTTCCTTGTACTTTTCTGCACTTTCTGTATCTTTTAAATTGTAGATTGGTATTCTCTCATATTCCTTTTTCTCCTCCACTGTAATATTTATTTCATTCATTATTGCTCTTATTAATCTGTGTTGTGTGGAGAGTTCCGCTTCTCCTATTGTTTTCACTTCCTCTATTATTTGTTCTAATTCCCTCGTGTATACGATGTAATCTATCAGACTCCTTGCCCCTCGTTCTTCAAACGTCAGTAAAATGTGACTTATACTGCTTGATTGACAAAAATAAAATTTCGTTTGATTAACATGTTGAGGAACGCTTTCGAACAGGCAGAATTTTCGGTACAGCAGGCTGCAGATGATGCAGATTCTCTCATTGTTAATACTGCTATCGAAATATCTGATAAGGGAAGAACATCTGTTGTTGGCGAGGATGTTGATCTTCTAATTTTGGTAATTGCCCGGAAGAAAAAGATATATTGTTCATATAGCCGGAAGAGAAAAAGTGAAGAGGAGTTTTTTCTTCTTCAGAAATTCAAAGAAATCAGGAACATCTTAAAAACGCTATTCTTCTCGGTCATGCCTTCAGTGGCAGAAAGGCAAAGTAAAAATATTCAAACTAAATGAAATTCAGTTGTCAACTATTTATTTATTTATTTATTTATTTATTTCGCACTCAGCCAACAGCCGTTAGGCCAATTATAAGCGTCGCTGTGCAGTTATGGGGACTTCCAACCCCACTAACGACTGTCATGATGTTGTTATGACCGCCGGGACCAACTTTTTTCCGTGATAGCCGTACCACGAGGCGCCGAGAGATGCAGCCGTGGAACTCCCATCCAAGTTTTGACCAGAGAGAGCGTTGCTTAACTCTGCTGATCGAACGTGGACGCTTGTTGAAGCTACACCACCCAGGACCTATAATTGCAATATTCAATAACCCAACTTCTACATCTGCACAAGTCAGACAGGCCGGTGAAACACTCTTTCTTTTCATATACTCGTATGGCACAAAAAGTGAAGGATCTTACTCTAAATGAGTATCGATTTAATTAGTTCAAAGAATCTTTGCAAAATAAAGAGGCAAAGTTGGAACTCCTACCGCCTACAGCAGAGGCTGCAGCTCAACACTCCTTTAGGGTGTTTTTACCAAATTCAAACATGGCTCAGCAATGAGAAGAATGCAAAAGAGTGGAACCGGATACTGAACAGACTGACAACAAATGCGAAGGGAGTGATGCCGGCGATAATATCGCAGAAAATGACTAATAGTAAGTATACTTCAGTAAATATTATATCTCTGCTGTCTGCTGACGAATCTTCAATTGAATAATATACACTACTTTTTCAGAATATAAACTGACTAGGACCAGACGGAGGCAATCAACTGAAGAACTGTGCGAAAAATTTAAACAAATGTTTTTGCTGGTCGAATGCAGGCTTTCACGGCCGTTGTCCATAATGATGGGTTCTTCCGGGTTATGCCGTGGTCGTCGATTTGAACTTGACATTTCGCTGCTCATGCTGTCAGCTTTTTCAGAAGTTTTCTAAAAACTGATGTTGGTGCCTTTTGCTCCTGGTTATATACCGAGGAGTCGTTACGGTTGGCTGCATACAAGATCTACATGAGCAGCCAACAGTAACGAATCCTCGGTATATAATCAGGAGCAAAAGGCACCAACATCAGTCTTTAGAAAACTTCTGAAGAAGCTGACAGCATGAGCAGCAAAACGTCAAGTTCAAATGTTTTTGTTATAAATAAATTCACCAAAAATAATTTCTCCTTGATATATAAATAAAATGTAATAGGTCTATTTTGCTTTTAAAACAATTGTATGCATGAAACAATAGCTAATTTTTAATAAACTCTAAAAAAATCATTTTACCCTCATTTTTCCAATATGGCCGCTTGATCACACTTTGTGCTGCTCGAGACTCATCAGAATCTTTAATGTTACATATTTTTTTATAACTCTGTAAATTTTCAATAGTCGCGTACTTTTTTTGTTTATTTGGCGAATTTTGAAGCACTTTTGCCTGGACTATTACGGGAGTAACAGCTCTCTCAAGTTCAGTTTTTTGTTTCTTATTGGCTTACCGTCGGTATCTTTATTCAATAGAGCTGATATGTAGCATGTGCATTAATATTTTCAAGGCATTCAGTTAGGCATTAAAACTGACTTCCTGTAACACCATGTATATTCTTTTCACCCCAAAATTTAATGGTTTGAAACTTGTTACCCCCAAACTTTAAAAAAAATTATAATATTCTCTCGGGCACATAAATTGTTAAGAATGAATTTTTTAGTATGGTAAATTTAGTTCTATCAGCTTATTTTGATAAGAATATCCCCCGACGAAGATGTCTTATTCTTCTTGTAACTCCCTGTATATATCACATAAATAACCTTATGAAATAAAACAGCATTTTTCTATTGAATAAAAGCAACACAAAATTAGCCCCATCACCTATAATATAATCTGCTTATAAACAAGGCCGCCGTTAACAAGGTACTACATCATAGTATAAAATTGGAAGTTAATCTTTGTAAAATGTTAACCATAATATAAGTAAGTTATACTGACCTAATATGTTAGTTTATACTTTGTATATCTCTGTCTCTATGGCCTTGCTTATGAATCAGATATAAACTATTGTGTTATATGTTAATATCAACAAACAATTATTTAATATGTGCAAGCAATATAAATGAACACAAACAAAACAGATTTTTATAAACAGAATAGCAATTAATAATTAAATAAGTTTCAAAACTAGAATCAGTCTGATAGGATGTTTTTGTAAATTAAGTAAATGCATTATTCAATTTCGTTTTCTACTTTCTTATAGTCTATACATGAGATTAGCTTGTAATAAAGTAATTTTACAGTTTAATTAACTCTCCTTAGATAATGTAAAGCATAAAGATTGTTTAAGTTACCTCTGTAAAGCTGAAAAATAATCCAATCCAGCCGCATAATTTGAAGGCATAATTAATTGTACTCTGTAATTTGCTCATACATGTAGGGCAATGACAGTCTCCATTTAGAGGATTGGGACAGCACTTGTGCTAAAACAATTCAAAATGTATCGGTCAATATTATGCATGGAGACTTATTTTATTTACCTCAATCGATTCGCAACTTGGATGATCCATTTTTGGATGGCCAACGCCAATTTTTTTATCAAATCCACAGCAGGTAAATACCTGTTGCACTTCCATTTTTGTGTTGTTGTCCACTCGACCCCAGCCCTTGAAGTGTGATTTATCATTAAGTAAATGTAAACTTGAAGGGTATAAATTATTTTATATTTTTTACCTGTTCTGCCAACTGTTCTTGTTGTTCCATATTAACTCCTAGACATGCACATGCTACAGAAAACTGTATCAGAAAGAGGAAGAACAGGATCACCATATACTATATTTTCGTCAAGGAAAAATATCTTTGTGCAGGTTTTTTGTTTAAAAAACTTATTATTTTTACTGAGCATAAAAATATGAATATATTGTTTGAGACAGTTTATAATATATGGTGAAATCTATTTTTGCAGTGCTAAGTTAGAAAACAGTGTTGGAGTTCGAGACATGTCTCACAATGATACATAGCTTCTTTTATAATCAGTTTTTCGATTCCCTCTGGCATGTACTGAACAGCTAATATTTTTAGACTTTGTATTGTTTATTTATCGCTTGGCAAAGATTTCTTGAGATGCACAAAATTATATCTGCAAAGAATATTTGTTGCACGGTACGCGACATTTGGGCGCCTCCGTTTGGGCCCCGCCCTTTGGGCGCCATATTTTTGACCGCCGGACGTTTGGGCGCCAATAGTATACATTTTTAAATAGTTTGAAACTTCTAATAATGTTGCTTAATTATTTTTAATAATTTCACATAATGTCATCTTGTAATTGTGGTAGATTATATTGTAGTTCTACATTTTATTATGTGACTATATGTATACTACTTAAGTAACTGTAACCTGATTTTACTTGTTATATAATAAATAATTTCTATGACGATGATATTTGTTTTAATTTTCTGGAATGGTTTAAGATTATAAATGCAAAAGTTTTCATTTTTACCTAAGCCGTAAGTTGATTGTGTTACATTTTGTGGAGTAATTGTAAATTTACTTAAATAGATACATCTATATCAAATCTATTACACCGTGATGACAATGTCATTTAAAAGTGCTTGCAAAAAATCATATTTACGATAAATAACAGAAGAATCGTCGACTGTTAATATTTCCAAATTTCGGCACCCAATCGGCGGGGCCCAAAAGTCCCGGCGCCCAAACGGCCGGCGCCCAAACGGCGGCGCCCAAATGTCCTGTACACCCACATAAACACAAACAGACAGCAATATCTAGTCTATTTGAAAAATATGAGATTATTACCAAAGCATTTCCTTGAACACAGCAATAATATTCGTAAATTTATTTGTGCTTGTAATGTAGCATGCTGTGTGTATGCTTAATTAATTCAATATTAATATCCAGATATCTAAAGGGTATCATGTGATAACAGTTGGTGAGAGATTACTGGTGGGAGTAGCAATAGGCAACCAGGGGGTTGTTTACTGCAAGTGAAAAAACTTATTTAATTTTGAATAATCTACGTTTAATAAGTCACGTTAAAGGGCTAACTTCCCTTGTTTAAAACCATTTGAAGTGGTAATTGGTACTTAAACCATCAGTAAGTGAACGTGAGAGTGATTGTGGCATGCTGTACTACCGATTATCAAGGTATTAAGAGGTATGAGAGCTACGAGCTATTTTGGGTCTTCAACAAGGGAGGTGTTTGACGACTGCCAATCAGTTAGGAGCTGATAGAAAATACACTCAAGGTACAAGTGAGTCTTCGTGAAGGTTGTTGTATTTTTATTAACAAGTTTGGTACGACAAAATTAGTGGAAAGCATTGTAATTTAGGTTTAGAGCGCAATTTAGAATATTAAGTTTTCTAAATTTGCTTTGATTCGGGTACTCGACGTTTTCGGCCATTATAAGTAGAAATTATAGCATTTTGGTCTAGGTATCTGTAATTAATTTTAACCTCAATTTGGAAAAAGTAATTTGATTAAATAATTTGACAACATTTAGTTTTGATTGATTGTAATGTCAAACCAAGCATAATAATACAATCTAACTTAAAAGAAGGTTCTATTAAAAGTACTAAGGAGTGTGATTGACAAAGAAGTCAATACAATAATAATTTTATAATTCAGTATTCAATTATAAAGAGATTCATTATTATAACCTTTACTCATTCAGCTGAGGAAGATAGATTCTTATTTGCTCAATAAACTGACTAGCCGAAGTAATTTTAAATAATAGTCAAGTGACATAATTTCAATCATATATTTTCATAAGTGAGATATGTCAATTTTGAAAGTAATTCAAAAGCAACAAAGTAAGTGTTTAATACATTATTCTCGATACTACTTCTGTTAACTAAGCAATACGGTAGATATCCAATTTACTAATTGTAATAACCGTTCGAAAAAGGGTTATATAACATGCTTTTTAGGTTTAACTCATTCTTTTCCAAACACTTTATATTTTTTCTGTACATGGTGAAGTATTGGCAGAATGCACAGATGCACTTTCCGCAATCAAAATGTTAAGAAATAATAATTGATAGAAGTCATCCAATAAAAGCAAGGTTCAACAAAAAGTGTTTCTCAATATTTCTTAGTTTTAATTTTTGATTTATCAAGTTTTTGCATAATTTTTCTTTGAAGTCAAAATATATGGAGGAATCTCACCTGGTGGTTGTGTTACAAACATAAATATATTGATTTGTTCTTTTATAACTTAATTTCTATGTTTTTATCTGAAATGCAATCGACATTATTATTATTATATTATTATATAATAATAATAATAATAATAATAATCTCTTTATTTAGCACGTATTTAATATGTACATATAAATTAGACGCCTAAAAAGAGAGGGCCATTTCACGGCATACAAAAAAAAACTGAGTATTTCATATAATTTCAAAAAACACCACTAACTGCATATGCAGGTGCGTGGCGAGTACTGTACATTACGAGCCCTCGCCGCAACAGTCCGCCCCATCCACGCTCCAATGCTGAGGCTTTAATGTAAAAACCCCAAACAACGACATTAAAACGCACACAGGACGAACTACTACGACGAGGGACCCGCAGAAGTAGGTATATAGGGTGCCCCGAGGTGACCTTCACAAATTTTAATTATTTTAATACATATTTACTTTTGTCAAGTACTTAGTTAATGAAAACATTATCAACGTTTTTCAGAAATAATTTACACAATTTATTATAATTTCTATTGTTCAGTTGAATATTATTGTCCGAAATATATTTTTTAAACTGATTAAAAATTTTTGGTAAGTAGTAATGGAAGCTACTCTGCCCCACACTTTTATTTGTTTTTATTGGAATAGCATCAGTTTTATTTCTTGTATTATAGGTATGATTATGTTTGTTAACAATTGTAGGATTTTTTCCTACGTGTTTTAGAATCGCATTATAAAATAATTTATTTACTGTTAAAACTTGACTATCCTGAAACAATTGCCGAGTCGGGTATAGCAATGGTTTGCGCAACATTATTTTTAATATATATTTTTGTAATACACTAACTCTTCCAATACGTAGACCTGTTGCACCACCCCAGCCAATAATTCCGTATGAAATGACTGACTGAACTAATGCATAGTAGAAGCTGTATAATTGTTTCAATGATAGTATATCTCGTAATCTTTTAAACATATATATTAATTTTCTAAGTTTGCAGCATACATTATAAATATGCGAATCCCATCTCATATGCTGATCAACAGTAATGCCCAAATATTTTACAGATGTTGCTTTTTTAATCTTAATATTACATAGACAATTACCAGGATCACAGTTACTACAAGACACAGGGATTTGAGTAAAAATTGGTTGCTTAACTTCTTGCAATGTAAAAGTTAAGAAATTACTTTTATTATAATTTAGAGTTAAAATATTTAAATCCAGCCATTTTTTAATAGTATCAAGATCATGCATTGCCGCCTCCCTAACCTCGCCCCAAGATTCACCCTCCACTACCAAAGCGGTGTCATCAGCATAGGCAATTATTTTACCTCTTATTTTTGAATATTTTAACAGATCGTTTATATAGATCACAAACAACAATGGTCCGAGAACTGTTCCCTGTGGTACACCACAAGTTACAGTTACAGTTGAACTTCGACACTCTTGTAATTTAACCAATTGTTTCCGTTCTGATAAATAGCTTTTGAATAAGTTTAAAGGTATGCCTCTAATACCATATTTCTCCAATTTTAATAGCAGAATACTGTGGTTTACAGTATCAAAAGCTTTGGCAAGGTCAAGGAATACAGCAATGCACGGCCTCGAATTATCAAGAGCATTGTAAATCTCAGAGCACAGGGATGAAATGACATCATCTGTAGATTTGTTTTTAAAAAAACCAAATTGACGTTTTGATAGGACATTAATATTGTCTAAAAAATGCAGTAGTCTTACTTTGATTAATTTTTCTAATATTTTAGAAATAGCAGATAAAAGTGATATAGGACGATAATTGTTAACATCGTTTTTATCACCTCCCTTGTAAACTGGAATCACAGCAGTCGTTTTTAAAGATTTTGGGAAATATCCCTGTGAGAAGCAATTATTAAAGATAGTAGATAATGGTATGCTAATTACGGGAGCAGTACATTTTAATGTTTCAGAAGTTATGTTATCGATTCCAGGAGACTTGTTTTTTAAATTGTGTATGATGTTAGCAATTTCATTTGGGGTAGTTGGGTTTAAAAAAAAGCTCCTTCCGCTCAGTGGAATTTCATTAATCATAGAGTTCGTGTCGGATTGATTATTTATAATTTTATCTGATAAATTTTTACTAACATTTACAAAATGTTCATTAAATTGAGAGGCAGTATCATATTTAGAATTAAATGTTTTTCCATCGACTTTTAGAGAAGTGACACTTTCCTTTTGACTACTAACATTTAAACACTCTTTAGCTAAATTCCAAATTTTTCGCGGATTATTTGGCAAGTATGAAGTTGATTTTTATAATATGTGTTCTTTGTTTGGTGAATGAGTGAATTAATAGTTCGTTTATATCGTAAGTAAGTTATTCTGATGGCTTGATTTTCAGGATTTAAACGATATTGTTTGTATAGATCATCTCTAATACTTATTGATCTAACTATACCATTAGTGATCCATGGTTTTCTCTTAGAATTTTTATTGTTAAATACTTTATTATAAGTACATTTATATATTTGTTTTTGCAATAACTGCACCAAGTTATCCATATCTACACTTGTCGATATCTCCATTAATAACAAAATCCCAGTCTAGCGTTTGGAGATTTTGCGTTAATTTTTTATAATTAATAATTTTTAATGTCCTCACAGAACTACTTGGCTTTTTTTTCAAATCAGTGTGTGTATTTTGAAATTTTAAATGCAAAGAGATGGGATCGTGATCGGTAATTTTTGATTTTAGAACTAACGGAAATATATAGTTGCTGTGAATGTTAGTTTTTACAAAAAAATGGTCTAAGCAAGCTTTTTCTCGTGTCGGCAAATTTATACACGATTGAAACCCATGTCGACTAAGTGTATCAAGGTAGTCTTGTACATTTCTATCCTGAGCATCTAATAGATCAAAATTTATATCACCAGTTATAATTTCATTTGCAAATTTACAAGATCGTGTTATATACTCATTAAGTTCAAATATAAAATTTATAGCTGAATAAGACGGGGGTCTATAAACTGATGTAATTCCGTATCGTAAATTATTAAGAACAAACTCAATTCTTAGTAACTTATAATTACCGTTAACATTTAAATCAATTAATTGGATTGTGGTGGGCAAAGAACTTTTAACAAAAACTACTACACCATCATTTTGAACATATGAACTGTTATTGTAATAAGTGAAATATCCTTCCAAATTAAAGCAATTTATATTTTCAACATTCCAAGTTTCACTTAAGACTATAATATCAAATTGGAATGTACATTCACTTAATAAAACTTGTAACTCATCGAAATTTTTTGATATGCTTCGTATATTTGAATGGAATAAATTGAGCGACTGTTTATTTTCCGTAAAGTTGTTGACTTGTGTGCTAAAATCTTTTAAATCAATTGCAGTATTTGTAGCAATATCTTCGACATTAACATAATTGAAAAAAAATATCCTCGTTCTTGGGTTCCATTACTAAACAAGACAAACTAATATGAATTTATTGTTCAAAGATAAGAAACATACCCAAAAATCAATGTTTTTCTACTGATTAACCGGCATCTTCCTGTCCAAGTCGTCATCCCCATGAATCCTCACACTAGGAGTTTCACTGCTCTGCCTCACAAAAAGTTTACCATTCCTAAACCAAACAAATCTGAAACCGACATCGCGAGCTCGCATTCTGGTCTTCCACATCAGTTGCTTGTTTTCCGGAGTCAAATGTTCATTTAAGTAGATTTTTTGGCCAATTGTCATTCCTGGAATATTATTATTTGTGATTACCAGATACCGTTTATCAACAAGTAAATCACGTTTTGTACGTGAACGGAATTGGGCCACTATGCTTGAACCTCCATTCCTGTTTATGAGTAAACGATGGGCGACGTCGACATCTTCTTCAGATATTTGAAGTTGTAACTCCTTAGCAATTTTTGCAACTATTGCTTTGCAATTTTCTCCGGTAGTTTCTTGAACTCCAGCGATTTCGATGTTTTTATTTCTAGTGTATTGCTCAAGATTAGTAAGGCGAGTTTGAAGGTTTATTATCTGATCTTCTTTCGAAGATAAGTAATAACAGTTTTAATTACATTTGCACTTCAGGAGTTTGTTCGATTTATTTCACATGATTAAAAGCTCTGTCCAACAAGAGCAACTACTTTTAAACTCTTATGTAGTCAAGTATCTGTATGCTCTACTTTAAATTGCTATACTCATTAGTGATGTGTCGATCTGGTTGGACTCGGTATGAAGAAACCTATCCGAGTCAAGATCAATTTGGATCGAATCCCAGTTTCCAGTCCGGATTCCTTCCGAGGATCGAAAAGACCATAAAGGCGTCAATTCTTGTAGACATTTAATTCCTTTGGCATTAAGTTATTCAATCCAATACAATACAATGTTTTGTGAAGGTTGACGGACAATAGCAAACAATAATGGTGTTCGTTTTGGAGCCTCGATGCGGCCGGAGTTGCATGATTTTTTATCAGTTATCAGTGATTTATTGCTTTTGGAGTCTTTGTATGTGCCCATTTGAAGTTGGAAACATAAAAACATACTGAATTACTGACTGCGTGACCACTGACCAAAACAAAGATACTACGTAATATCAAATGTCTGATATCAAATCAACTGCCTACTTCTGCGGCTGTAACTGTCTTCGTCTGTATTCTGATTGCTTCGTTTCTGTTCTATTTGCCTTTTCGCCAAGTGCATCATTATTACCTAACTGCGATTGTAAGAATAAATCAAAAAACTTAGTGACATTTGGAACCTGTTTAATGTAGTAAATGGAAATATTGAAAAATGTACATTCTGTAGTGATACATTTGCCTACACAGGTGGTGCAACAGCAAATTTAACCAGAAATTTAAAGAGAAAACAACCAACCTATACCGAGAAGTCAAGAACGCGAGAAGAGCAGCGCGTTGTTCGTTCCACGTTCCGACTGACCGGGGACGGCGAGTGCACATTAAATTTCGATTTTGTTCCGAGGTATGAATCTGATGGACTCGTTCCTCTTGCGAAATGAAATTGGAATGAATGAGTCCGCAAAAGTATCACTAATACCCATGATATGTAAGTTCCTATTGTCAAAAATCATAACATAATTTGTATAGATATTTTATCATGTTAGGCACATTAGAAATAGAAATAAAAATATATGATGCTACTAAAAGATTACAAGCTTCAACTGCAGGAAATAATTAAATGAACATCAGTTAAAAATTGCTTTATGCTACAACTGCTATAGAAAGTAGACTTTTGAGCTCACTTTTGTCAACGCAAAGTTGATGTTATCTGAGGAGTAAGAGCAAGTGGTTTTCCGCTCCTTATTGTGGGAGACGAGCGCCAAATTATTTTGTCGTTCGCTGCTTAGGAAAAGAACAAACATTGATGAAATTGAAATCATTTTCCAATTTTTATTATTAACAAAAATAAACATTAACATACAATTTGTACAATTATTAATGCTGGTGCCTGATTTTGAAAGAGAATTTAAATGTCAAGTTGACAATTAACGTCAAAGATCAGCATCAACAGAAATGGATAAGATTTTCATTTTTAATTATTAGATAATATAATTTTTGCTCATTTCGGATGATGTAGAAAAGATTATGTGTGTATTTCAAGCGCAAAGTGTCATTACCGATTTTGAAAGATTGCCACGTGCAGCAATTGGCGATGAGCAACTTTGCACTCTTAATACACAATATACTATTGTAAATTCTCAATGTTCTTTATCTTTTATTGTTAGCTCTATTTAATTAAAACTTTACTACAAAATTATTGATATCAACATGTTCCTACTGCGAATAATCATTTTCACAACAATTTAGATATTTCTAAACTTTGATTAAAACTTCCATGACGCATTATAGAAATTTTGTTTATCTCATATGTTTATTTTACAGTGATAAACCGAGGACAAGTTAATTTCGTCCCAATAAATATTTTATCTTACTAACGTCATCAAAATATTATAATGAGAGAAAATTTAATACTTACATGCAATAGCACTGATGAAATCCATAAAAACTATTCTAACGTAAAAAGAATTAAAAAAATTTAAAACAGAGCAAAATAGCAATTGTAAAATTATAAAATAGACATATGACTGCTCGGAATTAGGAATACCCGAGGGTGTTCTACGTTCCTCACAGAGATTATCTATCTAATATATTTAGAGATTAAAATCAGCTAATATAACATTGATCTGGCCATTCGTATTTGAATATAATCAAAAATACTAAAAAAAACAGGTTTTTCTCCATTCATTCCATAAATAATGAACAAGTTTTCCTATTGTTTTTTTCTCAAGAATTATTATTACATTTATACGTAACCTAATTTTTTGCAATTTTTTGAATGTGTAGTTTTTTTATTGCGACGAAAAATGTTGGAAAACTGAGCATAATTTCATTGTATTCAAAGCCGCTCCTAAATCAACGTCAAAAAATAATCATGTTGGTCAGTATTACAATATTATTCTAAGGGAATCAACATATGAAGGATTTAAAAACATTAAACGAGAATCTGAAACAAGAGCTGACACATACAAAGGAATTTGAGATAAACAAGCAGCTGGACGAAATTAAACTATTGCAAAAAGAGATGAACATGGCAGAAGAGAAGCGGGGAAAAGAAAGGGCAGCAGCCAAAAAACAAATCAAAGATCTAAAACACAAGCTAGAGGCACAGTACAACTTGGCCAGACAAGAAGGTAGAAAAGGACAAACTAAAACAGATGATAAGAGCAAACACAAGTGGCAAATAGACAAAAAGGAGGACAAAGGTGGAAATACAAACATGAGGATGATTAAAATAGGTCAATGGAATGTGCGAACATTATACCAAACAGGTAGATTAGCCCAGTTGATGAGAGAAATGGAGCGATACAACATAGAAATCCTAGGAGTAAGTGAAACAAGATGGACTGGAAGTGGAGAAGTAATACAAGATAAACACAATATTTTGTATGTAGGTGGAAGTGAAGACGAAAATATTCACGAGTATGGAGTGGCAATTATTGTAAGCAAAAAGGTGCGCAGTGCACTTATAGAATGGAACCCTGTAAACGATAGAATTATTACAGCACGATCTGATCTGGGAAAATATAAGTTATCAATCATTCAATGTTATGCACCCACGGACGTGTCAGATTATGAAACTAAAGAAATTTTCTATAGTCAGCTACATTCAGTTATGAGAAGTATTAATAAAAACGATATTGTCATATTTATGGGAGATCTGAATGCAAAGGTAGGAGCGGAAAATCAAGGCTTGGAACAAGTTATCGGGAATAACGGACTAGGAGAAATAAGCGAAAATGGTGAACTTCTGCTAGAATTTTGTGGCACATACAAGTTAAAAGTTGGCGGAACAATGTTTGCACATAAAGACTGCCACAAGGTTACTTGGGTGTCCCCAAACAAAAAAGTAGAGAATCAAATTGATCATATCTGTATAAGCAAGGATTGGAGCGAAGCCCTTCTTGATGTTCGTAATAGAAGAGGGGCGGACATAGAATCTGATCACTATTTGATTATAGCTAAAATCAGGTTGACTGTAGAAAATAAGAATAGAAAATATAAAATAGTTAAGAGATACTTTTATAACTTTGAGCAGGGCGAGGATAGTGGAATTAAACAGCAATTCTCTAGTATGTTAATAAAAGAGGCAGAACAAATTTTTAATAGCACGAATATAGAAGATATGTGGCGGAAATGTAAAGATACCCTTATTAATACCAGTAAAAAGGTCTTAGGAGTTAGGAAGGATTCCAAAAGCCACTGGATGAGGGAAGACACATGGAGAACCATTGAAGAGCGAAGAAAACTGAAAGTAAGGGGGCTACATGAAAAAGTACAAGAAAAGAAATTAGATATAGCAAAGCAGTATAAAAGTATTAGTGTGAAAATTAAGAAGAAAGTCAAACGGGATAAACAACAGTACATAGAAGGCCTGGCTGAAAATGCACAAATTGCGGCAAATAAAGGTGATTCTAAAGAACTATTTGCAAATGTTAGGAAACTAAGCGGCAAAAGGAAAGTAAATGTAACCATAAAAGACAAACAAGGCAAGATTTTGAGTACGATCGATCAACAAATGCAACGTTGGATGGAATATTTTAAAGAGATAGTAAATATAGAAAGAGAAGGAGTTCATATTCCACCAAATAGAGAAGTACAGCAATTGCAAGTAAACTTAAATCCACCAACTAAAGAGGAATTAAAGAATGCTATACAGCAACTTCAAAAAGGGAAAGCACCAGGAGTGGACCAACTTACAGCAGAGATGTTGATGATAGACACGGAAGTAGTGGTAGATCTCTTGCAACCACTAATGGCAAAAATCTGGGAAGAAGAGAGATTTCCGGAAGACTGGAAAGTTGGGTTGATAGTTAAAATACCAAAAAAGGGAGACCTGAAATGCTGTGACAACTGGCGAGGGATAACACTTCTTAGTATCGCAAACAAAATCTTCTACAAAATCATACTAAATAGAATAACAAGCTTAATTGATATGTCCCTACGACAGCAGCAGGCTGGTTTTAGAAAAGATAAGTCCTGTATAGACCAAATAAATACAGTTAGAATTATTATTGAGCAATCTATGGAATTTCATTCACCCTTGTATTTGTTGTTTGTGGATTACGAGAAGGCTTTTGACTCCCTTAATAGAGAATTTATATGGGCAGCACTTAAAAATAAAGGGCTACCAGACAAAATAATAAAGCTTATTAAAGAAGGATATAACGGGTATAGCTGTAGGGTAATTCATGAAGGTAAACTTACAACTGCATTTGAAAGCAAAACTGGAGTCCGACAAGGGTGTATAATGTCGCCACTTTTGTTCCTAGTAGCACTAGATGAAGTACTAAGAAATACAGTAACGGGCAGTGGAAGAGGAGTTGTTTGCAATATGGAGGAAATGCTAGAGGATGTGGATTATGCAGATGATATATGTCTCCTGTCGCAGAACAGTAAACACATGCAAGATAAAATTGAACAACTCAGAAAAGAGTCTGTCAAAGCAGGGTTAAAAATCAACAGGAAGAAAACCAAATTAATGTGCTCCAGTTCAACGCCTACAAAAATAAAATTGGAAGAAGAGTATATAGAGCAAGTACAGGAATTTACCTACCTTGGCAGTGTTGTTTCCATGGAAAGTGGTGCGCTGAAGGATGTCAAAGCAAGATTAAATAAAGCTCGAAGTGCCTTTGTTAGCTTAAATAATGTTTGGTGCGCGAATAATATCAATGTGTATACTAAACTTAGAGTGTTTAATGCAATGGTAAAACCAGTATTGTTATACGGTTCGGAAACATGGCTGGTGACGAGCGAAATCAAACATAAATTGCAAACTTTTGTAAATCGATGTCTACGAGTTATTTTAAAGATATGGTGGCCTGAGGTTATTAGTAATGAAGAACTGTGGAGAAGAACAGGGCAAGATGATATAAATACTGAAATAAGAAGAAGAAAGTTGGGCTGGGTGGGTCATACACTACGAAAAGACAAGAAAGAGATCTGTAGAATGGCATTACAGTGGAACCCGCAAGGGGGAAGAAAACCAGGGCGCCCCAGGCAAACATGGAGGAGAACTGTAGAGAAGGAAACAGGAAAGACTATCGCTCAACTGGCTTCCTTAGCTAAACACAAAGATGAGTGGAGGAACTTGACAAACTCCCTATGTCCCCGTCGGGAATAATGGGAATTATTATTATTCTAAGGGAATGGAACAATGCTGTCCATTTTCATAAATAATCAAATTTGTTGAGAGTGGCAGCCCTTAATCTTGTCGCGTGTCACAGAAGCAACCACGTTTATTCTATTCACCGTAAGGTGGCACAAGTGCTGGAATATGAAATAGAAGACAGAGCCGACGAATAATGTTCCGTTAATTCGTTGATTTTTAGATTTAGCTAGCGCCATCAGTATTTTGACAGATTTAGTTGCACGTCGGTCAAAGTATACTTGTAGATTCTCATGAATAAAAATGGCAGAGCATTGCGTATTGTATATGTTACTGGTGTTAGCGAGTTTAATAATTCCAGAAGAAATCTCGAGGAGGATTGCATTTCAAGCGGTATGTACATATATTTTTATTTAGCTATAGCTGCTTCGCTGTATAATTTTTAGAGGGGCATCTAAACTCGTGGAGTAAAGGCCTTACCTTTTAAGCGTGTCACACCATTAGTTAGTTTGACAAACTAAACTGATCAGTCCGTTTTAATATACGCCGAGTTTGATCAAACATTGAGGTTAAGTGGGTCTTTTTGTACGTGTGTTCAACCGCCATCTGGTGGTCAGTAGTATAACGTTCCGTCCGAGATTCTCACCAACTGAGGATTTCATAGTTTTGGGTGTACGTGCAATAGCTACCTTATAGCTTTCTGTATGTTTCCTAACGTGCTTGAGGCGATAGCGTCGACATCTCTCAACAAAACACATGATTCATGCTTGACTTTAAACCTTAAGTGTATCACTTTTTTGTCTGTTAGTGTAAATACCACAATGTAAATCGAAATACATATCTATGTAGAAGGAACGTCTTTAGAAAGGGTACCAATACCAATACTACCTACGCTGTAGATACCTTGCATGAAAAATGGGGCCACTCACAAGAGATCATAATTCACATAGAAATAGCACAAAATACTTTCAATACAATGAGAAAGGTTCTCTGTAATGTTAAACATCCCGTTAAGCACTCAAGTACTCAAATACTATGGAACATTACCCAAGTAATGCAAAAACTGCTTGAGATGTAGTAATTCTGAAGATAATCGACGTATTCTTCGGTATTACTACATCTCAAACCTTTCTAGCCGTTCATATCATAAATGCTGAGGTATTATACCACATGGTAAAAGTAAAGAAAACCTTAAACACCGTTAAAGCCCACATGAGCTAGCTATTTTGGCAATATCATGAGAAATAAAAATTTGAACGTCTACAATTTATTATACAAGAAAAGATTCAGAGACAGAAAGATCCAAGAAGCAGATGCATATCATGGACAAGAAACCTTAGACAGTGATTAATTTTTTTTTTTTAATAAAAAAGAATCACATAAAGGTGACACTTTTAAAGAAAAGTCTACGGATTGTAAGATGTGTTGCCTATTGACAAACCTTCAGAGAGGAATGATGGCTAAAATGCAGTATCATAGACCACTCCTGCCTCGTATGCAGGAGGTATCATTTTAGGTTAGCTGCAGTTTAAGATATGTGTGTACTTAGTACCTCCCAATATTACTAACTCTAGGAATGGTACTTCAAATTGCTGTTGCTGCTGTTACAAAGAGGACTGAGCGAACAATTTCAAGGTGTTTTAGAGTGGTCCATGATACTGCATTTTTCCCGGAATGATAAATTGGGCACTGTATGTTTTAACTTATAGTAGACACTTTTGATGTACTTTATGTAATCATTTTCAGTGACTAAAAGCATCTATTATTCAGAATGTTTGTAACATGTTTCATTATACACTGCTATCAATTCAATAACAGTTCTATGCTTCTATGGCAATTGACAGTTTGTACAGTCTTCGATCTTTATTGTACAAAAAACCCCTGCTGAACATATAATCACAGAATAAACACCTAACGGAGTCAGAAGCAACACTCGCGGCAGCGCCAAGTAGCCCATTTCAGCTATGGCGCCATATTGTAAAAGAGTAGATCAAGAATAATATGTTGGTGGCACTGTAAGTTCATGTCAAAGTCGAGTTTAGCAGGTTAGGTTTTGCGTCAGTTTGTACAGACTGACGTACTCGAACATCAAAGGCGCCGCCGCGAGTGTCGCTTCTGAATCTGTTAGGTGTTTATTCTGTGATATAATGTAGTATATCACACATGAGTGAAATGCCATTATACACTCGTGAGAACTGCAAACAAAGCTCTTGCTCGCATACGATGTAATTTAATTTTGTAATTTAGAATGAGCATAATAAATTAAACATTATCTAACTGATTATTATCAGTACCAACAATACCATCCAGAGCCATATAGCAAATTATTCATCTGTTCGTCTCCTATTGTGGTGTTATTTTAATAAGATAATATATTGATGATTTATCATGATACAATATTTGCAATACATTCAGCAAATGTATACCATAATTAGCTTAGATATTACAGTACAAATGAACTATTTGTTTAGAAAATGAGATTATCAAACTGATAAAACAAGCAAGTCAATTTGTAAGCTGTTTTATATGAATAGCAATTATTTGACAAAATGCTTAAATAGATTATTAAGTTGATATATAAATCTTTGAATTAAACTTTATATAGATACCTAAACCTTTTATATTTAAAAAAATCTGATATTTTAAACTTATATTTAATTTATTCAATAATTTTTTTTCTTACTTTAACTTCTATTATATTTCATAGGTGTAGCTATTTAACCCCCAATATATAGGGTGTACCGGGAAAGAAATATTAACATAGGTTCCATTTGCAAAAATTACAATTGTGGCTTATTAAAGATAAGAGCACAAATGTCCTGTAATCTTGGTTACAAAATCGCAATTAATAGACCACAAAACAACAGTTAAACATTGTTATTATTCGCTTTTGTCACTTAAAGTTGATTACTTGTGTAGCAATATCTCATTACAAGGCCATAAATGAATCTCAACATCGTCTTCTGTAAATTGCATAAGCTAAGTAGGAAGCAATTGTTAACTTAGTTTGTTGTCCACTAAATAAAAAAAATCATTCAACTTCTGAATCACACTCAAACAATATTGACCATTTAAAATTTCAAGTTGAGCCTATTTCACAAACCTATTGCTATGCGTAACAAGTAATAAATTACCTAACAACTTGCCTGGAATTTATGACATTTCATCATAATTGCAAAGCTACCCACACTCTTATTTTAAAAAAAGGATACAAAGAAGAGCATGACTTGGTGATGTTTGACAGCACCAACTAGTCCAAGTATGGAAATCACAAGTAGTATAATTCCACATCCTAATATTCCTCCTACTATGGGCAAATTTGTTACAAGGGATGCAGCTCTGCCATAAACAGCAACCCCAATTAAAATGAAGGAGACTAGCTACAAAATAGAAAGCATCACAATATGTTTCTGGCATCACGACGTTAAATGTTTATGATGTACTTACTATATATAAAATATTTAAAGAAATGAGAGCATTTTTTGAACAAGTAAATCCGCCACACATGATTATCTCATTTATTAATTCTTGATATTCACTGAAAGACTAATTTCCAAATTCGCATCTTTATTTAATCAATCACTCTAAAACTAACAAAACATTGAAAAAATAAATTTCCCTGCTGGTGTAAACTTGATGTGCCAACATTAAGACATAAAACTCGTAATTTCAAAATTTTCCTTCAATTTTAAAAATGCAGTGGTCCTTAAAGGCACACATATATGATTGCAATTTAACTTACTAAAATGTCTAGTAAATAATAAATATATTAAGCTTAAGATAAAATTACGTTTTCATGCTGGCGCAATGCGACGAAAATATTGACAATGTTGCCACGTAACCAAAAGTACAGATCAACAAAATTAAAGTGGCAGAAAGGTGTATATGGCATTTATATTATTTTTTCAAGTATTCTAGGAAAATGCACTGTATTTCTAGATGCAAACTTATTTTAAAAAACTGGTACTTTTCTGCATAGCAACAATTTTTAATATTTTTATATCACCATTTTTAGGATTTGATTCATGTAACATACGTGAAAAAATTGCATGTGCAACACGTGAGAAATAGTATTTTATTTAACAAGCATATAATGTAGGCTATATTACACGACGATAAAGTTTACACACGATCCGAAGGCGAGTGTTGCAATCATCCAAGTGTAATACAGCCATTATATACACAGATCAATAAAAAAACTAATTAGGGCAGGCTGTGATATGTGTTATACGTTTGGCAGCAGTGTATTGTCAGTCTATGTGAAATTCGTGAAATTCGAGATTTGCAGGTTGAGTTTTACGTCAGTCTGTGTCAAACAACAAGCAAAACCTAACCTACTAATCTCGAATTTGACATAGACTGACAATACACTTCAGTATTGCCAAACGTATAACACATATCACAGCCTGCCCTAATTGTTTTTTTATTGATCTGTCTGTACGCGTCAAATGTAATATTTTATCTACAACTATGTAGTTAGTGACACTGTAAGTCTATGCCAAATTCGAGGTTAGCAGGTTAGGTTTTGCGTCAGTCATTTATTGACAATGTAGCCCACTAATTAAAACAATCCCCTGTGGAATATGAAATTTCATATTCCACTAGTGTAATATAAGCCGCTTTTTCTATTTAGAGTTGGATATATAACACACTTATTATTTGACAGTTATAGATAAAGTGTTTTTCTGCCTCTTAGGGGACGTTAGAAGGAAAGCAAATTGCCCAGATTGCGCAGATTTTTACTGGAATGAACGTTCAACGGTTCAATTCTTTCTGAACTGACGACGCGACCAATACCAATACTGCTTTTTACTTTTCTCACCTGGACGAAAGAAGTATTGTAATCGTGAAAAAATCGCATTCCTAAATTTCTTCAGATCTACAAGATTCCGGGTTCCTAAATGACGAAAAACATGTTTTCTTAATTCCTTCTGTCTGTCTGTCCGTCCGTCCGTCTGTCTTTCTGCCAGTAGGCGGTATAGCTCAAAAAAATGTTGGAGGAAGACGATATTTTCATGCCGATTAGTTATCTACCTAGCACGAAACCGAATATCCTTCAGGACAAAAATATACAGGGTGAGCATCTTAAAAATATAAAATTTTACCTATTTTTGCACATAGTTCAAATGTTTACCCTTGACGAAAATACTGATGTTTTGTACCCCACGTATACTGGGTGAAAAGTCTCCATCGGTCCTCTCGACACCATAGACCAGTAACAAGCGAATGTAATAGGTGGACTTTGATAGTCCAGCTCCAGAGGTTAAAGCGTCTGCCTATCAATCGGTTCCGCCTGGATGCGCGAGTTTTTATCGCACCGCCTCCAGAGCTTTTTTATTGGCAAATTGATGTAATGCGCATTACTAAGTGTTTCCTTTTACTTTTTCAGTATTATTACGATGTTGTACTTATTGTGCCAATGCACTTGCAAAGAAAGTTCCGTGTAAATCTACTTACAGATTTTTTTTAAATATACTGAAAAGTTTCCTACGCCACTCTCATATTGTATTCAAAAACTATGTTTTCGTCTTGCTTCAGTTCAATAAATAAATTATTATATTTCCCACTCGTTCCTACTACGATTTATTGGACGAATTCCGTTTTGTTTTCAAGAACAAATTCTCCAACAAATGACGAACTAAACATATTCATTGTTAGACTTGTCCACACATAATAACTAGCAGGTTTTTCGGCTTTCGCCCGCGTTCTTTACGTACAGTCGTGTTCGAAAATGTGTTATACAGTGACAGTTGTAAGTGGTTGTGTTATTACTCAACAAAGGCTCACACTGATCATTAACTGGGTAGACGCAGTGATTTTGAATAATATAGATATCGTGTGTTAAAAAAAACATTTGCAGCATGCCATGATCAAATTGAAGTTTGCCATAACTTGATAAATACTCATTGAAGCTGTTACGCTCATTTTGACATTTTCCTATTTATTGATTGAAATAAATTAGTCAGATTTGGTTATTTGCTTTATTTTCCTAAATGATACAATACTTTACTTGGGATAGGCAACTTTGTTAACATCTACCTTTAATTTCAAACTTAATTCTACACTGCTGTTATCAGTTCAGAGCACTCTGCATTCTTTAGTTTTTACATTGGCCAACTTTCCAATTTTTGGGAACTTTGATAAGCTGAATTGGGCTGGTTTGGAGCATTTTTCGGCCATTTCCTGGCAAGTCTTGCGTTGTGAAAGTTGGAATCGCTTCCTCTGGGGGCTTGGTTTCGCGGCTTTTGGAAGCCATCTTCATAGTTGGAAGGATTTAGAGGCTCCGCATCCCCTGCTGGAATGTTCCGGAGATTGGTATTGATGTCTCCGGCATTCGTTTCGTCACAGACGGATTTCTTGGGACGTTCACACTTCGCACGCTTGGCTTAATGAGTTGGCTGCACAACATCTTAAGGTTCGTACATGGTGTTTGCCTACGTTTCCCTCTTTTGAACGCCGTAATCTATTTGGGAAAATTTGTATGTTTAGCCATTAATCTGGAATCGCATTAATTTGGGATCGCATTATGGATTGCATTTGCTACTGAGTTTTGGATCCACCCAGGAAAATGTTTGTAATATGGATTTGGTTCGCTTACCGTATTTGGTGCTTTGTGTAATTGGTACTGGCATCGTCTGTTCGCCACCCTCCCTGCGACGCTCGCAATGCTGTCGGAAGTCGGCTCCTTGGCGCACCAGACTTCCGAGCTTGCTGTTGATTTGCGCTCGACCCTGGAAAACAGCATGCGCGATTCGTATGACTTTTACTGAGGTGTGTATACCTGAATTAGCGTATTAACTGCTCTGCTAATTATAGGCATTTCGTATAGCATGCATATTGTAGGATTATTTGTGTAAATTTGTATTTGAGAAATGTCGGTCGAATTGAAATTTATTGTGTATATTGCATTGGGCTTATTTTATTGATTCGTATTGCACTCCGTGTAATTTCAGAGTAGACTATGTTCATGGTAGCTGTATTAGCCATGCTCGTGATATTAGATCGTATATATTTTTGTGTTATCGAATGGCTGTTACATTTAGGTTTGCTTACCGTTAGTTAGTAGTAATTTGTGTTGGAGGCCTTTTTGCTCTGTACCCTGTAACGTAACAAAACATTCAGTTGTGCCGTTAATTATTCTAGGATAGATTAGCTTACCTAATTGTAATTTTATGCAACTTCGGTCACTGCTTCTCACTAGCTTCTTTGCAGTGGTTAATCTGTCAAATGTCATTATTAGGGTGTTGGTCGTGTCTAAAGAACCGCTGACGGTAGCCTTATGCTCAATATTTTGGATTTTCGCAATTTGATTATCGGCGATTTATAAGTCTAGCTTTTGTGAGGAGCATAATTCAAGCAATTGCTTTGTTCAATCATATAATAACTTGATGCGTTTGAAACAGAAACCGCCACGCCCTGTATGATCATACAATCCGTAACAGCGGGCTTCGAGCCTTTGAAATTTTGTCGTTACATTAAAATTATAAGCTAACATTCGGGGCATTAGTTAGCCTTTCGCTTGCATAGCTCTAGCTTCGTCACACCCTGCTTCACAGGATGCGGACGAATTATTGTGCCGGTGCTGCTACTTTGGTTAGCCCTCGACTAACATATTTATGCTTTTTCTTTTTGAAATGTATTGATGCAGTACCTTTGACTATTTTTAATGTGTTCATTCTTGGTATATCGATTTGTATATGGATATTTGTTTATTGCTATATTGTTTGGTCTTGTTTGATTTTGTGGTTGATTTTGTATGTGACGCACTATAGTACCAAATTGAATAAAGCTGTGATATTTTTATTGGTCGTTACTATTTTGTTTAACTTGCTGGTTTGTATCTTCGACCTTGTGAACGGTCCGGCACAAGGATTGGATCTGAGCCGAGGACCTGGCGCCCTCTCCTATTTCTTTTTGATTCTTTTTCAGCATAGTTGGAACCCCGACCCTCGCGACTAGTTAGCCCAATTAGGCCGATAGTTACCAGCCAGCAAAATATCAAGTATAACTTTCGCCAAAAGGTAAGGCCGACCGTCTATCTTCCCTTACAAAGCAAATAAACTACCATAAGTTCGAGAGAACTAAATTACATCTTGATCTTGTACTATATTCCCAAAAATATACAAAACACTTAACAAAATCAATTTTTATTGACTGATTAATACACTAGTTGTTGTTATGTGCATGCCATCTTGTTTTCCTTTTTATACAATTAAACTTAATGCAGTGTAAACTTTTGCCTGTCACAGTGGCAGATGTTTTCATAAACAAAATGCAATCTGTCATTCACCTACAGATTTAAGTTAAGACATGACTAGAGTTTGTATCTTTCTTTCCAAGGCCTAATGAGTTTTTTTAATACACGATACACACACAAGGTTCACCTAATGTGCTAACATAACCAAGACACTTTTTTGGTGCCATCCCTTTCTCAAACAAAATAATGTGTAAAGTACGTTTTTTTTCTATAATAACTGTCAAAGTGTTACAATGTTGGTAGACATGTGATTAAAACGCTAGGAAATTTTTATACCTCGTGTTGGTAGAACTTTTTCAAAATTATGGTTATGTGTCAATTTTGAATGTCAAAGTTTGTTAATTTGAACTCTTGACAAATTTCTTTTTTTAACATGAAATCATCATCATCATCAATAAAATCGGATAAAAAAAGAAAACCAAGAAATACTTTAAATGCAAAAATGAAGCAAGCAATATTAAATTATGACATATCTGCCAAAATGACAATATTTTTTTTAGTGGAAGAAAAGAACTAATAATCTGTGTACCAACATTATTAAAACTAGGGACCCTGCAGGAATGCAACTTATCCCCTAGAAAGTTGACCTTGAAAATTATTATAGAAAAAAAATGTACTATATGTATTGATCTTTGTTTCAATAGCGCTTCCAACCCTGAAGCAAAAGCACCAAAATGTAAATTGTCAAGATGTTATATGTCATGATAGAAATGTCAAACTGACACTAAGGAATTATGTATTTTCAATTCATTTCAAACAAATACATTATAACCTATAGGTTCTAACTAGTTAGTTTTCATCTTTTGATAAAGACGCTTTTTTACTTCCTTTTACAATAAAGGAAGTATTGGATTCACAGACAGACACACAAACACACAGACAGACAGACAGGCAGAAAGACACACAGACAGACCAATGAAAAAATATGTTTTTTGGGATCAGGGGACTCTAAAACGTGAAGATCTGTTGAAAACTCAATTTCAAATTTTTGGGGTGAATCCAATACTTCCTTTATTGTAAAAGGAAGTAAAAAACTGTAAATGGATTACTTCACTGCCGATTTCTCGTATTTTAATGAAAAATATCGAGGTACTTTATTGCCAGTTTAAAAAAAAATAAGTTACACGACTTTCAAAAATTACTGTTTGACACAAGACCGCTTGATAACGTTGTTTTAACGCACTATTATCACTGTTGACAAAACTGTTTTCTATAAACTAAAAACAAACAAGTAGCGTACATTTTCTTTATAAACTAATTTACATATCTAGCTATAAATATTAATAAACCATAATATGGAATTGTTCATTGAAGATTTTGCAATAAAAAAATATAATAATCTCTGTAAAGAAGTTTTAAGGTTACGTTTGGCAACGTCGCACAATTGATTTCGTTTGCGCACGCGCTCATAGGATTTTAAGCTGATTTTAAGTGTCAGATTTTTAAGCAATTGGCACGTGTTGTTTGGCTATTCAATTGTAACGTAGGTTATAGTTTAATAAGATTCGTTACATATAAACCCATCATGGCAGAAAATATTGCTTTAGAAAAGAAGCAACAAAGTAAATTTGTTAAAAAACTTAGGAAAACCAAGGAGCGTATTCAGGTATGCATACAAAAACATAACCTATATGTATCATTTATCGAAAACTTGTTCGTAGACTGGAGAATCTGAACAAAATAAACGCACCGGACCACCTAAATCCAAGCACGGGGTTGTTTATGTTGGTCACATTCCTCATGGCTTTTATGAAAAGGAAATGTTGGCATATTTCAAACAGTTTGGGAAAGTTAGTAATTTACGACTGTGCCGTTCAGACAAGACTGGTCGAAGTAAAGGATATGCATTTGTGGAATTTGCAGATGCTGAAGTGGCTAAAGTTGCCGCAGAAACCATGGACAATTATCTCATGTTCAACAGAAGACTGGAAGGTATCTTAATTTTATACTTTTGAAGTTTTATGTTGTTCTTTAAATGGTTTTTATGATAGGCTTCAGATGGCAGACGGAAACTCTGTTTCTACTGTCGGCGTTGCAAACTTCTGGTAATCCTGTAGTGTAGGTCGCCCCCGATGAACTACTGTTGCTAGAGTCAGTAATGTAAGGGGGATACGCGAACAGCTGATCAAAAATACCTTACAACATTGCCAGAACTTTATTGTTAGCTCCTATTAGATCTTTATTGTTAGCTTCAACAGCATTTTGGCGCCAAATTATTTTTAGTTTGCTTTTAATCGCGAACGTGATCGTTAGTAAAGTGGCAGATAGACGTGGTCCAACTATTATTGTAAACGTCAATGACATTTTGACCCAAAACCAAAATTGCGGTGAAAACGTCACGTTTGCGGATGTTGCGCTTATAGAATGATTGGCGAAGCCAGTTTTGATTCATAATTCCCATCGGTGTGAAGGCTGCCAGTTAGAAATGATGACTGTTCCATGTGTACCCATCACAAATAGAGGCTCGTTAAACAAATGACATATCTACCTGACAGCCTTCACACTGAAGAGAATTACGTATTAATTTCTGTTTTGCCAACCGTTCAATACATTTTTGTCCCTAACCGCAACGCCTGCAAGAGTCACGAATCTGGTTTAATGTCAAAATGTTACCTTCATTCATAAAACGGACCTCTACTCGATATTGCTCTTACGACCACGATAAAAATGCGAACTAAAAAGAATTAGGCCCCAAACTGCTGAAGAAGTAAATAAACAAAGGTCTGGCAATGGTGTAAGCTATTTGACATGTAAGCAATCAGCTGTCCATGCATCCCTCCTAGACTACTGACTCGACGAACAGTAGTTCATCGGGGGCGACTTACACTGCAAGATTACCCAAACTTCGTTCTGGAATTTATCACAACAAATAAAATCCCATTGAAGTTGCATTAATTTTTTTCGCTTTTTATAAAGGGAAGATGTTTTCAATACTATGAAAGTTACATAAATATCGTGTATATAAAAGTTGTAGGTACGAAGATGGTGTACATTACTCTAATATTTTTGAATATACAGGGCGGCTCACATTTTGATATAAGTTATGGGTCTAACGTCAGCTGTTTTGGATATATTAACAATTTTATGGTGCTGTAACAGAAAACAATTGAATGAAGGAAAACGTTACTAAAACATTGTTTTCCGTGAATTACATTTTGCATGTAAAATAGTGGCTGTGGGTATTAATGCTAGACAGGGTGCTCAATATTTAAAAATTAATTTCAGGTTTTTAAAAAAGGAAGCCCTTTTAATGAACTTGCTTTTGATATATTACATCATACCCCTAAATTCAACTGTTTTTCAGGTATGCCTGTTTGAGCATAAGGAAACAATTTAAGCATCTTAAGATGCTTTATTTTAAGGGTTAACAAACAAACACTGATATAATGTGAATTTAAACACTTGTAACTCTCCGAGCACAACAAAGAATCAGGTTTAGAAAATAAAAATCTAGAAACTGCTGAAACCAGAAAAACAAACACGATACAAACAAGCAAGGGAAAATTAAATATGAAAAGCGAATTAATTTAGGGCTTGGAAATGAAATCATTAAAAATACTTTTCAAATATACAGAGATATACAGGGTGCTGCCTAGGCCCTAGGCTTAGATGGCCTGTAGCGCTTATACCGGGTGTCCATTCTCAAAGTCGAACATAGGCAATTAGCATTAGTGCATTCATTCGTTCTTCATTGAAATAATTCATTTTTCTGTGGATAATTTTAACAGACTTTAACAGAAAATACCTGATTTGCGCCAAATAATTACCAATTTTTTTGACAAATGCTATCGAACTTGAAAAGCAAGGCATGGCATATTTAGAAATTTCCAAGTTTTAAATTAGTATTTTAAAATAAAAATCGCATCTTGAATATTGTTATTGGTAGTGATCGGCCGATACGGATTTTTTTGCCGATACCGATAATCGGCCGATACCGATATTTTAGTTGCCGATACCGATATAATATCGGTATCGGCACTACATTTTTAAAAGGTCTGTAATTATTTAATATACGTTGATATAAGTAAAAATTGTCAACTCCGCATCGATGCGGACGTGACATGAACCAATTTCGGTAATTCCCCGACAGTGTCGTGGTGATTACCCGTTTTACAGAAAGTGTATTGTTTCATTGTTTGCGCCAGTGCACAGTGCTGCTGCAGTTGCTGCTCAGATAACGATTGTGTCGTGCGGTATTATAATCTTTTGGGATTCAAATAAAAATACGATGGGAGGAAATAGCGAAAATAAGTTTTTACATACAAATAATTAATAAAATGGTTGATATTAAATTTGCCGATATATATCGGCAAAATTTCGCCGATACCGATTATCGGCAAAATTTTCCGATATTGCCGATACACCGATATTTATATCGGTATCGGCCGATCACTAGTTATTGGTATCATTTGATGCGTAATAATTTTATCTTTCCATTGATACCATTAGCTTCCCTGTAAGTTGAATTGGCGAGCAGGAATTGGCAAAAATGTTCAATACTATGTTAATCGCCTATGTTCCACTTTGAGAACGGACACCCGGTATATATATATACAGGGTGCTCCATTTAATAAATTGAAATGATTATATTTACTAATTATGAGCTCAAGTGTTTCAATTATCATTTTAACGGCGTTTATTATCTTTTGAAATAAAGCATCTTAAAGAACTTAAATTATTGTTTATGCTCAAACACACATCTGAAAAACAGTTGAGTTTAAGGGTATGAAGTAACATATCAAAAGAAAGGTCATTAAAAGCAGGGTTTGAAAAAACCCGGGTTTTTTCAAAAAAAAAACGGGTTTTTTCAGAAAACCCTAACCCACTGGGCCCATGGGGGGTTTTTTCGGGTTTTTTTGGGCTTTTTCGGGCTCTTTCGGGTTTTTCCTGTCTTCCCGGGCTCATCGGTTGCAGTAGAATTCCGCTGTCTGAGGGGTCGGACATTCTAATCTAGAACATTTGCAAGGCACGTAAATTTACAATGTGTAGATATATGTACAGTATACTCTCTGTTAGGCAGACACCCACGGTCGCTGAAAATTTGCTCGCTTAAAGGAGGCTTGCCACATGGTTTTTGCAATTATTTCTTAGGTCTATCTTCAGCGCCGGCATCTTCAGCTTCCATTGAACGATACTTTTCTACATTCGGACTTGTTTGGAGTAAACTTTGAAATCGCCTAGGCGTGAAAAAAGCCACAAAACTAGTGACATTTGCGCTCAACTGATACACACCCTATTGAGGTAATAATTAATTGTTCTTGCTCTAATATTCTGTTTTTTACTTCCTTTTACGATAAAGGAAGTATGGAATTCACCCCAAAAATTCGAAATTGAGTTTTCAACAGATCTTCACGTTTTAGAGTCCCCTGATCCCAAAAAACATTTTTTTTTCATTGGTTTGTCTGTATGTCTGTGTGTCTGTCTGTCTGTGAACAGAATATCTCAAAAATGAAAAGAGATATGGCGTTGAAACTTCATATATAAGTTTTGTGTACTATGTAGATGCGGATGCAAGCTTTTGAAGAAAATCACATAACTGGAGGTATGGTGTTTACTCTTGTGATTTTTCAGCTTTTTTCGATTTTCTCAAAAACGGCTCTAACGATTTTTTTCAAACTTTACATATTTAATGTGTACTGATGTGAGCTAGGTGATTTTCCAGTTGAATACTTCTACAGTGGACTTCCTTTGTTGCTTTTATTAACTCCTATTTTAAATAGAACACCCGGTATATTATTACATTTTTGAATTCGGCTTAAAATTCTAGAGAAAATTTGTCTCAACTAACGCTCTATTTTGTACTGTTTTTATAGAATTTGTAATTTTTGAAAATTTTTTACAAATGCTTAAAAATTTAAAATGATTTTTTTTACTAATTATAAGATCACTGTAAAAGGAAGTTGTGTGAGTGTATCACACCAGATTTTTATAATCATTAATTATATTTCTAATGTTCTATTATTCTTAAAAGTAATTAATTGTGTTTTACTAATTTGTAATAAAATTCTAAAAGTTGCGGTTTTTTGTTCAAATTGTTTAGCCCAAGTTGTGAGTTTACTAGTCCCTTGGAGTGGATCCAGGACTGAAAAACTCAGTGGGTTTTTCGAGCGGGTTTTTTCACCACTGTGGCGAACCCTGATTAAAAGGCTTCTCAAAAATATAAAACCTCGAAAAAATCCGAAATTATTAAATTTGCAAATGTTGAGCACTCTGTATAGCATTAATACCCACAACCACTATTTTATGCTCTAAAGGTTATTCACAAAAAACAATTTTTTGGTAACATTTTCTTTCATACAATTATTTTGTTACTTACAGCAGCTGCATTTTTTTACATAAAATCGTAATATCTCCAAAACAGTTGACGTTAGAGTGTTAGACGCATACAACTTTATCAAAATTATTAGTATTTAAACACAAAACTTTTAAGCTATGTAAATATTAGGGATTGACAGATACCGATAATCGGTATCGGCTGAATTAGGGATATATCGGTCATATCGGACATCGTTTTTGTCGATATATCAAGAAAAAAAAATTAATTTCCTTTAAATTTTAATATTTATTCTAAGAAATTAACAATATAATGTAAACAAACAATGTGGAGTATAAAATATAACTACTATCTAATATTGAAAATCAAATTTTTGTAAATTATTATGTAAAAATATTAGGCACTCCATCAAGTGTATTGCACCAAGCAGTGAAAAATCTTCCAGCTTCGCCTCGCTTCTGGAATGCACTGCATCAGCAAAAACCGAAAAAATTCGATCAGGTGATGCCATTTCGAGATCTTGCATTATCAGCAACTGTTAGTAATACTAACTAATACGCCACGAGTGAAAATTATTGTGTTATTAAACTGCGTTATTAAAAGGAAATGATGAGAAGACACCTGCATAAACAAACCTAAGCATGAGTTCGTATTTAGGGGATTAATCCGCCCGAATCCAGCAAGTACGTGCATTCATGTAGTCAAAAAGTAGTGGGAAAGAGCAATAAGAATATATTGCCCGATATATCGTCGTATTGGTCGATTCCTAGTAAATAGAGGGCATTTCATTTAAATTAAAAGAAAGTAAATTTGATTTGCCATACTATTTTGAGCCACCCTGTATAATCAATAATATTTTAGTAATATGCACCCTCTTGGTACCTACAACTTCTATATACATGATATTAATGTAACTTTCATAGTTTTAGAAATATCTTTCACCGTAGCATCGTCGCTGTAAGTTGTATAATCTCAATTCCTTTCTTTTTAACAGATATATGAGATTTTTCGTGGCTTATTTAATTATAATTTATTTTATTAAAATTTTACTTACGTTTTAATCACCACAGAAATTTTTAATACTCCTCAAGCAAGTGTTCTTTGAAATTTTTCTCTTGATTGCATTTCCGCGTTTTGAAGCCAGTTTTATTAAAGAAAAGTGACGATCTTGTTTCATGTTAGCTCTAAAACGATTAAGATTCTTTCAGTAGCTTTGAAACCTGACCTGTTTTCATTTTAGTATGGACATTTGTCATCTCTTTAAATTGTTCAATTATATTTCTAACTGTTTCCCACATACTATTAAAGTTTGCAGCAATTTGATACAGCTAAATTATAGACACAGTGGAAGATATTAAGGTGATTGAACTTCATACCATTTGGTAGATTCTATTGGCAAATTTTCTCCCAGTTTTCACACGGTTTCACTAGGTGGTGAATGAATAACGAAGGCAAATGTCATTTAATTAATATTTTGCACATTTTATTAAAAATGGTGCATTGCTGTAAAGATAATCTCTGTTGTGTTAAACACCTATGTTTCTAAAAAATAGTAAAAAATGGGTGAATTACAATTATACCCTTTTTGGACCATTTTTGTAAAACTTTCCTTGTTATCAGATAATACTCTTTTAATTGTTTAAGATCGGTTTCTTTCGTGATCACAGGTTTTACTTCATATTAGCCAAAGCTTTTTATCGAATAATCTCCTTGGGATGGTGCATTTTCCTCGTTTTCTTCATGAGTACCGATTCGATTTCGAAGGGCTCGTACACCTTTGAAAGGTGGTTTGCAGATAGTAACTAAACATTTTATTACATAATAATTATTTGCCGCATATTGTCACTTCACATGTCAGTTTATATTGATATTAGACGTGTTTGTACTATGCCATTATTATTACTCTTCTTTAGAGTTCCTACATATACAGGAGCTCTATGTTTCTTTGCGGCACTTTGCCATCGAGTGAAATATTTCTGAATTAGGACAAAATTTTACCCACTCTAAAAGTGGAGTCAATCCACCTGTATGCTACACTGCGATTGTGGATAATATCAAAGATAATTAATTAATAACTTAAAAAGTATATATGTTACTCATATGCCAAATTGCGGAAATGGAACGCTCAGTACGGGAACTGCATAAAACTTAAATTTGTTTGATTGTCGAATTAATTGGCTCAATTGCAGCATTCGTCAAATTCATTTCGACATTTGAGCAAATTTGACATCTGGATCTAGTATGTACACATTATTTACAGAACTCTTTTTATTTTAGCTAAATTTGTCAATGGTGAACGATCACAAAGGTTACGAAAATACAAACCGCCTTCTTGGTCAGTAAAGAGGTATCCATTGAAAGTGGTGCGCAAAAAGCTCAACATGGAAAAAAATAAAAACATTGATGAAGAAACACATTTAGAAAAATGTACGAAGATCATATACACAGTAAACAAGAATTTGCAGAAACTGCAAGAGCTGGGAATTAATTATAGTTTTCAACCTGTTGATGTACCAGAGGCACTGATTGCAGAAACAAAATTAACAATGAAAACTAAATCTAAAAATAAAAAACGTAAAAATGTGCCACAGAAAATTGAACAAGAGAAGAATATGAAAAGAAACATAATAAAGAAGAAAAAGAAAATAGTAAGAAAGAAGTAATGCGTATGAAAAAATATGTAGATCGCAAGTTTTTTTTTCCCAAGTATCGGCATTTCTTGATTTGCGTTTCTAATAGCATATTAAGTTAACAAATATCCTCGAGTATAGTGATAATAATTCATGGCAATCACCGATATTCTTCAAACAATTGTAAGTGTTTTATATTATATAATGAACAAAACCAGATTTCTTTTATAAATTGATAAATGTCGATACACATCTTATTGAATTAATGTTTACGATGTATTCTGTGCGTTACAAAATATATTTTTAAAAAACTTTGAATTTTTATTTGATACTTTAAATAATTAGGTACAATTACTTTCTTACAGTTAGAAATTAGAAATATAGTCTTAGAATTAAAGTTATAAACTCTTTGGTTAGTAGATGAATGTAGCATTTTATATTTGACATTTCTTTTTGGATTGGCGTGGTCTTGTACCGCTTGCTCCCTTGGTTCGCTTCCATTTCATTCTCCTATTTTGAAACCATACTTTAACCTGTAAAAATGATACAACTTTATTAATATTACAAATGCAAATCAGAATACGAATTCAGTGTTTCAAGAGGTAGGTATTGGTGTCTGTTAAACAATAGATTCTGTTGGATATGCTTATAAAATACGCCTTTACTATACCCACTACTGAATGAATTTAAAATGTAAGTTTCAATCCGCGCAAGTATCTATGGACCGCTGGCATAGACACTATTTTTCTCATCTTATTTTTATGGATATTTCGCCACACTACAAAATGAAAAATATTAAAACATTTTGTAGTGTGGCGAAATATTCATAAAAATTAGATGATTATTGAGGCGCCACAAAGGAGTTTCAGGGATTAACTATTCTTCTCAGTTTAGCACATTACGCTGCAATTGTATCGCATGCTATCTCTCTCCTTTAATTTTTATAATAGTATAAATAAAGTACAGCTCCCGCATCGTAACCTTAGAAATTTCACGTAGCCAACTCTCGGGTGCAATCGCATCATATCGTGCACTTCGGCTGCTTCCAAGACCGCTATTGGCTGGTGCGTCACTGCTGTACATTCACCCTAAAAAGCTGACGCCAAATAAGTTTACACTTGACCCTTGCGTCTTTAAACTCTTTTATTTTTATATAGGCTTGTTTCCTGTAAATAATGTTGGTCCAATTGTTTTATTTGCAGGAACTATTGTAGATGAAATTATTTATAAAGTATATTAAAAATAAGCGCTTTCGAAGATATGTACTTTTAACTCGGAGTGTACGCTTACCCCTACACTGTATCGTATTGATGCGCGAAGTGAAACTAAGGTTACGATGTGGGAGCTCTAGTTCCTGTCTTTACGAATTTGATCCTACATGTTCGCATGGCAAGTGATTGCATACTGGAAATTGGAGTCTGCCAACATAACAGATGTACGGGGTGTCACACTTTCAACGGGGTTATTACAGCATACATAAATCAAACAAGTAGAGACACTCATGCCAAATGTTGAAACCTGTCTAGAGTGCCTGGGACAGTGACTTAGGGGTATTTCTAAGCTTGACTACTAGATGGCAGAACAAAATTCTACCAATTAAGGTCACTAAATACATAAAGGTAACGCCATCCAATTCCAAGATTTTGTTCCCCCAAATTAAAAAGGACAGAACATTGTAAGAAAGTGAAAGTGAGAGTGAGACACTAATGACAGGAACCCCAAATTAAAAGAGACAAAAGATATATGTTTGCACAGTTGGCGGTACCTTTATGATTTTGTAACCTTACTACCAATTAGAGTCCCTGTATATAAAGAGTTGGAACATGTAGGGTAACTTGTTTTGGATCGACAAACCATGGAGTAACTGATTTTTGCCGATTTTAAACTTTATGCATACTTCTTTCAACTAAAACAAATGAAATATATCTTTACTACATCACATAGTCCTTGATTTGTGGATCCAATGGCTCAACTCTTAATACATATAGGAACTCTACTACCAATTAAGGTCACTAGATTAACACACTAAAGTGTAAGGTACCGCCATTAGTGATTTTTATATCTATCCTTGTCTCACAATTTTCTCCAAATGGGGATAAAAACACAATCTAACCATAATTTGATTTTACAGCAGTGCCATGACACCAAAAAGACAATCCCCAAAAACTAATGTCTTCCCTACTGCACTTGGGAAACTTGTATTTGTTATCTTTATCTCACAATTTTCTCACATTCTCACGCGAGGAATGGAATGGCGGTACCTTATTAATTTAGTGACCTTACTGCCAATCAGAGCCAGTGTATATAGGAGAGTACCGCCATTCTTTAATCCGTGAAAATGCCGCCATCGCCGCCATTTTTGTTCCCATCAGGAATAACTGATTGAGATATATCTAAAATTTTACTTGAAATTGGCAAGACTGTAACTGTATGTCAAATTTGAGGTTAGCAGGTTATGTTTTGCGTAGGTTTGTGTCAAAACTGACGCAAAACCTAACCTGCTAACCTCGAATTTGGCATAGACTTACAGTCTTGCCAATTTTAAGTAAAGTTTTGGATTGCCAAAAAACAAAGTGACGCATATGTGAGAGGAATAAACATGGCGGACGTGGCGGTACTCTCCTATATACACTGGCTCTAGTACCAATTACAGTGACTATATAGTCACTGTACTACCAATCAGGGTCAGTGTATATAGGAGAGTACCACCATCCTTTGATCCGTGAAAATGCCGCCATCGCCGCCATTTTTGTTCCCATCAGCAATAACTGATTGAGATATAGGTATCTAAAATTTTACTTGAAATTGGCAAGACTGTAACTGTATGTCAAATTTGAGGTTAGCAGGTTATGTTTTGCGTAGGTTTGTGTCAAAACTGACGCAAAACCTAACCTGCTAACCTCGAATTTGACATAGACTTACAGTCTTGCCAATTTTAAGTAAAGTTTTGGATTGCCAAAAAACAAAGTGACGCATATGTGAGAGGAATAAACATGGCGGACGTGGCGGTACTCTCTTATATACACTGGCTCTACTACCAATTACAGTGACTATATAGTCACTGTACTACCAATCAGGGTCAGTGTATACAGTGTGTACATAAAGTATGGAATAAATTCATTATCTAGAAAAGGAAAAGGTTTTCGGAAAAATCCTCGGACACGTCAACCTTTGTTTTAAGATGCGCATCTTTTGACGTTCTATTCCCATTGGTGACATCATTACTGTTCCGGATATGACGTCATCGACATTTTTTTCAAATGGCAACCTCTATTTTTGACAGCGCCATTTGAAAGAGCATATTTTTCTGCATACAGCACATCAAAATCTTTGTCATGTTACATTAGGAAATTTTCGAGAAAATTAATGTTATAACGATTTAATTAATTTATTTTATTCAGTTAATTGAACAAACTAATTAATTAAGTGTTGAAACTGAAGTCCTTCCTAGCTTTGTAAAGGTCTCTTTCTAAGTCATAAAAAACCACTCTTTTTATTATAGCAAAAAAGACATTTTATCCACAATCACCTTATAATTGAAGTTTTATCCACACTTATGAACCGTCTAAAGTACCACTTTATCCACTAGTGGAATAATGAAATTACTTTATTTCATTAGTGGGATAAAACCATGTCACTTACAACTGCAGTGTTGGTAGCACTGTCAAGCTATGCCAAATTCGAAATTTGTACGTTAAGTTTTGCGTCAATCTGTGTCAAATAACAAACAAAACTTAACCTATTAACCTCTCGAATTTGACATAGACTGACAATACACTTCAGTACTGCCAAACGTATAACATTTGATCTTTCGGTACTTTCCAAATTGTCACTATGACTTTTCATGGCTGTCAATACAAAACGTATGTTTTTACTTCCTTTTACGATAAAGGAAGTATTGGATTCACCTCAAAAATTACAATTTGAGTTTTCAACAGATCTTCACGTTTTAGAGTCCCCTGAATTAATTAGTTTGTTCAATTAACTGAATAAAATAAATTAATTTTAAATCACTATAACATTAATTTTATCGAAAATTTCCTTATGTAACATGACAAAACTTTTGATGTGTTGTGTGCAGAAAAATATGCTCTTTCAAATGGCGCTGTCAAAAATAAAGGTTGCCATTTGAAAAAAAATTCGATGACGTCATATCCGGAACAGTAATGATGTCACCAATGAGACTAGAACGTCAAAAGATGCGCATCTTAAAACAAAGGTTGACATGTCTGAGGATTTTTCCGAAAAGCTTTCCCTTTTCTAGATAATGAATTTATTCCATACTTTATGTACACATTGTATAGGAGAGTACCACCATTCTTTGATCCGTGAAAATGCCGCCATCGCCATCATCTTTGTTCCCACCAGCAATAACCATATATATAATACACATATATTGCTAGTAGGGCCTCGCAACGCCCGAAAACTTTACGGCGCCGACATAGTTTCACTTAGAGAAGCGGTCGGCAACCTTTTGGCAGGCAAGGGCCACATAGTGGCAAAATGAAGTGAAGGCGGGCCGCACTTATTCATAATTTTGATAATAGGTATACTATGTATATCGGGGTCACAAGAATAAATATAATAACCAGAAGGATATCTCGTATTACCTGACCGCCGGCGCCTCATAGCCTTGGGACGTTTCTAAACGGAAATTCTGAACTGAAACGTCCAGTGCAGTCAGTGTAGGTAGAGGCTGGAATGGAATACAATGGTTCGAGGTCACCCGTTGTCGGCATCGACATCAAAGCGGTTGTGTAGAAGATATGCTTCTGGTTATTATATTTATTTTTGTGTCGGGGTGATATTAAAAATGCGAAAACATTTTTCTGAGTTGCAGCAGCTGCGAACGGCTGTACGACCTTGGCTAGCGAGCGCTATGTTTACAAACAGAAACGTCAGTTATGTTGTGATTGCGTAGTGACGTATTTTTGCCAGGACAAGGGCTGCAAAATTTCCATTTAAATGTGGAAGAAAATAATGAGAATGAGGATGGGCCTCATGAAGAATTTTCAGTTTGAGCATTTAACTCTTGTCAAAATTAGACTGATTTTTTTTTAATTACTGCTTTTGTATCACATTTCAGTGGCTATTTGTTTCAATAATTTCAAGGAACTACTGATTTTGAGAAAATGGTCATTTTAATTAGTTAACATTAAACTGCAGCAGGGTCGTTTCAGAATCCATGCTTTTAAAAAATTCGCGCCTTTCTAGGTTATAATTAGAAGTAAACCCAAACACCGTCTTCTGCTAAGTGGTCAAGCGGAAATGGAGCGAAAATAAATTCGCTCCCAAAAATGGCGACTGATGCCGAAGCGAAACCAAAGCGCTGTCGGTCAGCGAAGCGTTCAACGCAATCGCTACCTCAGCGCTATGCCGGCTGAACGCACCCACTCTGTGTCTGTGATTGTAATATTACATTCTTATTAAATGCACGCTCGCTTGAATTTTGCGCGCGCATGACGCAATTATTTAAATTTTAGGTTGGTATATAAGACTTTCATTTACAAAACATCGCGGGCCGCAAGACGGAGGATTGCGGGCCGCATGCGGCCCGCGGGCCGCGGGTTGCCGACCGCTGACTTAGAGTATAACGCGTCTCGTGCGCATGCGTGAGAATTTGAACTCAGCCTTTAGAAGCGAATTTTAAACTTGACCACTTCCCCATTGGGCGGACGACGCCGCCGCGCTTGCTCACAGCTCACCATTATACATTGAAGAGTTGGTTGTCTGTCTCACTTCCTTCGTGAGTTTCCCACTCATAGCCGCTAGCAATATAGTATTAGTTATATGGCAATAACTGATCGAGTTATGTCTAAAATTTTACTTGAAATTGGCAAGACTGTAAGTCTATGTCAAATTCGTGGTTAGCAGGTTATGTTTTGCGTCAGTTTGTGTCAAATCGGACGCAAAACCTAACCTGCTAACCTCGAATTTGACATAGACCAACAGTCTTGCCTATTTTAAGTAAAGTTTTGGATTGTTAACAAATGTCACGTTGACGGAATTGTGCAACAAATCTAAAAGTGACGCATATGTCAGAGGAATAAACATGGTGGACGTGGCGGTACTCTCCTATACCGTGAGAATAATGTAAGACTATACATGCCTGAATTATGCAAAATTAGACATAGGGAATTTACTTACTGTTACCATGGTGTTTGTAAACAACATAACAATATAGTGGCTATAGAAACTATAATTGCAACAGGGTTATTTTATTGTAATTTCAATACCGGCATTTGTTACTAGCATGGATAAATTGATTAATGCTTAAATAAAGTTGTCAATGTATAGTTTTACATTATTCACACTGTATATACTGGCTCTGCTATCAATCAAAGCCAGTGTATATAGGAGAGTCCGCCATGTTTATTCCTCTGACATGCGTCACTTTGAGGTTTGTAACACAATTCCGTCAAAGTGACATTTGTTGGCAATCCAAAATTTTACTTGAAATTGGCAAGACTGTAAGTCTATGTCAAATTCGTGGTTAGCAGGTTATGTTTTGCGTCAGTTTGTGTCAAATCGGACGCAAAACCTAACCTGCTAACCTCGAATTTGACATAGACCAACAGTCTTGCCTATTTTAAGTAAAGTTTTGGATTGTTAACAAATGTCACGTTGACGGAATTGTGCAACAAACCTAAAAGTGACGCATATGTCAGAGGAATAAACATGGTGGACGTGGCGGTACTCTCCTATACCGTGAGAATAATGTAAGACTATACATGCCTGAATTATGCAAAATTAGACATAGGGAATTTACTTACTGTTACCATGGTGTTTGTAAACAACATAACAACATAGTGGCTATAGAAACTATAATTGCAACAGGGTTATTTTATTGTAATTTCAATACCGGCATTTGTTACTAGCATGGGTAAATTGATTAATGCTTAAATAAAGTTGTCAATGTATAGTTTTACATTATTCACACTGTATATACTGGCTCTGCTATCAATCAAAGCCAGTGTATATAGGAGAGTCCGCCATGTTTATTCCTCTGACATGCGTCACTTTGAGGTTTGTAACACAATTCCGTCAAAGTGACATTTGTTGGCAATCCAAAATTTTACAAAAAATTGGCAAGACTGTGAGTCTATGTCAAATTTGTGGTTAGCAGGTTAGGTTTTGTTTGTTATTTGACACAGACTGACGCAAAACATAACCTGCTAATCTCTTATTTGACATAGACTTACAGTCTTGCCAATTTCAAGTAAAATTTTAGACATAACTCAATCAGTTATTGCTGATCACCTGTAATATGGGAATAAACATGGCAGCATGTTCACGGATCAAAGAATGGCGGTACACCGCCATGTCCGCCATGTTTGTTCCTCTGACATATACGTCATTTTGAGGTTTGTAACACAATTCCGTTAACGTGACATTTATTGAAAATCCGAAATTTTACTTAAAATTGGCAAGACTGTAAGTCTATGTCAAACTTGAAATTAGTAGGTTAGGTTTTGTTTGTTATTTGACACAGACTGACGCAGAACATAACCTGATAACCTCGAATTTGACATAGACTTACAGTCTTGCCAATTGCAAGTAAAATTTTAGACATAACTCAATCAGTTATTCCTGATCACCTGTAATATAGGAATAAACATGGCGGCATGTTCACGGATCAATGAATGGCGGTACTCCGCCACGTCCGCCATGTTTGTTCCTCTGACATATGCGTCATTTTGAGGTTTGTAACACAATTCCGTTAACGTGACATTTATTGGAAATCCGAAATTTTACTTAAAATTGGCAAGACTGTAAGTCTATGTCAAACTTGAAATTAGTAGGTTAGGTTTTGTTTGTTATTTGACACAGACTGACGCAAAACATAACCTGATAACATCGAATTTGACATAGACTTACAGTCTTGCCAATTTCAAGTAAAATTTTAGACAACTCAATCAGTTATTGCTGATCACTCTGTAATATAGGAATAAACATGGCGGCATTTTTACGGATCAAAGAATGGCGGTACTCTCCTATGTATACTGGCTCTGCTACCAATCACAGCTGGTTACTGGCTCTGTTATCAATCATGATGTGGTAAAGTAGTGGGGCCATCTGTTAGTACTATCGGGAATTACCCCCCCCCCCCTCCAGGAGCTGTTCAAGGTCATTCAAATCGGTATTTTGATATCAAAGGAACCAACAGTGAGTGTCTACTTATTATTATAGCTTTGTTTTTTTTAAATAGAAGTCGTATCTGGCTTTGACACCATCAAATATAGTATGATCAAACATTAATCTCATCTAGTATGGCTATGGAATTGCTCATAATTTATGAATGCAACTATAACTCACTTAAAAAACAAATGTCAAGTTTGACATTTAGATGTAAACATAGTTGCATTCATAAATTAGAAAAAATTCCATAGCCATAGTAGATGAGATTAAGTTTTGATCACACTTTAGTATAAACTCTATTCAGTACAGTCCCGGATTGTCAATGTCAAAATCCAATTAAAAACAATCCTTTATATAGTTTATATCATGGTTAATACTTTAAAGTCAAGCTATGGATAACTAGAAACAATTAATTAAGTTACTAATGTCAAAACTATAAATTGTAAAGTACGTTTCTACTTAAATGTTAAACCTGACATTTGATTTTTAAATGAGTTATAGTTGCATTCATAAATTAAGAACTATTCCATGGCCATACTAGATAAAAATAATTTTTGATCATATTATAGGTTATGGTTATAAAAAAATCAAGAAGGAGATGTAACTTGCTATGATGGCCGTGATAATAGCGGCCCCAATGCCGAGGATAACCGTCGCGGCGCTGTCGACAGCGTGTACTATCGTCGGTCATTTTCGTTCGTTTTCGCTGCCGTTTGAGAGTTGGAAGCGAGCTAAATTAACCTGTAATCGCGGTTAAAAGTCAGTTTATGGTTGTTAATCAAATGCAGTGTATTTCAAGTCTGTTATTAATTGTTAAAACATGGTCCGAATTTTCAGTTACACTCAGCACATATTTGACATTGACAGTTCACGAGTTTTGTGAATTGACAACAGTACACGACGACCGCCATATTTGTCAACTTTTAGCGGTCCGCTTCGAAAGGCGAGTTATTTCTCCTTAGTACAGGCTTGAAAAAAATTATATTTGCTGATTATATTATATTATTGTGATTCAGGAAATGAACTGTTTGAAAATACTTAAAAGTAAAACCACGTATTTAAACCATTAAATGTATTTTAAATATTTTACATAATGTTTTTAGGTACAGTTAGTAACAATAACACAATATACTAATGTAATACCTAAATGCAATGCACTTCATAAAAACATAATTAAAAATTAAAGTCTTATTTTCATGAGTATCTTAACATTTTATCATCTACCTACCGTAAGTATACATTTTATGAAAATAAGAAATAATTACATTTTTTCTATAGCACATGTTAAAGTGTGCTTTTATCAACTCAAAACAAAAGGTCAAGTTTTACTTTAACAGCAAGGGTAGATAAAGTATAGTCAAAATTATACCCATTCGGAGTCACGTGACTTTTGTCTGTCTCTGTTCATCTTTAGTAAAATAGATGAAATGGAAGAAATTTGAAAAAAAGGCATGTCGATTCATAAAATTAATTTTAAAAATTTGACGTTTCTAATCTGTCAGATTATATTTTTCGTGTAAGTTATTGAGATAAGGGTAATAAAACCTAAAATTGTTGAGCCGAAAACTGGAAATTAAAAGAAACCATCGGACATGCGGTATAACGAGCAGTCACAACAATTAATTTGAATATTATGCGTTTTTTTTATGAAGAGTACAATATTAATAATAGTAAATCAACAGTTTCACCCTCCAACGCTGTTCGCCGTGCTTCTCTTGCGTTAAATATCTCGGAGAGCACAATTTACCGAAAATATGAGCCAGAAAGTGAAGAATGCAAAAACGGAAGTCGACGAAGCAGTCAAGACACTGTATATAAAATGTATGTAGCTAAAGAATTTGTAACCATAAAAAATCTAAAAAATGCTTGGTTGAAGAATCTGGAGATTTTTCACATTCAGTTTCTTCCCTAAATAGATTGTGCAAGGAAATAGGCTTCAAATGGCAATGTTCTATAACAGAATATGCATGCACAGAAATTGACTTAAAATTTGCTATACGCAGCAGGTTTTTAATGTAGCAGCTGACATATCTTTATTATATTTACATTTTACGACATGTTATGTTTTCTTTAACCTGTAAATTCAGTTTGATTTCATATAAGAGAATAAACCCGTAGCAACCTTGTTTTAGAAATTGGCATATGTCAGGATAACCTACAAAACGGAATGTCATTTATTTCCCTAAAATTGCATTTTTAAGAATCGACATACGTAAAATTACTAGATTATCACGTGACTCCGAATGGGTATAAATTTGACTATTCAACACTATAACATATAAGCCAATCACATTGCAGACATTTGCTTTTTTTAACCAATAACAGCAGTATATCACTGAATATTGGGCACCATGCAAAATATTCACAAAACAATGTACGTACTCAAAAAATAAATAGCCTTGTTGCGAAGTATCGCTTAGCAACGATGTTCTGTTCTTAGTGATATCGCTAGGTTACGTAACACTAAACCCCAACAAACTGTGTGGCTTGTTTTAAAAATTTTAAAATGCTGTGTTTTGGAAGTATTCCGCTGAATTTAATTGAGAATGAATAATTATATTAATTGTTCGATTATTTTTCAATAAAGTTAATCATTATGTATTAATATTGTTAAATAGTCGTCCCAAATACCACTCGAAATGGATATATTTTTTTTAAATATTTTGCCACTTCCATGGAAATTATTGCAAATTTCACTCAACAAAATCACATTTAAATGTCACTCGCCTTCGGCTCGTGACATTTTTTATGTGATTTTGTATCGTGAAATTTAAACGCAATAATTTACATGGAAACGACAAAATATTTGTCAAAAATATATCCACTGCTTGTGGTATTACCCTTGACTATAGCACTTTAACATCAAGGATAGATAAAGTAATTTAATTTTCTAATTTTTGTTTAAATTAAATATGACAGCTGCGCATTATCGTAGCAACCCAATCTAGCTACTGACATTTTGAAATGTGATTGACTGTCCTTATTTTCTTTTGAAATTGATAAAGTTCTTGCTATAGAAAAAAATATTGTATTATACACGACGATAAAGTTATTTCTATCCACTCTTGAATCATTAACGTCTCGACTTCGTCTCGACGTTAAACGATTCACTAGTGGATAAAATTTAACTTTATCGTCTTGTATAATAAATTACTATTATGCCAGTAGTAATATTTTGAGTGAAAGCATAAACATCATAAATAACTTAACAATAAACACTTTATATATCATTGATATCAATATGATTAAATGAAATAGATTTGACAATGAATCTTGAATTTAAAAATAATTTATGTAATTTAAGAAGCATGTAATTTGCTTTATGTAACACAAAAATTTTGTTTTAACTAAAGGTACTAATCTGAAATACAATGAAGTAATTTTGAAATTTGAATACAGAATATTCTTTAAAATTCTGGATAGGTTTTCCTAAACTTTTTATCATTCATTCCACACTTTCATCAATATGTTCAGACATTACAATTTCATTAGTTGAATCTGAATCTGAGAACCTCTCAAGTTCTGATTCTGAATCAGTCTTAGCTAATGAAATTATAATGGGAGGAATAATCATCCACACAATACGAAGCAATAAAACACAGCAGGCTTCTCCACGTAAATTTATTAAAAAGGCGGCAGGTTTCGAAACCAGACTGGTTTCATCTTCGGACCATAATGATCATTGGTAATAAAACCACGTGTTCCAATTGTAGGTTAAAATTAAATTGAGGTTAGGTTGAAGCGCTGAAGGCGAGGTAGCAATAAAAATTCACAAAGAACACCACATTGGAGAAGAAAAATTAATTAAATAACCAGCAAACACGTTATAAAGATCGTTATACTCGTTACTACATCAAATGTAAAAATTAAAACAAGTAAAATAGGTCTATCCTCTGAAGGAGTTGGCACTAAGAACTAAGATCCTTAATGCCAACTCCTTCAGAGTTTTAATCACGGCCGTGGTCCTTATATAGCCACTGTAGTGTAAGGTACTATTGGTACCACAAAAAACTAGGACAACCTCCAAATCCATTAGCCATGCATTTTTATTGTTTTAGTTGATTAAATGACCTTAAGAAACTGTCATATGACAGGTTAGAATTATTTACATGTCATAACATTTTAATATCAAAAGCTACAATATAAAATAGTTATAAAACTAAATCAACATGCAATTTGCTGAATAGTTACACCGTTTTGTATGCCAGCATTACTCCTAGCTTTTGAAACTGAACTTGCTTTAGGCATAATTGACAGTGACGTTTTGAAATAATTTGAAAGTTAATCACATATCAGTTGCCAATTAAAAATTCAGATTCACACAGCTAAAAAAACGTTGTCCTAGTTTTTTTTGGTAGCAATAGTACCTACCGCCATTACTGATTTTGTTATATCTGTCCTTGTCGCACAATTTTCTCAAACTGAGCATAAAAAAACAATCTAATAGCTATTTTTGTATTAAGGGCGTGAAGGAGGCGATTTTGGCCCGCGGCGGAATTATAAGCCAGAGGCCCGAAGGGCCGAAGGATTATAAAACGCCAAAGGGCCAAAATCGCCGTTCACGCCCGAAATGCAAACAAGATTTTTTGTAAAATCCACCATAAAGCTTTGAAAAATAAATGGCATGATTCGTTCTCAAAAATCAAATTGTTGTTGGTTGCCAATGTGATGCTGGTTTTTTAGGCCTTAGGGCGCAAAAGGCATTATTTACGCCCGCAAATTATTTTTAGGCCTTAGGGCGCAAACGACACTATTTACGCCCGCAAATTAATGCATAAATGACCATATTTTAGTACGATTTTACAAAATAGCTATTTTTGTATCAAGGGCGTGAAGGAGGCGATTTTGGCCCGCGGCGGAATTATAAGCCAGAGGCCCGAAGGGCCGAAGGATTATAAAACGCCAAAGGGCCAAAATCGCCGTTCACGCCCGAAATGCAAACAAGATTTTTTGTAAAATCCACCATAAAGCTTTGAAAAATAAATGGCACGATTCGTTCTCAAAAATCAAATTGTTGTTGGTTGCCAATGTGATGCTGGTTTTTTAGGCCTTAGGGCGCAAAAGGCATTATTTACGCCCGCAAATTATTTTTAGGCCTTAGGGCGCAAACGGCACTATTTACGCCCGCAAATTAATGTATAAATGACCATATTTTAGTACGATTTTACAAAAACATATTTTGACGTAACTTTGAATAAGTTACATAACCTAACATATTTTTGACTTTACAACAGTGCCATTATACCAAAAAGAAAATCCCCAAAAACTATTGTCTTCCTTACTGCTCATAGGAAATTTGTATTTGGTATCTTTATCTTACAATTTTTAAAGTTGCTGTAATTGCTTTTAATTGACATAACCTAGAAAATTTTGACAATTCAGAAATATAGACATGGGTAAATTACAATGAATCGGTAGACGGTTTGAGAAGGTGCAGAAATTGTGAAAAAAAAAATATCAGAGAAAGTTCATCTGTACTTTTGGCATAGATAATTTCGCAGGCAGGTATTGTAGATGTCCGGTTCTATTAGCGAAGACATTTCGGCAACTGGCTGCTCAATTTGAACAAACTGGGACTACGGCAAACATACTACATACTGGAAGACTTTGTACAAGCGATTTGAGAAAATTACTGCTGGAAAAGTGATTGGGCCTTAATTTGTTGAGAACCATTACTATCAATGGGCAGCGCTACAGATTGATATTGAGAGATTTTTGTAACTGCAAATAGAAGAGCTTGGCGTAGCAGATGTGTGGTACCAACAAGACATAGCACACACAACCCGTAAAACAATGGCAATTTTGAGGGAAATGTTTCCTGGGCGGATTATGTCGAAACATGGTGATGTTACATATCCACCAAGAGCACCAGATTTAACAGCCCCAGACAGCTTCTTATGGGGATGCCTGAAAGATTGTGATTTGTGAATAAGTCTAAGACTCTGGAAGTGTTAAAAGTGAACATACATGAGGAAATAGCCAATATTCCATCTGAAATGTTGGAGAGTCATGGAAAATGCTTCAAAAAGGGCTTGCCATTGTATGACCGTTGGAGGTAACCATTTGGCTGATATTATTTTTAGTACATGATGTAACAAACTTCCAAGGTTCAATTAAATATTTATGATTAACAAATCGATAGTTTGTTAAATAACCTCACTATTATTAGAAAAGCATATTGGAGACTCTATTTTGCGTCACCTTGTGCTTTTAGATCAGGAAAATAGTATACATCTAAATGCTGTTTCGGCATATGCAAATACATTTTATTTTATAAAGCAGAAATCCAATGCAAGGGTTCGAGTACAGAGTGGGTAGGTGTTTTATAAATCATCAGTAGAGTGCTCGCAAGTAAAAAGTAGTACACAAACATAGTATCAAATGTATATTAAACTTATGCGAATACAAAATAAATAGCAAACATCTACCAAAAATAAGAAAATGCACTGTAACGGTGATAATACAGTTTTTTGCTTTTGAAATGGTTCGAACTTTAGCTGGGTATATAAAAAATAAATTAATAGTATATTACTCTACAAGTTGAGAAAAGTGATGTTTTTCTGAACAAGTAGGTATGGCGTGTTTGAGTACGAGCGTTAGCGAGTACTTAAGCGGCCATACGAGTTTAGAAAAACCACTTTTCTAACGTGTTGAGTATACTATTTTATCGCATTTCATAAGAAATGTAGAATATTACATTTTTACATACAAGTGACACTAACTGTCAAAACATAACCAAGATGAGCATAACTCATTCCTCTCTACTAGGGATGTTCCGAATATACAAAAATTCGTATTCGCGAATACGAATAGCGAATACAAATACTCTTATGAATATTCGCGAATACGAATACGAATACGAATACATGACCTTGAGTGAATAATATCAACATCAACATCGTTTTTGTACGCGCTGCAAATTTTAGAAATAGTATGGAAAATAGTTTTGTTTGTTATTTAATGTTATAGAATGGTTAATATTTAAAAAAAATGTTTTATTTAATGTATGAATACCTGTTTTATATTTTTATTAAAATTCTTATCTATATTTCTATAATTTTAATGTCAAATATTCGTATAATATTCGTGTTAATTTTGGCGAATACGATTACGAATACAAATATTTAAAATATAGCGAATACTCGCGAATACGAATACGAATACGAGTATTCGGAACATCCCTACTCTCTACTAAAGCACAATAAGCAGCTCCAGTAGATGTTATGCGTTTGGCAGTACTGAAGTGCGAAGTCTATGTCAAATTCGAGGTTAGTAGGTTAGGTTTTGAGTCAGTTTTGATACAGATTTACGCAAAACCTAACCTGCTAACCTCGAATTTGACATAGACTCACAGTGTCACCAAAAACACACTTCAGTATTGCCAAACGTAAAACGAATCGCCGTTGCTAGGCATAAAAGTGTTGCTAATTATAAAAGTACCACATTTCTTATCGATTTTGAATGAAGAAATGTAGTACATTTCCAAATGAAATGCGATAAACATATAATTTAATGTTGATGTTTAATGTTGTTAATTTAGCAAATGAAGGAGCGAAGTTATCCCAAAAAATATCCCACTTGCAAGGGTCTTACAGAGTCGGTCCACCACCATGGTATTCCTGGCCTCTGAGGATCTCCACCAAACCGCCCACCTGGGTGACCTCGGTATATCGAACTCCCCCCCCCCCCCTTATTCTCAACACCGCCATTGTGTTCTCGAGCTTCGATAATCTCCAAAGAACTACTTATCTCGGTAAATCAAACTTATACTGACCAGTATAATTACCAATTTATTGTTTGGTATATAACAAAATTTTTATTTTGTACTCATGAGGTTTGGGAATCCATACCAAGATGAGGTTTACTGAAGTCGAAGTATCAGTCTTGAAGATATTTAGTTATATTTGGGTCTTAGTTTTAAGGGCCCTAGTAATCGTAAGTGCAAATTTTGAATATAGCTAGGTGAATTCTTGTGGAATGATTATTTAGAAGTGTGTAAGATTTACACAATAATTTTTCAAAAGTAGAAGTAATCATGGAGAAGTACATTTGATTCCAAAAGCTTTTATGGCCTTATTATTATTTAATGAACAACTTCCAGGATTGGACCTTGAAATTGTTAAGGTAAAAAAACTCATCTGTGTTTTGCCTATGTTCGTAAGTGATTTCATCAGGACTAAAATAAAGAAACATGGTAACTCAACATGTCATCTGTACCAGAGAACTTTTGCAAGGGCAAGGGAGGTTGACTGATTGAAGAGGGAGCGTTTTTCACATGGAAGAAGGAAGATAACTTTAATCTCGATTGACATTGTTAGGATGTTTGTATATCTCAATGCTTTACGAATCTTTGTGCTAAAGAGAAATGGGGATTTGCAGATAATAGTAGCTTGATTAAAAAGTATGGTGAATGATGATGCAAGATCTGACCTGAGACAACACTCTTGTTCAGAGATATGGGTTTTTATTGTACATTCAGTTTCACCAATGTGCACAGCGTTACTGCTCTATGCGATCTGTGACTTGTGGATATATGGAAAAAAGACTATCGTTGTGGAAGGATTGGTTGCTCAAGGTTTCAGTGAGGGTAGATGGAAATGGAAATTAATGATGGCCTGTATATCCCTAACATGATTCAAGTCAGCATGGCTGCTATCAGGTTGAGATATGGAAATAGAAGCGAGGTGACGATGGAAAGTTTCTGTATGGGTTGCTGTTGGTAGGTAACTGGCATGCAGATAGCAGTTAGTGTGAATTGACTTGTGATCAGAGCCGGATTAAGGGGGGGGGGGCTAAGGAGGCTGCAGCCCCGTTTCGGGGGCCTCGAAAAGATTCGAAGGTTATAATCTAGTGCGGTTTCTAATCATTTAGATCCCTTTGTATCCGTTGCATAAATGCGAATGGGGCCTCTAAAAAAATTTAGCCCTGGACCTCACATATCCTTAATCCGGCTCTGCTTCTGTAAGTCAAGATAATGTTTCCTTAGATTTCCAAATGCGATATGATGATGCTAAACCTTTAATTAATAAATGTAACGAAATTCAATGCGAAATCGAGGAACTTGTCCCTTTAACCGAGCTAACGACCGAAGTCAATGAGCGAGAGCATTTCGAGTTAATTTATTATAAAGCGCTATCTATGGCTAAACAATTAATATCGCAAAGCGAGAGCATTTCGAGTTAATTTATTATAAAGCGCTATCTATGGCTAAACAATTAATATCGCAAAGCGAAACAATACGTGCTACCTCTGCTGCCAGTTTTAATGCTAACTTTCAGACACCTAAACTTAAGCTACCTGAGTTGAAATTAAACACGTTTGATGGAAGGTAAACTGATTGGGAAAATTATCGCGATCTTTTCAAATCACTTATTCATTCCAACGAATCACTTTCATTTGTAGGCAAATTTCAATATTTAAAAGGTTCATTAATCAGTGATGCTGCTAGAGTAATCAGATCAATTGCAGTCACTGACCAAAACTACACAATTGCTTGAAATAGATTATGCGATAGGTTTGACGACAAAGAGGGCACTATATTAGAGCACATTCAAGGGCTTTTAGATCTTAAATCTCCAAAACGGGAATCAAACAGCATTCGTCAATTTGCAGACGACATATCGAATCACTTAGAATCCATCAAAGTGTTAGACAGCTTAAGCAGTAACCTATTAAATAGATTATTAATTCACTTGCTTTTAACGAAGTTAGACACAGATGCAAAACGCGATTGGGAAAGAGAATCCATCTCAATTGAAATTCCCACACCTGAAGTTTTTTGTAATTTTCTTATAAAACGTGAAAAGCTATCACACAAAATTCAACCTGACACTTCGTCAAAACAATATTCAAACCAACCCTCCAAAGCTTCTCAGAATAAATTCACGAAACAATTCAATTTTAATTGTGCTGCGGGCATAGTAAATCAAAGCTGCCAATATTTTCAAGAAGCTCACAAAATCTATTACTGTCAATCTTTCATCAGTCTACCGGTTGAAGATAGATTCAACTATATTAAAAATTCAAAAAGATGCACTAATTGTTTAAGAGCTAACCACTTTACCAAAGATTGCAAGTCAATTCCATGCCGCACGTGCAATAAGAAGCACCACACTCCCCTTCATTTCGGCGACAGTAATCAAGCTACAACTGAAATTCAAACACATCAACAAACAAATTCGAACTTAACGAACCCAGAAACACATGTAGTAGCATACCATTCTAATTTCAACACCGCTCAAGTCATTTTAGCTACTGCAATCGTTGAAATTAGAAGTTCACGCGGAACGTGATCAAACTTCCGTGCATTATTAGACCCTGGATCGCAATGCAGTATGATCACTAGCAAGCAATTTATTCAAAAAGCTTAATCTTCAACCACTAGCGACAAATTCGCTGCTAGTCGGAATTAATCAAGCATCATGCAGGATCAAACACCGGTCCATTATCACAATTAAATCAAAACACATTAATTTTCAATCAAACATCAGTTGTTTAGTTCTAGACAAAATCACGGAAAATCTTCCAACAGTCTCTTTTAATCGCAGTCAATTAAATATCCCAGAAAACATTAAGCTTGCTGACCCAGATTTTAATAAATCATCAGATATAGATGTTTTAATCGGTGCAGATCTTTTCTGGAATTTACTATGTATCGGAGCAATAAATTGCGGCTCCAATTGGCCAATCATTCAAAAAACCAAACTAGGCTGGATCATCTCTGGTCCTCTTACACATCCAGTCTTTTCAAACAAAATCATAAGCAATTGCTCTATAAACAAACAAGTTCAAACGCAATTGGAGAAATTTTTGACCCGCGAATCATGCGTAAACGAATCAAATAAGCAGTCAAAGGAAGACGTTTTATGCGAAAACTATTTCCAACAAACGACCACTCGAGATCAAACGGGACGATTCACAGTCTCCATTCCTTTTAAAGAAAATCCAAATGAACTGGGTGACTCCTATTCGACGGCATTAAGCTGTTTTTACTCTTTAGAACGCAAACTCTTAAAAAATCAATCGTTAAAACAACAATACGCCGAATTCATGGATGAATACCTTAGCCTAGGTCATATGTCTAAAGCAGCTACCTATCAAATCGCAAACGGTTATTATTTACCTCACCATGCTGTAATCCGCGACGATCACATAACCACAAAGCTCCGAGTCGTCTTTAATGGTTGATCCAAGTCTTCATCAGGTAAATCGTTAAACGATGTTCAGTTTGTCGGCCCAGCATTACAGAATGATTTGCTATCAATCCTAATTCGTTTTCGGCAGCACACGTTTGTAATTAAAGCAGACATCGAAAAAATGTACAGGCAGATCCTAATTACACCGAGCCAAAGGCAATATCAAAATATTTTATGGCGATCCAACCCAGATGACCCAATTCAGACATTCACTCTAAACACAGTAACGTATGGTACAGCTAGCGCACCCTTCTTAGCAATTCGAACACTAAATCAATTATCAATCGAAACTAAAATTTCAAACCTACTTATAAGCTCGATTGTTCAAAACGATTTTTTCGTTGATGATCTTTTATCTGGTGGTGAAACATTAACACAACTTAAACAAATTCAAAGAGAAACAACGGAAATTCTAAATACCGCAGGTTTCACACTCAGAAAGTGGGTCTCTAATGACAGGTCAATTGAACAATCAAATAATCAAACACCAATCAATCTCGCTAGCCTAGACAACCAAGCCATATTTAAAACGCTTGGCATTCAATGGAATAACAAAACAGACTCATTGCAATTTTCGATTCAACTCAATTCAAAATCACGCATTTCAAAACGCTCAATTCTATCAGAAATTGCACAGATATTTGATCCTCTCGGATTAGTGGGTCCATGTGTTGTCACAGCAAAAATAATTTTGGAACGGCTGTGGCAACTAAACTTATCATGGGACGAATCAATACCGTCAAATCTTTACACGCAATGGGCAGAATTCAAATCACAATTAGACGAGTTAAATCAAATTTCTGTCCGCGACATGTTTTATGCAATAATCCAAAACAAATCGAGATGCATGGTTTCTCCGATGCTTCGGGATCAGCCATCGGAGCGTGTATTTACATCAAGTCTACAAACAACTCCAATCAGACTGTCGTGCAATTAATTTGCGCAAAATCACGTGTTGCGCCATTGAAAACAATTTCAATACCTCGTTTGGAACTTTGCGGTGCTTTACTACTTGCAAATTTAGCAAAAAAGGTCAAAACCTCTTTAAATGTAAAAATCAATCGCGAATTTTATTGGAGCGATTCAATGGTAACGTTATCATGGATAGCTGCATTTCCAAGCCGATGGAAACAATTTGTGGCAAACCGCGTCACAGAAATACAAAACCTCTTGCCGAACGCTAAATGGAACTATGTGCCCACGCAGGACAACCCTGCAGACATTATTTCGCGTGGAATAAATCCGAAAAAATTAAAATCATGCAATCTGTGGTGGAACGGTCCATTGTGGCTAAACAAATCTTCTAACCATTGGCCTACACAAATAACTAATACTGAAATAGACATTCCAGAAGCACGTATCTTCAAAAATATTGCCTTAATCACTACTGAAACAAACAATTCATTAATCGAAAGATATGCATCTTATGTCATATTAAAGCGAATCGCAGCTCTTTTATTAAGATTTAAATTTAACTGTCTAGCACACAAAACTAATCAGGCCAAATTAACTGGTCATTTAACAACAAGGGAATTAGAAAATGCAGAAACAGCCCTGATCAAGACGATACAGCCAATCGAATTTCAAGACGAATACGTGAACTTATTAAAAGGTAAACCCATAAAACCATCAAGCAAATTGTTATATTTAAATCCATTTTTGGATGAAAACAAGATAATTCGCGTTGGTGGGCGAATCAAAAATTCAAATTATTCTTTTAATCAAATTCATCCGCTTATTTTGCCCAGCAAAAGCACATTAACCAAATTAATTATTTGTAACGAACACAAGCAACTATTACATGCAGGCATAGCCACAACGCTTGCTTCGGTGAGACGAAAATATTGGCCAATTTCTGGCAAATCTATAACAAAAACTTGTGTCAAACAGTGCATTCCTTGTTTTCGCGCTAACTCGAAATCATTTATCTCAATAATTGGTGATTTGCCGAGTTGTCGTATTAGCCCAGGTAAGCCTTTCATCAAAACTGGTGTTGATTACGCCGGCCATTTTTTTATCAAAGAAAACACGAGTCGACGCTCAAGATTAGTCAAAGCTTATATTGCAATTTTCATTTGTATGGCAACAAAAGCAGTTCATATTGAACTTGTGAGCAATCTAACTACAGAAGCCTTTTTGGCAGCCCTTGACAGGTTTATAGCGCGAAGAGGCACGGTCACCGATTTATACTCGGACAACGGCACAAATTTCATAGGTGCCAATAATCAATTAAAAACGTTATCGGCATTATTTGAGTCAGAGCTTAACGGAAACAAAATCATCAACACACTAACAAATAAGAGCATTCAATGGCATTTTAATCCGCCAAGAGCCCACAACTTTGGGGGATTATGGGAATCATCTCAAACGTATACTAGGCGATTCGAATTTAACTTTTGAACTTTTCAATACTGTTTTGATTCAAATCGAAGGCATAATCAATTCCAGACCTTTAATTCCTTTGTCCAACGATCCAAACGATTTGTCCGTTCTAACACCAAACCATTTCCTAATTGGGGACTCATCAAGCCAAATTCCGCATCCGGATATAACCAATACAATGACTGGACGTCTAAACCAGTGGTAACGAATCCAGCAGCTGAAACAACACTTCTGGAAACGGTGGAGCCAGGAATACATCACGCTATTACAGGGACGCTCAAAATGGAGAAAATCTTCTGGCCCCAATCCGCAGCTAGGGCAATTAGTGCTCATCAAGGATAAAAATTCACAACCTCTAGAGTAGACAATGGGAAGAATCATTCAACTCAATCCAGGGAAGGATGGCATCAATCGCGTGGTCATCATTCACACATCAAGCAGCGAAATCAAGTTCCCAATATCAAGTGTCTGTGTTTTCCCCATAAGTGACAGTGCAAGTGACTAAAACACTAATCAATTGAAAACCAACTTTTCAATAGGGGGGAGAATGTTGGACTCTAGTTTTAATATTAATTAAATAGATGTATTTTTGTAGTTTGCAACGTTTCAGTTAAATTCAAAAGGTTCTCACGGTTTGTGCAGTTCGCCAAAATTATTCATAAGCACGTTCAATGCAGTTCTTAAGTTTATTACTTTATTACCCTAAGAGGCTATGATATTTGCACCCCCAATAAAACCTTTGCCGACAGAGCACCGTTCGTGAAAACCTTAACATTTTTAGTTTTCCACGCCAAAGTTACCGAACGTTTCATTGGCTATTTCGACACCCCCACGGGACTTGCAGATAGCCTACCAAATTTTAACTTAGTTTGTAAGCAGTATCATAGAATCATGTTAACGATAACCATCCAGCAACGCAGACGTCACTCTTAAGTGCTATTTGTACATATTATCACTTATAATAATGCAGAAGACTAAAAGCCGTGTTTACACAACTAAAAGTACCACGGTTGCATTCGTTTATTTCTATTTTCGGGTTTTTGTAAACAAACTTCCCTTAACTTTTAATAGCGATATTATCACAGAAAACAGTTATTTATTATGGCTATTTCTTGTGTTTTTTAAAATTACGCAGCCAGATTCAAACGGAAGTCAAATTTCTTTGATAGTCATATCTCGTCGTTGAATGCTGCCAAGCACCCAAGCAAAAGAGCCGTACATTTTAGCATAGTGTGAAAGCGTCTTCGATGCTTACGTTACATAACCTAACCTATAAATGTGTTCTTCGATGCAACTGTGAGCTAAGTGTTGTTTAATAGAAAAGATGATGTGCTTCGCCACCGATTGCAAACATTATAATGAAAAACATACGTGCAAGTTTTTTACGTTCCCAAAAGAACCTAATCAGCGGCGACGGTGGATAAAATTAATTAGGTAAGAATCAGGTTATGTTACGGTTTATTGTTATATCTATTTTATATTTTTAGGAGAGCAAATGCCGTCCAAAAGAATGACACAAGCAGCAGTGTCGTAACCGAAGCTGAAAACATGCTATTGAAGCAGCCGTGAACACAAGAATGGTATTAGATTGCACCGAAATCTGGCAAGTGTGTAGCGCACTAACCAATTTCCACTAATAAAGGAATAGAAAAGATGATGTGCTTCGCCCTCGATTGCAAACATTATAATGAAAAACATGCGTGCACGTTTTTTACGTTCCCAAAAGAACCTGATCAGCAGCGACGGTGGATAAAATTAATTAGGTAAGAACACCTACTTTGACCAATTAGAGGAAACATTAGCAAACGTCCCTCCACAAAACCTGGTGAACTATGACGAATCATATTTAACAGATGATCCAGGAAAAAAACGTGTCATAGTAAGACGTGGCTGCAAGCACCCATCAAGAATTATGGACGCGTCAAAAGCATCAACTTCCATAATATTTGCTGGGGCTGCGGACGGGACATTGCTGCCTGTGTATGTTGTATATAAAGCTAGAAATCTATACCCCGCAGTGGCGTAACTATGGGGGGTGATATGGGTGTCGGAACACCCCCCAGAGGCTTTAGGAATAACTAAAATTCATCTTAAACAAAAAATCTAAAACTAGATTTTAGTAATGTATAATTGAATATCAATTATTACATTCGGAATTCGGACTCGATAATTTTTAAAATCCGATCTCAACGAACCTCCTTTGGACGTGATTGCTGAATTCAAATTATACCGGAAATGCCAAAATGTACAAAATTTTCCATATAAGACAGCAATGGATGCGCTAGCTACGTACAATAAGGACATGTTTCCAAACATATTCAAGTTGCTGGAAATCTTTGCAACGATTCCTTTGTCAACTGCAACAGCTGAAAGATCATTCTCCACCTTAAATAGAATTAAGACTTTCCTCCGAAATACAACATCGCAATATAGGATAAATGGATTGGCAATACTCTCCATTCACAGAGAACTGCAGGTGAACGTAGATGAAATTATAAACGAGTTAGCAAAAAATCAAGAAAACTTGAATTACTACTATAAATTGTATGGCAATTGTAATGATTTTATTAACAGTATAGTTGCTTTCATTTCTATATGACTTGCAAAATGACATTTAACATTTTCATAGGTTACAGTTAGTGCAAGGACAGGCATTATCTTGCAATTTTGTTTTACAAGTAAGCTAAGTTGTTATTTATTTAGCAAATAATTATTTCTGATTTCTTTTAGTTAATAAGCAAATAATAAGCAAAAAATAAATTTTTAAATGTAACTAGGTGGTCTATACTGCTAGGTGGTCTATACTGCTAAGAAGTTAAATCAAGGCCTACCACAAGTCCTGTAGAAATGAAATCAACTATGCTTTATGATGCGCTCATTTTTTTTTAAATTCGTCTTGTAAGGTCGATCACAGTGATCAAGAAGTATCATTTTCAATATTTTTACGCCTTTCCAATTGCTTGACTTGAAGTAAAGTCGATTTTCCTAATCATCCACAATTTCGAACTGAATTAAAACAAATTCCATATGAGGTTCTAGCATATAAACAAATTTATTTTTGAAAATGTCAAGTTTAGGCAACAAAATACGCGTTTAGGCAAAATACTATGTCTCAAAAGATGTTATTCTTTATAAAACAAATTTTGGCATAGTCTGGTTAAGCTTGGCCTACAAAACTGATAAAAAGGCACTCCCTAGAATCCGCCCCCTATTGATCCTCCCAGAACACCCCCCAGAGCAAAATCTTAGTTACGCCACTGATACCCCGAATGGGTATTAGGTGGACCCAGTGGTGCTTTATATAACAGATCTGAATCAGGATGGTTTGACGGAGACATTTTTGAAGATTGGTTTGCAAAAGTTGCTATTCCGTATTTCAGAAGGCTTGAAGGAATCACTTATAATAATGCAGAAGACTAAAAGCCGTGTTTACACAACTAAAAGTACCACGGTTGCATTCGTTTATTTCTATTTTCGGGTTTTTGTAAACAAACTTCCCTTAACTTTTAATAGCGATATTATCACAGAAAACAGTTATTTATTATGGCTATTTCTTGTGTTTTTTAAAATTACGCAGCCAGATTCAAACGGAAGTCAAATTTCTTTGATAGTCATATCTCGTCGTTGAATGCTGCCAAGCACCCAAGCAAAAGAGCTGTACATTTTAGCATAGTGTGAAAGCGTCTTCGATGCTTACGTTACATAACCTAACCTATAAATGTGTTCTTCGATGCAACTGTGAGCTAAGTGTTGTTTAATAGAAAAGATGATGTGCTTCGCCACCGATTGCAAACATTATAATAAAAAACATACGTGCAAGTTTTTTACGTTCCCAAAAGAACCTAATCAGCGGCGACGGTGGATAAAATTAATTAGGTAAGAATCAGGTTATGTTACGGTTTATTGTTATATCTATTTTATATTTTTAGGAGAGCAAATGCCGTCCAAAAGAATGACACAAGCAGCAGTGTCGTAACCGAAGCTGAAAACATGCTATTGAAGCAGCCGTGAACACAAGAATGGTATTAGATTGCACCGAAATCTGGCAAGTGTGTAGCGCACTAACCAATTTCCACTAATAAAGGAATAGAAAAGATGATGTGCTTCGCCCTCGATTGCAAACATTATAATGAAAAACATGCGTGCACGTTTTTTACGTTCCCAAAAGAACCTAATCAGCGGCGACGGTGGATAAAATTAATTAGGTAAGAATCAGGTTATGTTACGGTTTATTGTTATATCTATTTTATATTTTTAGGAGAGCAAATGCCGTCCAAAAGAATGACACAAGCAGCAGTGTCGTAACCGAAGCTGAAAACATGCTATTGAAGCAGCCGTGAACACAAGAATGGTATTAGATTGCACCGAAATCTGGCAAGTGTGTAGCGCACTAACCAATTTCCACTAATAAAGGAATAGAAAAGATGATGTGCTTCGCCCTCGATTGCAAACATTATAATGAAAAACATGCGTGCACGTTTTTTACGTTCCCAAAAGAACCTGATCAGCAGCGACGGTGGATAAAATTAATTAGGTAAGAACACCTACTTTGACCAATTAGAGGAAACATTAGCAAACGTCCCTCCACAAAACCTGGTGAACTATGACGAATCATATTTAACAGATGATCCAGGAAAAAAACGTGTCATAGTAAGACGTGGCTGCAAGCACCCATCAAGAATTATGGACGCGTCAAAAGCATCAACTTCCATAATATTTGCTGGGGCTGCGGACGGGACATTGCTGCCTGTGTATGTTGTATATAAAGCTAGAAATCTATACCCCGCAGTGGCGTAACTATGGGGGGTGATATGGGTGTCGGAACACCCCCCAGAGGCTTTAGGAATAACTAAAATTCATCTTAAACAAAAAATCTAAAACTAGATTTTAGTAATGTATAATTGAATATCAATTATTACATTCGGAATTCGGACTCGATAATTTTTAAAATCCGATCTCAACGAACCTCCTTTGGACGTGATTGCTGAATTCAAATTATACCGGAAATGCCAAAATGTACAAAATTTTCCATATAAGACAGCAATGGATGCGCTAGCTACGTACAATAAGGACATGTTTCCAAACATATTCAAGTTGCTGGAAATCTTTGCAACGATTCCTTTGTCAACTGCAACAGCTGAAAGATCATTCTCCACCTTAAATAGAATTAAGACTTTCCTCCGAAATACAACATCGCAATATAGGATAAATGGATTGGCAATACTCTCCATTCACAGAGAACTGCAGGTGAACGTAGATGAAATTATAAACGAGTTAGCAAAAAACCAAGAAAACTTGAATTACTACTTTAAATTGTATGGCAATTGTAATGATTTTATTAACAGTATAGTTGCTTTCATTTCTATATGACTTGCAAAATGACATTTAACATTTTCATAGGTTACAGTTAGTGCAAGGACAGGCATTATCTTGCAATTTTGTTTTACAAGTAAGCTAAGTTGTTATTTATTTAGCAAATAATTATTTCTGATTTCTTTTAGTTAATAAGCAAATAATAAGCAAAAAATAAATTTTTAAATGTAACTAGGTGGTCTATACTGCTAGGTGGTCTATACTGCTAAGAAGTTAAATCAAGGCCTACCACAAGTCCTGTAGAAATGAAATCAACTATGCTTTATGATGCGCTCATTTTTTTTTAAATTCGTCTTGTAAGGTCGATCACAGTGATCAAGAAGTATCATTTTCAATATTTTTACGCCTTTCCAATTGCTTGACTTGAAGTAAAGTCGATTTTCCTAATCATCCACAATTTCGAACTGAATTAAAACAAATTCCATATGAGGTTCTAGCATATAAACAAATTTATTTTTGAAAATGTCAAGTTTAGGCAAAATACTATGTCTCAAAAGATGTTATTCTTTATAAAACAAATTTTGGCATAGTCTGGTTAAGCTTGGCCTACAAAACTGATAAAAAGGCACTCCCTAGAATCCGCCCCCTATTGATCCTCCCAGAACACCCCCCAGAGCAAAATCTTAGTTACGCCACTGATACCCCGAATGGGTATTAGGTGGACCCAGTGGTGCTTTATATAACAGATCTGAATCAGGATGGTTTGACGGAGACATTTTTGAAGATTGGTTTGCAAAAGTTGCTATTCCGTATTTCAGGAGGCTTGAAGGAATCACTTATAATAATGCAGAAGACTAAAAGCCGTGTTTACACAACTAAAAGTACCACGGTTGCATTCGTTTATTTCTATTTTCGGGTTTTTGTAAACAAACTTCCCTTAACTTTTAATAGCGATATTATCACAGAAAACAGTTATTTATTATGGCTATTTCTTGTGTTTTTTAAAATTACGCAGCCAGATTCAAACGGAAGTCAAATTTCTTTGATAGTCATATCTCGTCGTTGAATGCTGCCAAGCACCCAAGCAAAAGAGCCGTACATTTTAGCATAGTGTGAAAGCGTCTTCGATGCTTACGTTACATAACCTAACCTATAAATGTGTTCTTCGATGCAACTGTGAGCTAAGTGTTGTTTAATAGAAAAGATGATGTGCTTCGCCACCGATTGCAAACATTATAATAAAAAACATACGTGCAAGTTTTTTACGTTCCCAAAAGAACCTAATCAGCGGCGACGGTGGATAAAATTAATTAGGTAAGAATCAGGTTATGTTACGGTTTATTGTTATATCTATTTTATATTTTTAGGAGAGCAAATGCCGTCCAAAAGAATGACACAAGCAGCAGTGTCGTAACCGAAGCTGAAAACATGCTATTGAAGCAGCCGTGAACACAAGAATGGTATTAGATTGCACCGAAATCTGGCAAGTGTGTAGCGCACTAACCAATTTCCACTAATAAAGGAATAGAAAAGATGATGTGCTTCGCCCTCGATTGCAAACATTATAATGAAAAACATGCGTGCACGTTTTTTACGTTCCCAAAAGAACCTGATCAGCAGCGACGGCGGTGGATAAAATTAATTAGGTAAGAACACCTACTTTGACCAATTAGAGGAAACATTAGCAAACGTCCCTCCACAAAACCTGGTGAACTATGACGAATCATATTTAACAGATGATCCAGGAAAAAAACGTGTCATAGTAAGACGTGGCTGCAAGCACCCATCAAGAATTATGGACGCGTCAAAAGCATCAACTTCCATAATATTTGCTGGGGCTGCGGACGGGACATTGCTGCCTGTGTATGTTGTATATAAAGCTAGAAATCTATACCCCGCAGTGGCGTAACTATGGGGGGTGATATGGGTGTCGGAACACCCCCCAGAGGCTTTAGGAATAACTAAAATTCATCTTAAACAAAAAATCTAAAACTAGATTTTAGTAATGTATAATTGAATATCAATTATTACATTCGGAATTCGGACTCGATAATTTTTAAAATCCGATCTCAACGAACCTCCTTTGGACGTGATTGCTGAATTCAAATTATACCGGAAATGCCAAAATGTACAAAATTTTCCATATAAGACAGCAATGGATGCGCTAGCTACGTACAATAAGGACATGTTTCCAAACATATTCAAGTTGCTGGAAATCTTTGCAACGATTCCTTTGTCAACTGCAACAGCTGAAAGATCATTCTCCACCTTAAATAGAATTAAGACTTTCCTCCGAAATACAACATCGCAATATAGGATAAATGGATTGGCAATACTCTCCATTCACAGAGAACTGCAGGTGAACGTAGATGAAATTATAAACGAGTTAGCAAAAAACCAAGAAAACTTGAATTACTACTTTAAATTGTATGGCAATTGTAATGATTTTATTAACAGTATAGTTGCTTTCATTTCTATATGACTTGCAAAATGACATTTAACATTTTCATAGGTTACAGTTAGTGCAAGGACAGGCATTATCTTGCAATTTTGTTTTACAAGTAAGCTAAGTTGTTATTTATTTAGCAAATAATTATTTCTGATTTCTTTTAGTTAATAAGCAAATAATAAGCAAAAAATAAATTTTTAAATGTAACTAGGTGGTCTATACTGCTAGGTGGTCTATACTGCTAAGAAGTTAAATCAAGGCCTACCACAAGTCCTGTAGAAATGAAATCAACTATGCTTTATGATGCGCTCATTTTTTTTTAAATTCGTCTTGTAAGGTCGATCACAGTGATCAAGAAGTATCATTTTCAATATTTTTACGCCTTTCCAATTGCTTGACTTGAAGTAAAGTCGATTTTCCTAATCATCCACAATTTCGAACTGAATTAAAACAAATTCCATATGAGGTTCTAGCATATAAACAAATTTATTTTTGAAAATGTCAAGTTTAGGCAAAATACTATGTCTCAAAAGATGTTATTCTTTATAAAACAAATTTTGGCATAGTCTGGTTAAGCTTGGCCTACAAAACTGATAAAAAGGCACTCCCTAGAATCCGCCCCCTATTGATCCTCCCAGAACACCCCCCAGAGCAAAATCTTAGTTACGCCACTGATACCCCGAATGGGTATTAGGTGGACCCAGTGGTGCTTTATATAACAGATCTGAATCAGGATGGTTTGACGGAGACATTTTTGAAGATTGGTTTGCAAAAGTTGCTATTCCGTATTTCAGGAGGCTTGAAGGAATCACTTATAATAATGCAGAAGACTAAAAGCCGTGTTTACACAACTAAAAGTACCACGGTTGCATTCGTTTATTTCTATTTTCGGGTTTTTGTAAACAAACTTCCCTTAACTTTTAATAGCGATATTATCACAGAAAACAGTTATTTATTATGGCTATTTCTTGTGTTTTTTAAAATTACGCAGCCAGATTCAAACGGAAGTCAAATTTCTTTGATAGTCATATCTCGTCGTTGAATGCTGCCAAGCACCCAAGCAAAAGAGCCGTACATTTTAGCATAGTGTGAAAGCGTCTTCGATGCTTACGTTACATAACCTAACCTATAAATGTGTTCTTCGATGCAACTGTGAGCTAAGTGTTGTTTAATAGAAAAGATGATGTGCTTCGCCACCGATTGCAAACATTATAATAAAAAACATACGTGCAAGTTTTTTACGTTCCCAAAAGAACCTAATCAGCGGCGACGGTGGATAAAATTAATTAGGTAAGAATCAGGTTATGTTACGGTTTATTGTTATATCTATTTTATATTTTTAGGAGAGCAAATGCCGTCCAAAAGAATGACACAAGCAGCAGTGTCGTAACCGAAGCTGAAAACATGCTATTGAAGCAGCCGTGAACACAAGAATGGTATTAGATTGCACCGAAATCTGGCAAGTGTGTAGCGCACTAACCAATTTCCACTAATAAAGGAATAGAAAAGATGATGTGCTTCGCCCTCGATTGCAAACATTATAATGAAAAACATGCGTGCACGTTTTTTACGTTCCCAAAAGAACCTAATCAGCGGCGACGGTGGATAAAATTAATTAGGTAAGAATCAGGTTATGTTACGGTTTATTGTTATATCTATTTTATATTTTTAGGAGAGCAAATGCCGTCCAAAAGAATGACACAAGCAGCAGTGTCGTAACCGAAGCTGAAAACATGCTATTGAAGCAGCCGTGAACACAAGAATGGTATTAGATTGCACCGAAATCTGGCAAGTGTGTAGCGCACTAACCAATTTCCACTAATAAAGGAATAGAAAAGATGATGTGCTTCGCCCTCGATTGCAAACATTATAATGAAAAACATGCGTGCACGTTTTTTACGTTCCCAAAAGAACCTGATCAGCAGCGACGGTGGATAAAATTAATTAGGTAAGAACACCTACTTTGACCAATTAGAGGAAACATTAGCAAACGTCCCTCCACAAAACCTGGTGAACTATGACGAATCATATTTAACAGATGATCCAGGAAAAAAACGTGTCATAGTAAGACGTGGCTGCAAGCACCCATCAAGAATTATGGACGCGTCAAAAGCATCAACTTCCATAATATTTGCTGGGGCTGCGGACGGGACATTGCTGCCTGTGTATGTTGTATATAAAGCTAGAAATCTATACCCCGCAGTGGCGTAACTATGGGGGGTGATATGGGTGTCGGAACACCCCCCAGAGGCTTTAGGAATAACTAAAATTCATCTTAAACAAAAAATCTAAAACTAGATTTTAGTAATGTATAATTGAATATCAATTATTACATTCGGAATTCGGACTCGATAATTTTTAAAATCCGATCTCAACGAACCTCCTTTGGACGTGATTGCTGAATTCAAATTATACCGGAAATGCCAAAATGTACAAAATTTTCCATATAAGACAGCAATGGATGCGCTAGCTACGTACAATAAGGACATGTTTCCAAACATATTCAAGTTGCTGGAAATCTTTGCAACGATTCCTTTGTCAACTGCAACAGCTGAAAGATCATTCTCCACCTTAAATAGAATTAAGACTTTCCTCCGAAATACAACATCGCAATATAGGATAAATGGATTGGCAATACTCTCCATTCACAGAGAACTGCAGGTGAACGTAGATGAAATTATAAACGAGTTAGCAAAAAACCAAGAAAACTTGAATTACTACTTTAAATTGTATGGCAATTGTAATGATTTTATTAACAGTATAGTTGCTTTCATTTCTATATGACTTGCAAAATGACATTTAACATTTTCATAGGTTACAGTTAGTGCAAGGACAGGCATTATCTTGCAATTTTGTTTTACAAGTAAGCTAAGTTGTTATTTATTTAGCAAATAATTATTTCTGATTTCTTTTAGTTAATAAGCAAATAATAAGCAAAAAATAAATTTTTAAATGTAACTAGGTGGTCTATACTGCTAGGTGGTCTATACTGCTAAGAAGTTAAATCAAGGCCTACCACAAGTCCTGTAGAAATGAAATCAACTATGCTTTATGATGCGCTCATTTTTTTTTAAATTCGTCTTGTAAGGTCGATCACAGTGATCAAGAAGTATCATTTTCAATATTTTTACGCCTTTCCAATTGCTTGACTTGAAGTAAAGTCGATTTTCCTAATCATCCACAATTTCGAACTGAATTAAAACAAATTCCATATGAGGTTCTAGCATATAAACAAATTTATTTTTGAAAATGTCAAGTTTAGGCAAAATACTATGTCTCAAAAGATGTTATTCTTTATAAAACAAATTTTGGCATAGTCTGGTTAAGCTTGGCCTACAAAACTGATAAAAAGGCACTCCCTAGAATCCGCCCCCTATTGATCCTCCCAGAACACCCCCCAGAGCAAAATCTTAGTTACGCCACTGATACCCCGAATGGGTATTAGGTGGACCCAGTGGTGCTTTATATAACAGATCTGAATCAGGATGGTTTGACGGAGACATTTTTGAAGATTGGTTTGCAAAAGTTGCTATTCCGTATTTCAGGAGGCTTGAAGGAATCACTTATAATAATGCAGAAGACTAAAAGCCGTGTTTACACAACTAAAAGTACCACGGTTGCATTCGTTTATTTCTATTTTCGGGTTTTTGTAAACAAACTTCCCTTAACTTTTAATAGCGATATTATCACAGAAAACAGTTATTTATTATGGCTATTTCTTGTGTTTTTTAAAATTACGCAGCCAGATTCAAACGGAAGTCAAATTTCTTTGATAGTCATATCTCGTCGTTGAATGCTGCCAAGCACCCAAGCAAAAGAGCCGTACATTTTAGCATAGTGTGAAAGCGTCTTCGATGCTTACGTTACATAACCTAACCTATAAATGTGTTCTTCGATGCAACTGTGAGCTAAGTGTTGTTTAATAGAAAAGATGATGTGCTTCGCCACCGATTGCAAACATTATAATAAAAAACATACGTGCAAGTTTTTTACGTTCCCAAAAGAACCTAATCAGCGGCGACGGTGGATAAAATTAATTAGGTAAGAATCAGGTTATGTTACGGTTTATTGTTATATCTATTTTATATTTTTAGGAGAGCAAATGCCGTCCAAAAGAATGACACAAGCAGCAGTGTCGTAACCGAAGCTGAAAACATGCTATTGAAGCAGCCGTGAACACAAGAATGGTATTAGATTGCACCGAAATCTGGCAAGTGTGTAGCGCACTAACCAATTTCCACTAATAAAGGAATAGAAAAGATGATGTGCTTCGCTCTCGATTGCAAACATTATAATGAAAAACATGCGTGCACGTTTTTTACGTTCCCAAAAGAACCTAATCAGCGGCGACGGTGGATAAAATTAATTAGGTAAGAATCAGGTTATGTTACGGTTTATTGTTATATCTATTTTATATTTTTAGGAGAGCAAATGCCGTCCAAAAGAATGACACAAGCAGCAGTGTCGTAACCGAAGCTGAAAACATGCTATTGAAGCAGCCGTGAACACAAGAATGGTATTAGATTGCACCGAAATCTGGCAAGTGTGTAGCGCACTAACCAATTTCCACTAATAAAGGAATAGAAAAGATGATGTGCTTCGCCCTCGATTGCAAACATTATAATGAAAAACATGCGTGCACGTTTTTTACGTTCCCAAAAGAACCTGATCAGCAGCGACGGTGGATAAAATTAATTAGGTAAGAACACCTACTTTGACCAATTAGAGGAAACATTAGCAAACGTCCCTCCACAAAACCTGGTGAACTATGACGAATCATATTTAACAGATGATCCAGGAAAAAAACGTGTCATAGTAAGACGTGGCTGCAAGCACCCATCAAGAATTATGGACGCGTCAAAAGCATCAACTTCCATAATATTTGCTGGGGCTGCGGACGGGACATTGCTGCCTGTGTATGTTGTATATAAAGCTAGAAATCTATACCCCGCAGTGGCGTAACTATGGGGGGTGATATGGGTGTCGGAACACCCCCCAGAGGCTTTAGGAATAACTAAAATTCATCTTAAACAAAAAATCTAAAACTAGATTTTAGTAATGTATAATTGAATATCAATTATTACATTCGGAATTCGGACTCGATAATTTTTAAAATCCGATCTCAACGAACCTCCTTTGGACGTGATTGCTGAATTCAAATTATACCGGAAATGCCAAAATGTACAAAATTTTCCATATAAGACAGCAATGGATGCGCTAGCTACGTACAATAAGGACATGTTTCCAAACATATTCAAGTTGCTGGAAATCTTTGCAACGATTCCTTTGTCAACTGCAACAGCTGAAAGATCATTCTCCACCTTAAATAGAATTAAGACTTTCCTCCGAAATACAACATCGCAATATAGGATAAATGGATTGGCAATACTCTCCATTCACAGAGAACTGCAGGTGAACGTAGATGAAATTATAAACGAGTTAGCAAAAAACCAAGAAAACTTGAATTACTACTATAAATTGTATGGCAATTGTAATGATTTTATTAACAGTATAGTTGCTTTCATTTCTATATGACTTGCAAAATGACATTTAACATTTTCATAGGTTACAGTTAGTGCAAGGACAGGCATTATCTTGCAATTTTGTTTTACAAGTAAGCTAAGTTGTTATTTATTTAGCAAATAATTATTTCTGATTTCTTTTAGTTAATAAGCAAATAATAAGCAAAAAATAAATTTTTAAATGTAACTAGGTGGTCTATACTGCTAGGTGGTCTATACTGCTAAGAAGTTAAATCAAGGCCTACCACAAGTCCTGTAGAAATGAAATCAACTATGCTTTATGATGCGCTCATTTTTTTTTAAATTCGTCTTGTAAGGTCGATCACAGTGATCAAGAAGTATCATTTTCAATATTTTTACGCCTTTCCAATTGCTTGACTTGAAGTAAAGTCGATTTTCCTAATCATCCACAATTTCGAACTGAATTAAAACAAATTCCATATGAGGTTCTAGCATATAAACAAATTTATTTTTGAAAATGTCAAGTTTAGGCAACAAAATACGCGTTTAGGCAAAATACTATGTCTCAAAAGATGTTATTCTTTATAAAACAAATTTTGGCATAGTCTGGTTAAGCTTGGCCTACAAAACTGATAAAAAGGCACTCCCTAGAATCCGCCCCCTATTGATCCTCCCAGAACACCCCCCAGAGCAAAATCTTAGTTACGCCACTGATACCCCGAATGGGTATTAGGTGGACCCAGTGGTGCTTTATATAACAGATCTGAATCAGGATGGTTTGACGGAGACATTTTTGAAGATTGGTTTGCAAAAGTTGCTATTCCGTATTTCAGAAGGCTTGAAGGAATCACTTATAATAATGCAGAAGACTAAAAGCCGTGTTTACACAACTAAAAGTACTACGGTTGCATTCGTTTATTTCTATTTTCGGGTTTTTGTAAACAAACTTCCCTTAACTTTTAATAGCGATATTATCACAGAAAACAGTTATTTATTATGGCTATTTCTTGTGTTTTTTAAAATTACGCAGCCAGATTCAAACGGAAGTCAAATTTCTTTGATAGTCATATCTCGTCGTTGAATGCTGCCAAGCACCCAAGCAAAAGAGCCGTACATTTTAGCATAGTGTGAAAGCGTCTTCGATGCTTACGTTACATAACCTAACCTATAAATGTGTTCTTCGATGCAACTGTGAGCTAAGTGTTGTTTAATAGAAAAGATGATGTGCTTCGCCACCGATTGCAAACATTATAATAAAAAACATACGTGCAAGTTTTTTACGTTCCCAAAAGAACCTAATCAGCGGCGACGGTGGATAAAATTAATTAGGTAAGAATCAGGTTATGTTACGGTTTATTGTTATATCTATTTTATATTTTTAGGAGAGCAAATGCCGTCCAAAAGAATGACACAAGCAGCAGTGTCGTAACCGAAGCTGAAAACATTCTATTGAAGCAGCCGTGAACACAAGAATGGTATTAGATTGCACCGAAATCTGGCAAGTGTGTAGCGCACTAACCAATTTCCACTAATAAAGGAATAGAAAAGATGATGTGCTTCGCCCTCGATTGCAAACATTATAATGAAAAACATGCGTGCACGTTTTTTACGTTCCCAAAAGAACCTAATCAGCGGCGACGGTGGATAAAATTAATTAGGTAAGAATCAGGTTATGTTACGGTTTATTGTTATATCTATTTTATATTTTTAGGAGAGCAAATGCCGTCCAAAAGAATGACACAAGCAGCAGTGTCGTAACCGAAGCTGAAAACATGCTATTGAAGCAGCCGTGAACACAAGAATGGTATTAGATTGCACCGAAATCTGGCAAGTGTGTAGCGCACTAACCAATTTCCACTAATAAAGGAATAGAAAAGATGATGTGCTTCGCCCTCGATTGCAAACATTATAATGAAAAACATGCGTGCACGTTTTTTACGTTCCCAAAAGAACCTGATCAGCAGCGACGGTGGATAAAATTAATTAGGTAAGAACACCTACTTTGACCAATTAGAGGAAACATTAGCAAACGTCCCTCCACAAAACCTGGTGAACTATGACGAATCATATTTAACAGATGATCCAGGAAAAAAACGTGTCATAGTAAGACGTGGCTGCAAGCACCCATCAAGAATTATGGACGCGTCAAAAGCATCAACTTCCATAATATTTGCTGGGGCTGCGGACGGGACATTGCTGCCTGTGTATGTTGTATATAAAGCTAGAAATCTATACCCCGCAGTGGCGTAACTATGGGGGGTGATATGGGTGTCGGAACACCCCCCAGAGGCTTTAGGAATAACTAAAATTCATCTTAAACAAAAAATCTAAAACTAGATTTTAGTAATGTATAATTGAATATCAATTATTACATTCGGAATTCGGACTCGATAATTTTTAAAATCCGATCTCAACGAACCTCCTTTGGACGTGATTGCTGAATTCAAATTATACCGGAAATGCCAAAATGTACAAAATTTTCCATATAAGACAGCAATGGATGCGCTAGCTACGTACAATAAGGACATGTTTCCAAACATATTCAAGTTGCTGGAAATCTTTGCAACGATTCCTTTGTCAACTGCAACAGCTGAAAGATCATTCTCCACCTTAAATAGAATTAAGACTTTCCTCCGAAATACAACATCGCAATATAGGATAAATGGATTGGCAATACTCTCCATTCACAGAGAACTGCAGGTGAACGTAGATGAAATTATAAACGAGTTAGCAAAAAACCAAGAAAACTTGAATTACTACTATAAATTGTATGGCAATTGTAATGATTTTATTAACAGTATAGTTGCTTTCATTTCTATATGACTTGCAAAATGACATTTAACATTTTCATAGGTTACAGTTAGTGCAAGGACAGGCATTATCTTGCAATTTTGTTTTACAAGTAAGCTAAGTTGTTATTTATTTAGCAAATAATTATTTCTGATTTCTTTTAGTTAATAAGCAAATAATAAGCAAAAAATAAATTTTTAAATGTAACTAGGTTGTCTATACTGCTAGGTGGTCTATACTGCTACGAAGTTAAATCAAGGCCTACCACAAGTCCTGTAGAAATGAAATCAACTATGCTTTATGATGCGCTCATTTTTTTTTAAATTCGTCTTGTAAGGTCGATCACAGTGATCAAGAAGTATCATTTTCAATATTTTTACGCCTTTCCAATTGCTTGACTTGAAGTAAAGTCGATTTTCCTAATCATCCACAATTTCGAACTGAATTAAAACAAATTCCATATGAGGTTCTAGCATATAAACAAATTTATTTTTGAAAATGTCAAGTTTAGGCAACAAAATACGCGTTTAGGCAAAATACTATGTCTCAAAAGATGTTATTCTTTATAAAACAAATTTTGGCATAGTCTGGTTAAGCTTGGCCTACAAAACTGATAAAAAGGCACTCCCTAGAATCCGCCCCCTATTGATCCTCCCAGAACACCCCCCAGAGCAAAATCTTAGTTACGCCACTGATACCCCGAATGGGTATTAGGTGGACCCAGTGGTGCTTTATATAACAGATCTGAATCAGGATGGTTTGACGGAGACATTTTTGAAGATTGGTTTGCAAAAGTTGCTATTCCGTATTTCAGAAGGCTTGAAGGAAAAAAAAAATAAGTTACGAAATAATAACCTTGTGTAAGCAGCATGATATCAATTTTGCTTTCTTGCCCCCAAACAGCACCCACGTTTGCCAGCCGTTAGAAGTATCGTTTTTCCGTCCATTAAAAATTGTCTGCCGTGAGATGCTGACAGAATGGAAGCTTCGAAATAGAGGAGTCCTTCCAAAGACACAATTTCCTGCTGTTCTGAAAAAAACGCTGGATCAAATGCAGCCCAATAATTCGAAAAACCTAATAGCAGGTTTTCGAAGTGCTGGTCTGTGTCCAATAAACAGATATGCGGTCTTAAACAAAATTATAAGGAGCATTCGTGATAATGAACTGCAAGGAAATGTATTACAACAATCTTTTGAGGAAATTATGTGTGCACGCCAGGTTCCCAAAGAAACCACAAAAATTAGAAGAAAAATAAATGTTCCCGCGGGTCAAGCCATAACAATGGAAGCCTTTGGCAACCCTTCTGAAATACAAAATGCTATACCAGATACAGAAATTCTTTCAGAAAATGAGAGTCCTGAAATACTTGAAGAGGATAACCAAGAGGCCGAAGATGCTAGGCTGTCTGTAACACCAAGTTCGTTAAAGGACAATATGTTTATAATTGCAGAATTTATTTCTAATTCTGGAACGAAAAAAGAATCAAAAAAATTGTTTGTTGCCCAGATAGTGCAGTGCAAAAAACAGTCTTATAAAATAAATTGCCTAAGAAATTATCAGAGAAGCAACAACACTTTCATCTTTCCTACAGTAGAAGACGAAGCTTTTATTAAACTAGATCAAATAAAGTGGATCCTCAAAGACCCTGTTATCTCTCGAGGCCGCCACACTTTTTGTTCAGAGTTATTTTATTAATTATAAGGCCATATTTTTATTATAGTTTTTTTATGGAATATTGTATTTGTGTTCCTATTATTTTAAATAGATTATTACTAAGATATTATGCATAGTTTTACTTTTTTCTATTGTTTAAAATATATTATTAAACATATTTTTAATTTTGTTTAAAACAATCTTGTAGATTTTCAAGATTTCTTTTACATTTTCATAAATAAAGAACGAATGTAAATAAACACTTTATATAAAATACAATACCTAAAACTTTTTATGCCTGTAAAAAGGCTTGCATAACAGAATTGCTTGGTTTTTTTAATATAAATTGTGATTATATTGCTGCCTATTTAGAATAAATATGGTTTGGAACATATTTTAATGATAAAATTCAGATCGTTCCATAAAGGCAACATTGCTGTGTAATTTGGAACACCACACATTTGTAAATAAACAATCAGAAAAAAATATTTTTGTTACATGACCACTATGTACGTGTCCTGAAATATATCTTCTTACTAATGCCATTTATTGTTTCTTACCAAAAAAATTTACTGCAAAATTAAAGAGGAAAAACTAAAAAAATCGTTCCAATTAGCCCCGTCTTACGGTAACAAATGCAATGCACCCTGTATTTGGTGAAAATATTCATGGTTTTCATTTACCACAAACTGTTGCAGTACCTTATCGTAAGAACAAGTATAGCCTTTATCATGTGATTCCATCAAGTTGGAATTGCGATATTTAAATAGACATGTAACTTCCACGAGCTCTTCCTCGCCTACAAGGCCATCTGGGATGGCCCCAAGGTATCCAAACTGATGGAGCCATAGTCCAGCAGATGTCACAGAAAGTCCAGTTGCTGCCCCAAATGTTTCAATTGCATTATTTTCATGTTCTCGCCCCCCACCGAAATGCCTTTACTCCATCTAAGTTATATGTTCTTGCATAATAATAGAACTTTATGAAAAAATGTGAAAAATATTTTGCAAAGTAAACCTGTTAGTTTTTTGAAAAGCGATGCAGGGTAACGATTTCTTTTGCAAGCTGCTAGCACCGTACCGAACGAACTGGCTGTTAAACGAAACCTGCGAATAATTAACCACAAGGGATCTTTTTACTGCCCTATGGTTTTCTCAAATATAGTTATTACTTGCTCAGGAGAAACATTTACTTTTTGTTCAAAATAACTAATTTTTTTAGATATATTTTGATATTCTGCGGAGAAAATTTCCTTTCCAGAAACTTTCCATTTGAAAATATATTTTTTTGGAACTTTTCCTTATTGCCATTCTCTAGCATGGTTTTAAAACTTTCTTTAGTGCAACAAAAGTTATTAAATTCGTCCTAGATTTTAAATGCGGCATTTGCCGCGGGTTTCAGCTAGTGTGAATATAATCTAAAACTATAAAATCAACACTCTTTAATTTATTCAACTATACCAACATATATTGTGATGTAAAACGCTACACTGCATCACCAATCCAGAAGTGAACCCATAAATGCACATGATTTTTGTTTTTAGAACTGCTCTTGGAATTGGAAATAAGTGGAAGAAAGACGTGTTTCCATGAGGGTAGGTAGATTTGAAAACATTTTGCGATACTCTGACACTGTTGCTTTATGAATATAGAATCGAGAATAAATGTTTTAGTAAAAATGAAAGTGCCTCAAAGCTCACAAGAAAAACTGCAGGTTTAACACTTATACAGAATATAAGTTCAATGAAATGTAATAAATTACAAACATGTGATGGAGATTTGCCAGTGTACTTCCTGAAATATTGGTATTTTTTTAATGAATAAGATGGGGAATCTATGGTACCTACTAACGATGGGCCTATTCTGTTTACAAATTTTAGTAAAACCCTGTCACCAAGGAGGCTTTTAAGAATGGGAAATCAACCTCCGTTGGATTTCATTGGAAAGATCAGAAGATTTTATAAGGGAAGTAACTCCTGGTTTGATTTTGGAAGCTGGATTGTGGGAAAAGGCGGTGTAAGAGGCATCTTGGAGTAATGACCTAACCTTGGTAGAAGAGTTTTACCTCTGGCATGGCTAACAAATTGAGTTACCTCGCCCTTCTATCCTTTACTCTTGCAATTGAGTTTGCCTCTGATATATTTAACAAATTAAGTTATCCTATTTCTTGGTTTTTGTATTCTTGATGAAGCCCTTATGAAAAATGAGCAAAACACTTACTTAGTTCTTTTAACGGGTGTTCATAAACAGTCGTCATCCCAGTAGGTTTTGACTTCAGAAACGTATGTCTATTAAAATTGAGAAAAAATGCGCTATGACAGTACTCAATGACGTTTCATTGTGTTGCACGAATTAATCAAAGACATAACATTTTGTTTTTCAAAGCAACTGGGATGACGACTGTTTATGAACACCCGTTATATCAACAACGACCTACACGCCTACTTTTTAAAAAATTACATTTAAAATCTACTTATTATCATATATTTAATACTACTATATTGCTAGCGGCTATGAGTGGGGAGGTCACAGCGTAAGTGAGACAGACAACCAACTCTTCTACGTACTTGGTGAGCTGTGCGCAAGCGTCGTCCGCTCGGTGGGGAAGCGAACCTCACGGTCAAGTTTAAAATTCGCTTCTAAAGGCGGAGGTCGAATTCTCAGACATGCGCACGAGACGCGTAATACTCAGAGAGAGACTATGTCGGCGTCGTAATGTTTTTGCCCGTTCCCAGACCCTACTAGCGATATAGAAGTAATACAGATATGCTTATTATCCATTTACTTGACATCCGCACTGTCAAACTGGCAGTATGTTGGCACCACTTATATTTTTCACATTTTAACAATTAAATTACTGTACAGTCTAATAAAAAACACATTATTTTGGGAGTATAGTCAAGACATTTTTTTTATAGGTATAAAAAAATACTTATATTTTTTTTGTTTAAATATTATGCAATAATTTCTGGTGAAAAAAATACTTCTTATCTAGCTGCTGCTTTATCATTTGAAACATGTGCATTTTAATTATATGTATATTCATCATATCAACATATGTTATCAGTTATGCTAGAATCAAGCTAGAATCTTGATGTACGGGTGGTTCTGTTTTTATATCGTCTTGAAGAATGTAGTCTTATTTTGGTTTTGTTTTAAAGCAAATGGCAATATTAACAAAACTGTTCCTGCTTTTTTAGTATTTATGATTATTGAGATTTGTTTATTTTGTAATTGAATATTTTGTTAAAATGTTATATACTGCTTTGTCAAATATAATTTTTTTAAAAGTGTTTCTCATATAATCAATTGTAATTTACCTGTCTTTCAGTAAGGTCTAGTGCTACTGCAATTTCATATCTTCGTAATCGTGTTAAATAATTGGAGTGAGTAAATTCTGCTTCGAGTTCCCTTATCTGATGCTTAGTAAATGCTGTTCTTTCTTTTCTTGGTTTATTAGAAGATTCTTCGGGCTTGTAATCTGAAATAAAAATGATATATTCGTTATACATCCACTGCTAACATATTTAATAAGTAATATTAACAGCGAATACAATACAAGGGGAATCTACTAAAACTAAACGCCCTGAACAAACCCTTAAAAGCGGAATTTCTTATATAGAATAATCAACTAATTCTTAATGCATAAACGAAAGTAGAATATTGTAATTATTGGCGTGTAAAAAACATTAAACCCATAAAGAATTTAAAAATACTTCATAGAACATCTAAAAAATAAATTACAAAAGCAAACATTGGTGGTTTTATGTAAATCTACTTTATATACTTTTTAGTGGTTATTAGGATGCTGTGCATTTGTACAAGTGATTTTTATACAATTTGCAGGCTATCAACTAATCTTATGTATTGCTTATGTAATTAGTGTTTAAAAATACATTTTTTACTTAACGTAGGGAAATGTACTGTATTCCTAAATGAAAATCGTTTAGAAAAGTGGCACTTTTCTACATAGCAACACTTTTCTGTATAGCAACGCATAGTTTAATTTTTTATTTTATCTTATTGTGTTACTATGATGATAGCAACGAGTTGCGTTAAGATGCATTTAACAGCACAAGTGTTGTTAAGAAAAATAATATACCAGTACTTTATTAGAATTTAATCACATGTTGGCAGTACTGACGTGTATTGTTAGTGGCACTGCCAGTCTATGTCAAATTCGATGTTAGTAGGTTAGGTTTTCTTTGTTATTTAACACAGACTGACGCAAAACTTAACCTGCTAGTCTCCAATTTAACATAACCTGACAGTGCTACCAACAATACAGTATTGAGTGACATGGTTTTTATCTTACTAGTGATACCACCAAAGCCATAGCAGACATACAGAGTGTCCCAAAATAAGCCTGCCAAACTTTAATAGCGAATTCTAAAACCGGAAATATAAAGAAAACTTCATATAACCATAGGCCGAAAAACCCTTGGTTTTCCAGGTACAGGGTGTTAAAAGTGTAGTGCTGAGGATCGTTTTTGTTTAATATTTTGAAGATAAAGTTACTCTTGGCAATGTAAAATGCACATAAACGGGTAAAACTGGTGGGCGGGGGGGGGGGGGGCTAAGGAAAATATTGCTCCAACTTTTTTGTGTGGGAGTTTTTATCAATTTTGATAAAACAATGTAGTAGCCTGAAGTTTTTGTCAACAAAAAGATACTCTCTTAAACATTTAGATCGTCTTTGCACTGCACAAAATGGCAACGTTTTCGAACACTTACTGCATTAATAATAGTACCTTTTTGTTTCGCTTTTGTGTTTGTTATTTTTAGTGTTTTCTTTGTTAAGTTTTATGACGATTTTCTCAGTTTGATAACATTTATTATGATTAGTTTTAAGTTCGTTAGTTTTGGTGCCATATGTTTTTATTAAGTTTCTGTTATGTATCGGTTGCGTTAAATTGTTGTCGTTTTTAATCAGTTACAGAATTATTTAAATTAAACGAGTACATTTTCCATGGTCTACCAATTATTATTAGATTTCGAATATGGATATATCAAAAATCTAAATGATTCAACCTGATTTTACTTGATATCGGGACACAATAGGCTCATGAGACAAGAGTATCTTTTTGTTGTCAAAAACTTCAGGCTACTACATTTTGTTATCAAAATTGATAAAAACTCCCACACAAAAAAGTTGGGGCAATATTTTCCTTAGCTCCCCCCAGTTGTACCCGTTTATGTGCATTTTACATGGCCAAGAGTAACTGTATCTTTTTAAGTAGAAAAAGTTTAGTAGGTGTACAAAATTTCAAATAATTATTTTTGAACTTTTCGAAAATATTAAACAAAAACGATCCTCAGCACTACACTTTTAACACTCTGTATCTGGAAAACCAAGGGTTTTTCGGCCTATGGTTATATGAAGATTTCTTTATATTTCTGGTTTTAAAGTCCGCTATTAAAGTTTAGCAGACTAATTTTGGGACACCCTGTATGTCTCGCTGTTGTATCATTAATAACAATTTTCCTATTTTTTAACAAATATTACTATTTTAGGATAAAATAAACCGTGTTATGATATACGTAACGTTATCTGCTTTCTACATAACTTGAGAATTTTAAAGAACTCGCACCTGACGTCGCTCGTTAATTCAAACTAATCTCTCGTAATGTAAGGAGCGTGATAACGTTACTTGCATCGTAAATTACTAGAAACGCACACTATTTCACATGATTTTTCGATATTTTATTTCCTTTTACAATACTAAAGGAGTTATTGGATTCACCCCAAAAATTCTAAATTGAGTATTCAACACATGTTCATGTTTTAGAGTCCCCTGAACCCACAAAACATGTTTTTGTTCATTGGTCTGTGTGCCCGTCTGTCTGTGTGTCTGTGAACAGAATATCTCAAAAACTAAAAAAGGTATGACTTTGAAACTTCATATTAAGTTTTGTGTACTATCTAGATGCGACAGCAAGCTTTTGAAGAAAATCGCATAACCGGAAGTACGGTGTTTACTCTTGTGATTTTTCAGTTTACTTCGATTTTTCAAAAGCGGCTCTAACGATTTTTTCAAAAATTACATTTCCATTACACTTTAATCTACGATACGAAAAGAAGGCCTTAAGAACTTCTTTCAGACAAAGCATATGCCTTTATTTTTATAACAAATCATTTAAATAGTTCGTGAAATTTAATTGAATATGAAGTTTGAAAAATAAATAAATCAGTTCAGGGGTCACCCAAGTGGACGGCAAAGATTTTCTTACGGACCTCAAAGTATTAGAGAAAAAGTGGCATTTCTCACATTCACCATACTATATTTTCTTAAAATTTCATTATGCTTTCCTTTGCACTCTATATGTTTTCTATTATTTGTAAAGAAGTGATTTATATACAAAGGAACGTGGATAACCTCAGACAAAATACATTTAACTCAAATGGACCATGTACTACTCGCAGTAGAAAAAAAAAGAATAAAAATGTATTACAAATGCAAGAACTTACAGAAGAGCGAACATTGAATCCTACCATTTCGGTGAAGATGACTGTAAGAGAATAAATACGAAAATATAGCAAATTACAGATGACGAAATAAAGGGCAAATGCATAGAGGAAATACAAAGCCATTTAGAAGAAATGGAAGAAGACATGAACGAAAAATGGAAAGAAATTAAACAGTTGATATGAAAAACGTCCAGTGAAGTGGGGTTTATTTATTTATTTATTTCGTAATCAGCCAACAGCCGTTAGGCCAATTATAGGCGTCGCTGTACATTTATGGGGACTTCCAACCCCACGACTATCATGATGTATTATGACATCCGGGACCAACTATTTTCGTGACAGCGGTACCACGAGGCGCCGAGAAAAGCAGCCATAAAACTCGCATCCAAGTTCCGACCAGAAAGAGCGTTGCTTAACTCTACTGATCGTACGTGGACGCTTGTTCAAGCTACACCACCCGGGACCCTAAGGTCAAGGAAGAAAAAGGGACGAGACAAGAATTGGTTTGATAGCGAGTTCATAAAAACGATATAGGAAAGAAAATAGTGAGATGGAAAATATTACAGAAACATAACACCAAAACAATAGAAAACGACGAAAGAGAAAACTCACTTTAGGCATTAATGACAGTGAAGTTTTCAAATAATTTTAGATTTATTCACATTTCAGTTGTCAGATAAAAGTTCAGATTCACACAGCTAAAAAATCTTGTTCTAGTTTTTGTTTTGGTAGCAATAGTACATGTTACTAAGGTATAATTCGAAAAGTTGAGGTTACATTGGGAAAAAATAGGTGTACCCGATTTTTTTGGCGGCAACCGTACATTGTATTGCAAACAATTCGTCCATAAAATTACACGTAACAACTACAAAAGAGTTAAGTAGCTGCTTTTCTATCATGTGTTTTATGTATATTTGTAAGGAGTTAGTAGTTCTACGGAGGAACTATTTTGTATTAGCTTATAGTTTAATTAATGGATAACATCAATAATTCTCATTGATATAAATATCTGTATTTAGCACATAGCTAGTAGTTACAAAAACAGATAAACGTCAGCATAACCTACAAAATTTAATTACTTTTGTAAATTTACGATTTCTCTTTTTTAAAAACTTAATGTGCTCCTCGGCATTGACATTCATTTTTATCTTTGGTGGTTTATTAAAAAAAATCTCACATTCGCGATTAAACTTAAAATTTCAGCCTAAGTATCTACATAAATATCTATTATATTGCATGCTATTCTTTTTAGCTGTCACATCGTTCTAGAAAGATATTAGAACTGGCATTGGCTGTGCCCCGCGACGATGAAAATAATTTAAATTTAATGCTTTTGATGCTGGACATATTGATTTAGCTTTGGGCAAGATGGAACGTGAATTCGAAAGCCTTACATCTTCAGGAAATTGTTTTGAATTCGCTACAATCAGGAATATTGTAGATGAAATTGAAGATGCAGAAATAATGACTGATTCACGAATGCTTTCGAAACCGCAATAATGAACAATCCAGAAGATATTGGTATTTTACCTACTGCAAATATTTCCGAGATATCTACTCGTAATTTGGTCGATACCTTTGAAGATGATTCAGTTAAATAATGCAGTGAGTTCAGCATATTTTGATGTAGACGTTTCGGACGAGAGTACTTACGCATCGTTAATGTCTATTCTGAACATTTAGACTCTGATGTTTTCTCGGATGTACAATCGTGTTCAAATAAATATGGAACAATGTTTTTTTCATATGTACGTTCAGTTACGAATTGAAGAATATCTCTATGGATTTTCTGCTATCAGAAAGAGTTACATTAAACCTTAACAGATGGAGATATTCTTCAATTCTTAATTCAACATGGATATGAAAAAAACATTGTCCCAGATTTATTTGAACACGACTGTACCTAGAAAAAGTAAAACTCGTAGGAAGCGTTTTAAAGTGAAGAACTCTACGTGGTTTGCGAAAAGAAATAAACGATGCAGAGAACTGACACGCAGATATTAAGGACAAAGTAAGAAAGATGGGAAATGGGTTTACGGAAAAGAACCTCGTGATATGACGGAAGTTGTAGATATATCATAAAAGGAAAATGTTTAATGAGATGTGCATCTATTACTGAGGAAGAAAGGACAGAACTGTTTCGTTCTTTTTGGAACCTAGCGTTGCGAGAAAATGATATTCATTGATAGTCACGGCTACCGATACAAAAACTCCTAGGCAGCGAAAAGATACCGATGTTTCAAGAAGAGGACAGTCTTTCTTATATCACTTGAGGATAAACGATCAAAACATCTGCAAGACGGTGTTTTTAGATACACAAACCATTTGAACTACAAAATCAAGACTTACTTGATTTCATAGATACGCTTCCCGCCATGGAATCACATTAATGCAGATAGTCCAGTCACTATGTACAAAAATAAGGCCTTTGCTGGAAAGTGAATTGAAATTCGAAATTCCTTTTTTGGGTTGGTAGGGGTCTAGCAAAGCTTAACTTCA